>CM042691.1:325869672-326287396 GCA_023614405.1 Avena insularis | reverse complement strand
TTCATCCACCATCACGCAAGATGCAAAGTACACAAGAAGCAATCGACAACAAAGCATCAATGCCCATAATGACCATTGTGTTCTACTGTGCGATCTACATATGACACGGATCTAATACCACTAAAGGGGTTCATAGCATGGAAAACAAAAGTTTCTACGCATTAACACAAACAAGCCAAGATCTATCTACTAGATTGTAGCAATGAGTCTATTAGAGTACTCACCCTCGAAGATTCCAGCGATTAACGAGCAGGTTCTCATGGGTGATGTAGTCATTTACTTTCGATCTCAAGATCGCATTAGGAAATCCTTAGGCGCCACATTCCGGTGACACTCCTTGATCGGTCTGCGTCTGATACTCGATGAATACCTTCCTCTCCCTTGTTCCAGCAAGCGAAGTTTGTAGCTCTTTCCTTGCGATTCCGGCAGCGGCGACATGGTGTCGGAAGTAGAGGATCCGTGAGGAAAACCGCCTAAGCCATAGCGGTATGGTGGAGTAGAAGAGGGCATCGGCGATCCTAGGTTTTTAGATGTTGAGGGAAGAGGGCGGCGGTGACTAGGGTTTCAGCTAGGCGGCAGCGGCGATTTAGAGGGATCTAGGGAGCCGTGGCTTGGGGGCAGCGGCTAGGGATTGGGTCTTGGTAGCCTAGGGCAAAGTTTGACTTTTCAAGCTGCATTTTGACTTTCAAATTATAGTTTGATTTCTCTCTTCAAGTGTCAGCCAAGTGACCTAGGACATGATGCAACCATTACACTTTGTCATGACACATCCATGTACCCTTCCCTTACGGATCGGTGAATCTTCTAGACCCTTCTAGAACATTCGGTGAAAACACGGAATCATTCCCGAACTCGAAATTGGACTTTCCATATATAAATCTTATTCTCAGGACCATTTGGATCTCCTTGTGATATCCCAGATCCCATCCAAGACTCCGAACAAAATTCGGTCTCTTTACTCACATTCCATATCTACTAAACAACATCGAATCCTTAAGTGTGTCTCCCTACGGTTCGTGAATTATGCAGACATGATCGAGACTCTTCTCAGATCAATAACCAATAGAGGAATCTGGAAATTCATATGGCTCCCACATATTAATACGATTAATTTGTGATCGAATGAACCATATACATACTAAACCAATTTCCCTGTATCTCTCGATATTTTACTTATAGAATTGCGATCATAGGTATATCGCATACCTAGTTCAACCTCGTTACCGATAAGTATTCTTTTCTTGTTCCGTGATATGTGATCCCTTTTGAGCCAGTCACATGCTTGCAAGATAATTGGATGACATTCTATAGCACTTGCGGGATTAGGGTTAAACTAACCTTAGATCATCATATAAGATAAGCAACTCGAACACGGAAGATCACGGTATGATTGGTAACATTAGAACACGAGTTCATGACATAAGTTTAAACTCTTAACAGAATAAGATATTAGAGTTATTACAAACCAGAGGTCATAGACAAAACATTAAATCACACAGCGAAAGCAAATATGTTGTTCTACACAACAACTTAGCAAAAGGCATATGAGGCCATAAAAAAAGTGACGTCCATCCCATAGTCCTCAGGCTGCTACCTAGGACTCCCAACTACTCGCCGATGTCAACGTAGAAGCCACCTTCAGTTGCAACCAGATCCTCTGTAGAAAAAGAACAATGGTGCAAGGCGAGTGCGAGAATGTACTCATAAGACTTAGATAACCTAGTATCAACATGCTTTGGCTAGAAAGGCTTTCTGGATTTACTTTTGCGAAAGCAATCTTTGTTTGTAAACAAGAGAGAGAAGAGTCTCGTCTACTCGAGAATCTTTTAAAGGGATAAGATAGCAACTTCTTCATCTTGTTCATCATATCTCGATAACCATCGGATTCATCAGAACCTCCTATCTAGGACCACCCCCTCGACCCAGAGGAAGCATCCTTAAGCACGCATGGATCAGCATGTTATACTTAGGTTATATTTCTCTATGATCATCATGTCCGTTCCCAAGTCGTTCATAAACATGAACACGGCTTTTCGAAAAGATTAATACCCTGCAGGGGTGTACAACTTTACCCACGTACCATGAGCTCTTAATGCCAAATTTTAGCCCTCTTCCTTGGAAGGCGGCGGAGGTGGTTGACCAAGACCTTTACATTGATTTCGTCGAGACCATGAGACATGCAAAAAGTATGATTCTGGCAATGTAAGGTCAAATCCGGGCCGGTACTTAAAGATGTGAGGCGAGGTTGGTTTACCAGGGGCGCTATCTACCCCAAGCAACCACGGCCACGCTTCCTTACCTGTTATGATGCACCTCCATCACCTCCTCTTTTGAAAACATTTTAAATGCGTATGCTAAATGGAAAGCACGAACTATGTGACTCATGGAATCTACTAGGCAAGTTAATCGAGTGTTCCCATAGCCCGTGTGGTTGCCGCGCTCGTCTTGGTTCAAGAGGCAAGAACTGGTCCCTAATGATGGCGAGCATGGGACTACAAAAACCACACCCAACGTGGCCTCCCATACAAGCCTTATCATATTAGTTAACTTCCTCAATGATGTCACCATCTCCTACCTTTCTAGATTCTCCGGCATCTCTGATTCGTCATTTGGACAGATCAGACATTGTTACTATGCATGGCTAAGCTGTCGGTCTCAGAAGCTCTAGAAAAGCTCAATTGCTAGACCTAGGTATGCTAGGAGTAGTGGATCAGGAGTATAAGGCTACAAAAGGAAAGCAGTCTGAGATAGGTAACACTAGCTACTGATAAAAGACCACATTGGAATCGTGTGCATCATAGCCAGAAAGTAACATACTTTGTAAAAGTAGGTTCAGAATGAGAGGCTACGCGTGCCTTGTCCGTCAGTAGACATGTACGGATCTTCAGTGTTGTTGACTTGACTTGGGTTGGGATCCTATCGCGAAGAACCAATACCGAAAAGAAAGGCGACGATCAAGACATGGCATCAATGCAATTCTCAAACAAGGATGATGATATGACAAGTTAAATTACATTGAAATGAAACCCTAAGGCATGCTTGATAGTTTCAAAGGGGTTCTGAGGGTTGCAAACCCTAACTCGGGAAACTCCAGAATCTCCTGTGGGGGGTTACTTTGTTGTTCTAATGAAACATGTTATGAGAGTTGATTAGCAATGCATGAATATAGCTTAAATAGATAGAACTCATTTTTCTAAACATTTTGATATATTATTTGTATTTTTCTGACTTATAGATAATTAGTTATTGATTTTACAATATTTAAACCTTTTCTAAAATTATTAAAACAATTTAAATTGAAATATTGCATCAGGCTGACATCAGCACAGGCACCAGATATTTTTTACACACATGATGACCCTAGCAGGCAGCAGAGGGGCCCAAGGCCACCTCGGCAACCACGTTAGCCGGTGGGTCGAGGCGTTTCACAGGGGTTGGCTCTAGCGAGGCCCAGGTGGGGCTGGGCCACGGGCAAGCCACGGGAGCACCATCGAGGCTACATGAGTCCGCGTCGAGCGGCGTTACAGGGCATGGGAGGATGCGTGCTATGGCTCGTTCGAATCAGCGCACAGAGGTGGACCTAACTATGGTGGCGCCTCCGATTCTTGGTCACCGGAGCTTGGTCACCATCGACGAACAATGGAGGTGCTCTCTGATCTACGGTGCGGGCGCGGCATAGAGCTCTAGAGAGGAGAAGGAGGGTGCCTTGAGCACCGTATGCTCTCCACAGTGCGGTTGGTGATGATGGCGGCAGGGCGGTGACCGAGCGGCGACAAGGCATGCGGCGAACACGTCGAAGTCGAGGAAGAAAGCGGTCGATGGCGATGATTCACGGCGCCTGGCGATTCGCCGGCATGGAGATGGAGTGGAAGCGGCGGGCTCGAGGTGGTGTCGGATGGGCTCGGGGAGGCCGGCAATAGCGGCTAGACGGTGGACATGCGGCTAGGGTTAAACTTCTGATGCGAAAGAAGAGCGAGCGAGGAAGAGGATAGGACGAGAGGGAGGCGTGCGTGGCGGATCTTATCCTCCCGGAGGCGGCGGCGGCTATTGAGGCGAAGATTGGGCGGCAGGCAGCGGACCGCGAGAGCTTGGCTCAGCGTCGGCGATGAAGCGACGAAGCAGAGGCAGCAGTGCAGGCCGACTTCGTGGGCCCAGGTGGGCGAGTTGAGGCTGCTTGCGTCTTTGCGTATGACGAGAGAAGAAAGAGGGAGATGCCACTCCCAGCTGCGGTTGTTTGTTGTTTTTATTTTCAGAAATTATTTTCTTTTTCTGTTTTTAGTTTTCTATTTTGTATTTTCATTTGAGTTCTGTTTTGAATAATTCAAAATACAAGACTTTGTTAGAAATATTTGAAATATTTTAGGGGCCCTATTAATCCTTTTGGGCTCCAAACATTTTGTCATTTCAAAATTCAAAACTATTTCAATGTGGTTTCAAAGAGAGGGGGAAATTAGGGTTTTGGATTTGCATTTAATTCAACACTCTTGATCTTATGCATATATTTTATTGATTTAAACAGATGCTTGCAATGCTTAAGTACTAATTACATATCTTACAAGCTTGAGGTATTACAGCTCTACCCCTTACAAGAATCTGGGCCGAGATTCCTAAGTTTTAGAAAAGAAGGCGGTACTCAGATCAAATACGATCTTCTTGTTCCCAGGTTGCTTCGTCCTCGGAGTGATGATACCACTGAACTTTCAGGAACTTGATGTTTTCACGACAATTTTTGCGCTCGGTTTCATCAAGGATACCAACAGGGTACTCACGATAAGTCAGATCCTTTTGGAGATCAAGAGTTTGGTGATCAACACCACGGACAGGATCTTTGATGCAACGCTTGAGTTGAGACACATGAAAGACGTCATGTACCTCAGGGAAATTTGCAGGCAACTCCAGTTTGTATGCGAGGTTACCTTTCCTGGACAGAACACGAAAAGGACCAACATAGCGAGGAGCCAGTTTGCCTTTGATGCCGAAACGATGGACACCCTTTAAAGGAATGACCCGAAGATAAGCTTGATCACAACCTTCATATTCAATATGTTGATGGTGGCGATCATGATAACTTTTGGCGAGGCGAGCAGTTTTCAAAGCGATCTCGAATAATCTGAACTTGATCTTACGCTTCACGGATCATATCCGGACCAAAGAACTTTCTTTTGCTGGTTTCGGCCGGTTCAAAGAATCTGACGGAGTTCTTCCATATAGAAACTGGAATGGTGCCATACCTAAACTGGACTGAAAACTGTTGTTGTAGGAGAATTCAGCGAAAGGGAGGCATTGCTCCCAATTCTTGCCAAAATATATGACACACGCTCTTAACATGTCTTCAAGGATTTGATTCACTCTCTCGGGCTGGCCACCTGTACTAGGATGATAAGGCATCGAAGGAGATGAGTTCCATAGCAGTTTGGAAACTTTCCCAGAACTTGGAGGTGAACAGACTTCCACGATCAGATGTTATCTTCTTAGGAACACCATGAAGAACAACAATCCGAGAGATGTAAAGATTAGCCAGTTCACTGGCTCGAAGACTTTCCTTGATGGGAAGAAAGTGAGCGACCTTGGGCGGTAACAATCACCTAGATTGCATCATTTCCTTTTTGAGTTTAGGGAGACGGTGATGAAGTCCATACCAATTTCATCCCATTTCCACTCGAGGATGCGATGTGGTTGTAGGAGACCCGCGGGCCTTTGATGTTCAGCTTTGGCCTTAGCGACAAACATCACACTCAACAACGAAGCGACCAATATCCTTCTTCATACTAGACCACCGAATCTTTGGCGAAGATCGATACATCTTGGTACCTCTAGGTGGATAGATAAAGGTGATTCATGAGCTTGGTAAAATTATCTGCTTCAAGTCGTCTCCGTTAAGCACTACAGACGGTTACCAAAATAGAAAACACCTTCCTTGTTTATGGAGAAACATTTAGCAGCTCCGCTAGCAATGTTCTCTTTGATCATGTCAATTTCAGAATCTTGCCTTTGAGAAGCTTTGATCTGATCCTCTAGAGAGGACTTCACTTCAAGAGTAGACATGAATCCATGAGGAACTACTTCAAGATTCAATCGATCAAATTCCTCATGAAGAGAAGGTTGAAATTGTTTCAACATCAGGGTGTTGCAATAAGACTTACGACTTAGCGCATCAGCAACGACGTTGGCTTTGCCAGGTTGATAGTTGAGACCCAAATCATAGTCCTTGATGAGTTCCAACCATCTTCTTTGGTGAGATTGAGATCGAGGTTGTGTGAAGAGATACTTGAGACTCGATGATCTGAGTATAACTCATAGCGACTACCGAGAAGGTAATGTCGCCATTGCTTAAGAGCATGAACACCAGCTGCAAGCTCAAGATCATGAGTTGGGTAGTTGTTCTCATGTGGTTTTAGCCGACGGGAGGCATAAGCCACAACATGCCCATCTTGCATCAACACAAATCCGAGACCTTGGTGAGAAGCATCACAGAAGACGACAAAGTATTTGCTAGTGTCTGGAAGAACTAATAGGGCGATTTGTTAACATGGTTTTCAACATCTGGAAGCTTTCTTGACCTTATCATACCATTCAAACTTCTTATCCTTCTTAAGAAGATCGGTCATCGGCTTTGCAATTTTGGAGAAGTTCTCGATGAATCGGTAATAATCAGCCATCCAGAAAACTTGGGCATCCTTCTGGTTAGGAGACTCCCAGTCAGGATAGTTTGGACCTTATCGGGGATAACAACAACCCCTTTTTCGGAAACAACATGACCAAGGAATACGAGCTCTTGTAACCAAAACTCACATTTGGAAAATTTGGCATAGAGACGATGTTCTCGAAGTTTTATCAACACCAAACAAAGATGCTCAGCGTGCTCTTCTTCAGTCTTGGAATAGACCAGAATATCATCGATGTAGACCACGAACTTGTCAAGATACTCCATGAAGACGAGTTCATAAGCCACATGAAAGTGGCTGGAGCATTAGTAAGACCAAAAGACATGGCGTATACTCGTAAAGACCATAGCAGTGGTGAAAGCGATCTTTGGAATATCTTCCTTACGGATCTTTATCTGGTGATACCACGACCTCAAATCCATTTTGGAAAAGACGGTGGCACCCTTAGCAGATCAAAAAGATCATTGATCCTAGGGAGGGGATACTTATTCTTGATAGTCACAACATTGAGTGGGATAATCCACAACTAGACGCGGTATATTGGTATCCTGCTTCTTGACAAAGATGGTAGGACATCCCCAAGAAGATGTGCTGGGCTGAATGTATTCTTTTCCTTCTAACTCCTCTAATTGCTTCTTCAATTCCACAAGCTCATGAGGAGGCATACGATAGGGTCTTTTAGAAACAGGAGCAGTTCCGGGAACTAAATTTATGACAAACTCCACACTTCGATCAGGTGGCATGCCAGGCAACTCCTCGGGAAAGACATCCGGGAATTCACAGACCACAGAAACATCTTGAATCTCTAACGGAGGTAAAACTTCAAGAGCAAACAACTCTGCTTCAGGAATAGAAACAGCTAAAGGAGATAGTGACCCTACAGTCCAATACTTGACTTCTATGCCAGCAGGACTAGTCAAAGTCACATACTTGGTTGTACAATCGAGAATGGCTTGATAACGGGTCAACCAGTCCATGCCCAAAATGATGTCAATGTCGATTGACTTGAGGCGATCAAAGAAGTGGGGAAAATTTGGAATGCAACTTGATTAGATTCCCATGACTAACCATGGTGGAGCGCTAACTAGAACCGAGGCGAACTAGCAAAGGAACAGACAACCCCTCAAAATTTATCCCATGTATTTGAGCAAAATCTTGTGATAGGAATGAATGCGATGCTCCAGAATCAGACAAAACTTTAGCTGGAATTTGATTGATATGAAGCGTACCCATGATGACGCTTGGATGTTCCTAAGCCTCCTCATCAGAGATATGGTTCAGGCGTACTTTTCTAGCACCTGGATACTTATCATTCTTCTTTGGTGATTGTGCCTTCTCAGCAGCACTCTTTTGAGGACAATCTCTTGCATAGTGGCCAGGCTGGCGACAATTGAAACATATGAGGCCTGATCTAGTACCAGCAGCATGATAATTTGATCCACCAGCATTGCTTGAAGTAGCATTCGGACGAGGAGCATATCCAGAAGTCATTGGATTATAAGGAGCACGTGGCACAACACTGTAAGGCACGAATACACGAAACTTCTTATTGCCAGAACCAGCCTTGTTGTACCCCTCTGAGGACGCTTACGAGTTTCTTCATACTCCACCTTTCCACTCTTGGCTTTCATAGCCTTATTAACAAGACCTTGGAGGTTAACAAAGTTCATGATATGGATATCCCGGGGAACCTCAGGATCCAGTCCCTTGTGGAACAGAGCTTGGTTCTTAACATCAGTGGAGACCTCTTCAGTAGCATAACAGGCAAGACGATTGAAGTTGCACTGGTAATCATACACGGAACCAGTGCCCTGCTTAAGCTTGAGGAACTCCTCCCTCTTCTGATCCATCAGACCCTCCGGAATATGATAAGCTCGTAAAGCTTCAGTGAACTCTTGCCATGTAACAACATGTTGAGATTCTTGCATAGCAAAGAAATTTTCCCACCAGGAGTTAGCTGCTCCCTCCAGATGATATGCAGCAAAAGTCACCCAATTAGCTTGAGCAACATGACCAACCTGAAGTTTGCGTTCCATAGTGCGAAGCCAGTAGTCTGCATCAAGTGGCTCAGTGGAATAGCTAAAAACTGGCGGAGTGAAACGTGTGAAGTCCTTGATACCAACTTGATTGTTCTGGCGTTGAGCAGTGTTGCGCTCCATCCTTTCAAGGAGCCTCATGTTGTTAGCACGGTTGGTTTCGTACATGGCCATGAGTTGAACCATGGACGGCGGTGGAGGAAGGTTGGAAGATTCACCCTCATTTGCAGCACCACGTGCATGAGCGCGAATGCAGACACGAGGTATCACCCATCCTAAAAGAACAAAAAGAGTTAGACAAGGGATTCAAAGGAACAAGACGGAAAGATGAACAACGAATACTTGATATAAAGGTATCATCTTATCAAGCATGGTAGTATCAAAGCATACTAATGTATACACTAACCAGCTGACTTACAAACCATGACAATGGAATGCTAAGATGTTACACACCAAGCAAAGCTGAGATATCTTGGAACTCTGAGAATAGCAACCAAGTACGGAGTACTTTAGAAAAACAACCCCAAAACCACGGTCATAAAAGTTTGAGATATAAGGTAACGAATGAAAACCTTTTCAAAACCAAATGAGGTAAGAAAACTCTAGCATCGAAACACACGGAGAAGGAGTAAAAGGATCCTAGTCGAGTTTACGCAATTAGTTTTAACTTTCAAATAGTTTTGTCAACTTTTAGACTCAACATCGACCAATAAAAGGGTTTCCTACAGGCAGTCCGGCTCTAATACCAAAACCTGTAGCACCCCCCGGGATTAGGGTTAAACTAACCTTAGATCATCATCTAAGATAAGATTAAATCCAAACACGGAAGATCACAGTATAATTCGGTAACATTACAGAACACAGGGATTCAACAACATAAGTTTAAACTCTTAACAGAGTAAGATATTAGAGTTATTACAAACCAGGTCATAGACCCAACATTACATCACAATGAAAGCAAATATGTTGTTCTACACAACAACAAAAAGGCCTAAGAGGCCATAAACAAAAGTTACGTCCATCCCATAGTCCTCATTTGCTACAGGACTCCCAACTACTAAATCGATGTCAACATAGAAGCCACCTTGATTTGCAACAGATCCTCTATAGAAAAACATCAATGGCAAGCAAAGATGCGAGAATGTACTCCATGAGACTTAGATAACCTAGTATCTACATGCTCTGGCTAGAAAGGCTTTCTCTGGATTTACTTTTGCGAAAAGCAATCTTTGTTTGTAAACAAGAGAGAGAAGAGGCTCGTCTACTCGGAATATTTTAAAAGGGATAAGATAGCGACTTCTTCATCTTGTTCATCATATCTCGATAACCACCAGATTCATCAGAACCTCCTATCTAGGACCACCCCTCGACCGGAGGAAGCATCCTTAAGCACACGTGGATCATCAGGTTTTACTTAGGTTATAGTTCTCTATGATCATCACGTCCGTTCCCAAGTCGTTCATAACCGTGAACACCACTTTTCGAAAAGATTAATACCCTGCAGGGGTGTACAACTTTACCCACATGTACCTACCGACTCTTAATGCCAAATTATTAGCCCTCTTCCTTGGAAGGCCGGCAGAGGGTGGTTGACCACGACCTTTACCATGCTCTCGCCAAGACCATGAGTCACACAATAAGTATGATTCCACCGTAATGGGTCAAATCCAAGCCGGTGCCAAAGATGTGGTGAAGTTGGTTTACCAGGGGCGCTATCTACCCCAAGCAACCGCGGCCACGCTTCCCTACCTATTATGATGCACCTGCATCACCTCCTCTTTCAAAAACATTTTCAATGCATACGCCAAATGGAAAGCCCGAACTATGTGACTCATGGAATCTACTAGGCAAGTTAGTCGATCGAGGGGTTCCCATAGCCCCGTGTGGTTGCACGCTCGTCTTGGTTCAAGAGGCAAGAACTCGGGTCCTAATGATGGAGAGCATGGTACTACAAAAACCACACCCAATGTGGCCTCCCATACAATCCTTATCATATTAGTTAACTCCCTCGATGATGTCACCATCTCCTACCTTTCTAGATTCTCCGTCATCTCTAATTCGTCATTTGGATAGATCAGACATTGTTACTACGCATGGCTAAGCTGTCGGTCTCAGAAGCTCTGTGGCAGCTCAATTGCAGACCTAGGTATGCTAGGAAGCGGTGGATCGGAGTATAAGGCTACAAAGGAAAAGCAGTCTGCGAGATAGGTAACACTAGCTCTTGACAAAGACCACATTGGAATCGTGTGCATCATAGCGAAAGTAACATACTTTGTAAAAGTAGGTTAGAATGAGAGGCTACGTGACTTGTCCGTCGATGAACATGTACGGATCTTTAGTGTTGTTGACTTGACTTTGGGTTGGATCCTATCACGAAGAACCAATATCGGAAAGAAAGCGACAATCAAGACATGGCATCAATGAAATTCTCAAACAAGTATGATGATATGACAAGTTAAATTACATTTAAATGAAACCCTAAGGCATGCTTGGCGGTTTAAACGGGGTTCCGAGGGTTGCAAACCCTAACTCGGGAAACTCCGGAATCTCCTATGGGGGGTTACTTTGTTGTTCTAATTAAACTTGTCATGAGAGTTGATTATCAATGCATGATTATAGCTTAAATAGATATAAATCATTTTTCTGAACATTTTGATATATTATTTGTATTTTTCT
Source organism: Avena insularis (assembly GCA_023614405.1). NCBI lineage: Eukaryota > Viridiplantae > Streptophyta > Magnoliopsida > Poales > Poaceae > Avena > Avena insularis. Next base: position 326,276,019 of record CM042691.1, on the reverse strand, counting down.
GACTTATAGATAATTAGTTATTGATTTTACAATATTTAACCCTTTTCTAAAATTATTAAAAAAGTTTAAATTGAAATATTGCATCAGGCTGACATCAGCACAGGCGCGGATATTTTGTACACACCACGATGACCCTAGCGGATGGTAGCGGAGGGCCCAAGGCCACCTCGGCAACCATGTTGGCCGAGGCGGTCGTGACGTTTTCACGGGGTTGGCTCTGGCCAGAGGCTGGCCCAGTTATGCCTTGAGTGCCACCTAGGCTCGCCGGAGTCCGTGTTAGATGGCGGCAAGAGACGGGGCTACAGGGCACGGGAGGATGCATGCTACGACTCGTTCGAATCAGCGCACAGAGGCGAACCTAACTATGCGGTGCCTCGATTCTTGGTCACGGGCTTGGTCGGCATCGACGAGCAGCGGAGGTGCTCTCTTATCGACGCGTGGGCGCAGCCTGAGCTCTTGGCGGATAAGGAGGTGCCTTGAGCACCGTATGATCCTACAGCGCGGTTGGTGATGGCGGCGGCGGGCGGTGACGAGCGGCGGCGAGGCATGCGGCGGAGCATGTAAGTCGAGGAAGAAGCGGTCGATGGCGGCGATTCACGGTGCCCTATCCAGATTCCTTTGGCGAGGAGATGGATTGGGCGATGTGGGCTTCGAGGTGGTGTCGGATGGGCTCGGGAGGCCGTCAGCGGCTAACCCGTGACCATGGCAGCTAGGGTTCAGCTTGCTTGCGAGAAAGAAGCGCTTGAGGGGAAGAGGATAGGGGCGAAAGGAGACATGCAGCGGTGGGTCTTATCCTTCCCGGAGGGTGGCGGGGCCTTCTGATTGAAGCGAAGATCGGGCAGCGGCAGCCGCGGACACGCAGGAGCTTCAGCTCCGGCATCGATAACAAAACAGCAGAGGCCGGCGTGCAGGCGGCTCCTAGGCCCAGGTGGGCAGGTTGAAATTTCTTCGGGCTATGTACAGCGACAGAGAGAAAGGAGAGGAGATGGGCCACGCCCATTGCGGCTATTGTTGTTTTATTTTCAGAAATTATTTTCTTTTTCTGTTTTAGTTTTATCTTTTGTACTTTCATTTGAGTTCTATTTTGAATAATTCAAAATACAAGACTTTATTATAAATATTTCAAATATTGCAGGGCCCTATTAATCCTTTTGGGCTCCAAACATTTTGTCATTCAAAATTCAAAACTATTTGAATGTGGTTTCAAAGAGAGGGGAAATTAGGGTTTTGGATTTGCATTTAATTCAACACTCTTGATCTTATGCATATCTTTTATTGATTAAAACAGATGCATGCAATGCTTAAGTACTAATTACATATCTTACAAGCTTGGGCTGTTACACATTCCATAGAGGGCCCAAAATATATCTATCCGTCATATGGATGGACAAATCCCTCTTGATCCATGTGCCTCAACACATACTTTCCGAACACTCAATGCCACCTTTATAGCCACCTAGAGTGCGGTGTGGTGTTTGATGTCATCGAGCATCCTTAGGTGATGGTGATTAGCATGATCTCATGGTCGAAGGAATTAGGTTACTATGTATCGAAAGCTTATAGCAAGTGAACTATTTGAATGACTTGATCTTATGTTATGTAACTATAGGAGTATGTCCATCACATCATTCTCCCAATGATATGACCTTATTATTAATAACATCTCAATGTTTATGATCAGGAAACCATGATCATATATTAACCAACAAGATAGTTTAACAAGAGGCTTTACTAGGGACTCTTTTATGTTTACAAATCACACAAGTATTAATGTTTCCGATTAATACAATTATAGCATGGTATGTAAACATTTATCATAAGTACGAAGATATGATAATAACCACTTTATTATTGCCTCTTGGGCATATCTCCGACAGATACTTCACCATTTATGGGCCTAGGGGAATGCATTGTGTATTTGGATACTAATTGTGGGTTTGCCGGAGTGACAGAAAACTGAACCCCCGTTAGGACACCATTGCACAAGGGGCGAGGATCTCGAGTTTAAGGCTATGGTTAGGTTTATACCTTAATTGCTTTCCTGTAGTTGCGGATGCTTACAGGGGGTTTAATGACAAGTATGTATTATTCCAAGTAAGGTCGGTACATTGGCATAGGTTCACCCACACAACACTTACAACACCAAAGAAGGGTACTCAGCTATTTGAAGCGAAAGCACTTGACAGAATTCCCATGTGTCCTCGAGAACGTTTGGTCCTTATAAGTATTTCCATTGGCTTGTCCTTTGCTAAGAAAGGATTGGGCCACTTTCTGATTGTTCATTGTCTTTATTACTTGCACTTTATTTCTTTGCTTTATCATAAAACCCTAAAATCTGTTTGCTAAGTATTCTGATTTCCACCTTACCACTAGTCAACACCTTCTGCTCCTCGTTGGGATCGACACTCCTATGTTGGAATTATGCCCTAGAGGCAATAATAAAGCTGTTATTATTATAATTCTTGTTCATGATAATGTTTATATTCCATGCTAGAATTGTATTAAGCGGAAACTTTAATACTTGTGTGGTTTGTGAACAACACCGTGTCCCTAGTATGCCTCTATGGACTAGCTCATTGATCAATGATGGTTAAGGTTTCCTAACCATAGACATGAGTTGTCAATTGATAATGAGATCATATCATTGGAGAATGATATGATGGACAGACCCAAACTAAGCGAAGCAATTAGATCGTGTCATCGTGTTCGTCTTTGCGAAGCTTTTCTTATGTCAAATATTGTATTCCTTAGACCATGAGATAATACAACTCCCTGGTATCGGAAGAAAGCTTTGAGGTCATCAAACGTCATCCTATGAGAGGTTGATCATAAAGGTGTCTCTCGGTGATCGGAAAGTATCATTGTGTTGTATGTATCGAGATGGGATTTGTCCTCCCAAGTCGGAGAGATATACTTGGGCCCACTTTCGTGTCGATATCAACACCGCTTGCAAGCATGTGGTTAAGGAGTTAATCACAAAGTGATATCGGATTACGGAACGAGTAAAGTACTTGATGTGAACGAGATTGATTACCGACGATCGAATCTCGGGCAAGTAAAATATCGCGAGACGAAGGGAATATATATATGGGATTGATTGAATCCTGGCATCGTGGTTCATCCGATATGATCATCGATGAATGTGTGGGAGTCAATATGGGTGCCCAGACCCCGCTGTTGATTATTGATAGAAGATCATGTCTGCATATTCTCGAACCATGGTCACACATAACGTGTCTTGGCGCTAGGATAGATTGGATAATTGGTTTATGAATTTTTGTTGAGTCTCGGATGAGATCCGGGATATCACGAGAGGTTCGGAATGGTCCGGAGAATAAGATTCATATAAGCGGTGCAGTTTTGGAGTTGAATTGTTAGGATTAATCGGTATTGTCTTAGAAGCTTCTAGAACCTTGGGAAGGGGACCAACATGGCCCCACCTTCCGGGAGGGGGCATGGGCCTATGAGGGAGTGTCCTGGCCGCATTGGGCCAGGGGCACAAAGACCCATAGGGCCCAGCCGATTCTAGAGAGTTTTAACTCGTTTAAATCTCGGGATAGAATTTCTAGAAGAGGGAGAGTTTAAATCGTTTAAACTAGAGATAGGGTTTCTAGAAGGGAGAGTTTAAATCGTTTAAACTAGAGATAGGCTTGGAGGAGGGGCAAGGGCTGGCCTCCCCCCTCTATATATAGAGGGCTGGTGCGCCCCCTCCCACACACCTTCCTCCAAACCCTAGCCGCCCTGCTGCCCTCCTCTCTCCCTCCCGACTGTTTGTAGGCGAAGCCCTGCTGCAGAAATTCTCCACCATATACACCACGCCGTCGCGTTGTAGATCCAATCTATCTCTCCACCATACTTGCTGGTCCGAGGAAGGAGGAGACGTCGAGGTGCCGCACGTGTGCATCTCACGGAGGCATCGCCACTTGTGGTGCTAGATCGGATCGGATCGCGAGGAGGAGAAGCGATCGACTACATCACCCGCGTTAAATGAGCGTTCCGCTGTCTTGAATCTTCAAGGGTATGAAGATCTAATCCAATCTCTCTCGTTGTTTGCATCTCCTAGATTAGATCTTGGCTTTCCCTCTGTTCGCTCCGTAGAAAATTTTGATTTACTATGCCGCGAAACCCATCAGTGGTATCAGAGCTAGATCTATGCGTAGATGTGTTTCACGAGTAGAACGCAACATGGTTGTTGCGGGCGTTGATGTTTTCTGTTGCAAGCCTCTTGTTTGTGTTCTTCTTATGACGCGGGATAATGAGATTGAAGCGGTCCAGGCCAACCTTACGCGACATCGTTCGCGAGACCGGCTCCGCACTTGACGTGTGGCTTGTTCCACACATGCGGTGGTGGATGTCAGTTTCTCTCACTATAGTTGTCATGGGATCTACACCGGATTTTGGCAACCATAATATCACCGTTGTGGCTTTCCGTAGGTAAGAATCTTTCTTAGCATCTACTCCCATAAGCCACGTAAAACATGCAACAACAAAGTAGGCGTCTAACTTGTTTTTGCGAGAGTGTTTTCGTGATATGGTATGGCCCAAGATGTGATGTGTATATTGTGTCGATGATCATGTTTTGTAATGTTTCACGACTTGCATGTCGATGAGTACACAACCGGCAGGAGCCATATGGTTGTCTTTATAATTTGTATGACCTGCGAGTCAACTTCTTATCGCCATGTAATAGCTTTACTTTATCGCTAAGTAGTTAGCAATAGTTGTAGTTGCTATTAGTGGTGGAGGCAATCATGGTGGAGTGATGGAGATCATGCTTGGAGCGCACAAGATGGAGATCATTGCGCGAGGATTGGCTATACCATGTCACATAAAGTTATATGCATGTGATGTTTATCCCTTTATGTATCTTATTATGCTTAGATCGCGACGGTAGCATTATAAGATGATTCCTCACTTAAAGATCAAGATAAAACTGTGTTCTCCCCAAGTATGCACCGTTGCGAAAGTTAAATCGTGTCCAAGCATCACGTGATGATCGGGTGCTATAGACTCTCGCTCACATACAGCGGGTGCAAGCCAGTTTTGCCTTGAAGATACTTGGGTCTAGCTTGGCAGCCTAGCATGTCTGAGACATGGCCTTGGAACACAAGAACCGAAAGGTTAAGCATGAGTCATATGAATGATATGATCGACACTTGGTGTCCACCATTGAAACCACATCTCTTCTCGTGATGATCGGATTAGGTGTGGTGAATTTGGATCGTGTTCACTAAACAACTTGAGGGATGTTGAATTTAGTGGGAGTTCATCTAGTAATTTGATTAAGTTGAACTAATTATCATGAACATAGTCTAAATTGTACTTGCCAATACTGTAGATCACATGGCCAAGTCAACTTCAACTAGCGTTTTTGCTGAGAAGGAAAAGCTTAGAAACAATGGGTCTAACTTCACCAATTGGTTCCATAATCTAAGAATCATTACATGCGGCGGACAAAGGACTATGTCCTTGGGAAGCGTTAGGTGACCCCCCCCTGCAAGCTAGCGGCTGATGAGAAAGTTGTCTATCGATCGCGCAAAGATGATTATGGTGTGATTAAGAGCACCATGTTGTTTGCTATGGAACAGACTTCAAAATCGTTTTGAAGAGTATCCGGGCCCTTGAGATTCTCGAGGAGCTGAAAACCATGTTTCGACTCAGGCCCGTTCGAGAGATATGAGATCTCCGAAGTTCTTTAAGCGCAAGATGGAGGAAGGGAGTTCCGTTAGTGAGCACGCCATAAAGATGACAGGCTACACTCAGCGCCTTGAGCAAGCTGGAATGCCGCGATTCGGAGGATCTCAAGATTGACAGGTTCTGCAATCACTCCTCCCAGCTACAAAAGTTTTGTAGTGACTCATAATCAGATTGGTTCCAGATCGATCACCGAGCTCTTACATAAAGCTGAAGGCTACGAGTGGACATCAAGAAGGATAATCATGTGTTGATGGTCAACAATCCCTCCTTTAAGAAAGGTAAAGCAAAGAAGCCCTTCAAGAAGGCGGCGACAAGCATAATGCCCTGCGGAGAAGAAGCTGAGTCTGGTCCCAAGCCGGACCTTTGAGTGCTTCTATTACAGGACAAGGGTCCTTTGGAAGTGCAAGTTCCGAAGTACTTAGCGGACAAGAATGGCACCATCAAAGGTATATTTGATATACATGTTATTGATGTTTTCCTTACTAGCCCTTGTTGTAGTGCTGGGTATTTGATGCGGTTGAGTTGCTAATATTTGTAACTTTCGAAGCAGGCTACGGAATGAGCGGACTGCGAGGGATGAGGTGACGATCTTGGCGTTGCGGATCAAGAGTTGATGTGATGGCCGTCACGCTCTCCTTAGTTTTACCTTGAGGATTAGTTTTAAACCTTAATAAGTGTTATTATGTACTGCGTTGAGCATGAACATTATTTGGATCGTGTTTATTGCAAGGCGGTTATTCATTTAAATCGGAGAATAATGGTTGTTCTATTTATATGAGTAACATCTTTTATGGTCATGCACCTCTTGTGAATGGTTTATTTCTTCTAAATCGAAAGGGATGAAACACACATCCATAACATTGAGGCTAAGAGATGCAAAGTAGATAGTGATAATACTACTTATTTGTGGCTTTATCGTCTAGGTCATATTGGTGTAAAGCGCATGAAGAAACTCCATTCGATGGACTTTTGGAGTCTCTTGATTTTGAATCATTTGACACATGAACCATGCCTCATGGGCAAGATGATCAAAACCCGTTCTCGGTATGATGGGCGAACAACGGACTTGTTGGAAATCATACATACCGATGTATGCGGACCGATGAGTGTTTGACCTTGCGGTGGATATCGCTATTTTCTCACTTTGACCGATGACTTCAGTAGATATGGGCATATCTATTTAATGAAACATAAATCTGAAACATTTGAAAAGTTCAAAGAATTTCAGAATGAAGTGGAGAACCATCGTAACGAAAGATTAAGTTTCTGATCCGATCGTGGAGGTGAATATTTGAGTTATGATTTTCTCACGCATCTTAAAGCAAGTGGAATCGTTTCACAACTCCATACCGGAACACCACAGCGCAATGGTGTGTACGAGCAGGAATCGAACCCTATTAGATATGGTCCAATCAATGATGTCTCTTCTTGATTTGCCGTTATCATTTTGGGGTTATGCATTAGAAACCGCTGCATTCACTTTAAATAGGGCACCATCTAAATCCGTTGAGGCGACACCCTATGAGCTGTGGTTTGGTGCTAAACCTAAGTTATCGTTTCTTAAAGTTTGGGGATCTGAGCTTCGTCAAGAAATTGATGCGGACAAGCTCGAACCCAAAGCGAAATCGTCTTCATAGGATACCCTAAGGAAACTATTGGGTATACCTTCTATCACGAACCGAAGGCAAAGTGTTTATGCATGAAGCGGTTCCTTTCTTGAGAAGGAGTTTCTCTCGAAAGAAGTGAGTGGGAGGAAAGTAGAGCTTGGAGGTTATTGAACCTTCTCTTGAATTGGAAGTAGCGCGGCACCTGAGATTGTTCGATGCTGCACCAATAATAGAGGAAGCTAATGATAAGGATCATGACACTTGAGACGATGCTACTCTTGAGCGTCGCGAAGTCGACAAGGTCGCGTGCCCCTCTGAGTGGAATGCAGCAACCTGTCTTAAGCTGTCTTGTTAGTAGATGAGTGAGCACGCAAACTATGAGAAGCGATGATGAGCCCGGACTACGAGAAATGGCTAGAAGCCATGAAATCCGAATTGGGATCCATGGCGAAAACCAAGTATGGACTTTGGTGGACCCTCGGTGACCGAAAGGTCGTTGAGTGCAAATGGATCTTCAAGAAGAAAATGGGCCGGATGGTAATGTTACCGTCTATAAAAGCACGCTTGTCGCGAAAGGTTTTCGACAAGTTCAAGGTGTTGACTACGATGAGACTTTCTCTCCGTGGCGATGTTTAAGTCCATTCGGATTTTATTAGCAATTGCTGCGTTTCATGATTATGGAATATGGCGGATGGATGTCAAGGCTGCGTTCCTCAATGGCAACATTGATGAAGAGTTGTATATGATGCAACCCGAAGGTTTTGTCGATCCTAAGGATCTTGCTGATAAAGTATGCAAACTTCAGCGTTCCATTTATGGGTGAAGCAAGCATCTCGGAGTTGGAACCTTCATTTTGATCAAGTGATCAAGAGCTTTGGATTTGTTCCAAATTGCTCTGACTTGTATCTACAAGAAAGTGAGTGGGAGCTCGGTGACATTTTGGTACTATATGTGGATGACATATTGATTATCGGAAATGACATCAACATGCTTAACGATGTGAAGAGTTATTTGAACAAGTGTTTTCAATGAAAGACCTAGGTGAAGCTGCTTATATATTAGGCATCAAAATCTATAGAGATAGACAAAGGCGCTGATAGCTTTAAGCGAGTACATACCTAGACAAAGTTACGAAAAGGTTCGAGAATGGATAAGGCAAAGAAAGGTTGATACCTATGTTGTCGGGTAAGATATTGAGCAAGGCTCGGTGTCCACTGATGAAATGATAGGGAAGCTATGATCAAAGTGCCTTATGCCTCGGCCATAGGTTCCATCATGTATGCCATCTTGTGTACTAGACGGATGTGTCCAATGCTCTTAGTTTGACGAGATATCAAAGTGATCCGAGTGGAACCTTTGGACAGCCGTAAAGAACATCCTAAAGTACACGAATAGAACTAAAGAAATGTTCTTAGTCTATGGGGGTGATGAGCGACTTGTCGTAAAGGTTACGTCGATGCTAGTTTTGACCGACAAGGATGATTCCAAATCTCGACGGGATCGTTTATATTTTGAATGGAGGAGCTGTGAGCTGGAGAAGCTGCAAGCAAAGCGTGATCGCGGGATCTACAGTGGAAGCGGAATACATGGCTGCTGCAGAAGCGTCAAGTGAAGGAGTTTGTATCAGAAACTTCATCACTGAGCTTGGTGTGGTTCCAAGTGCATTGGACCCACTGGAGATATTGTGTGACAACACTGGCGCCATAGCACTCGCTAAGGAACCAAGATATCATCCAAAGACCAAGCATATCAACCGCAAGTTTCATATAATCCGAGATTATATAGCAGATGGAGATCTGAAGATTAGCAAAGTACATACAGATCTGAATGTCGCAGATCCATTGACTAAACCTCTTCCACGTGTAAAACATGATCAGCACCTTAGTGTCATGGGTGTGAGATTGTTGCCAAATGTAAACTAGATTATTGACTCTAGTGCAAGTGGGAGACTGTTGGAATTATGCCCTAGAGGCAATAATAAAGCTGTTATTATTATAATTCTTGTTCATGATAATGTTTATATTCCATGCTAGAATTGTATTAAGCGGAAACTTTAATACTTGTGTGGTTTGTGAACAACACCGTGTCCCTAGTATGCCTCTATGGACTAGCTCATTGATCAATGATGGTTAAGGTTTCCTAACCATAGACATGAGTTGTCAATTGATAATGAGATCATATCATTGGAGAATGATATGATGGACAGACCCAAACTAAGCGAAGCAATTAGATCGTGTCATCGTGTTCGTCTTTGCGAAGCTTTTCTTATGTCAAATATTGTATTCCTTAGACCATGAGATAATACAACTCCCTGGTATCGGAAGAAAGCTTTGAGGTCATCAAACGTCATCCTATGAGAGGGTGATCATAAAGGTGTCTCTCGGTGATCGGAAAGTATACATTGTGTTGTATGTATCAAGATGAGATTTGTCCCTCCCAAGTCGGAGAGATATACTTGGGCCCACTCGTGTCGATATCAACACGCTTGCAAGCATGTGGTTAAGGAGTTAATCACAAAGTGATATCGGATTACGGAGCGAGTAAAGTACTTCTGTGAGCGAGATTGAACTAGGTATGGCGATACCGATGATCGAATCTCGGGCAAGTAAAATATCGCGAGGCAAGGAATATATATGGGATTGATTGAATCCTGGCATCGTGGTTCATCCGATATGATCATCGATGAATGTGTAGAGTCAATATGGGTGCCCAGACCTGTTGATTATTGATAGAAGATCATATACGCATATTCTCGAACCGCAGGTCACACATAACGTGTCTCGGCTAGGATAGATTGGATAATTGGTTTATGAATTTTGTTGGTCTCGGATGAGATCCGGGATATCCTGAGAGGTTCGGAATGGTCAGGAGAATAAGATTCATATAAGGCGGTGCAGTTTTGGAGTTGAATTGTTAGGATTAATCGGTATTATCTTGGAAGCTTCTAGAACCTTCGGAAGGGACCAACGTGGCCCCACCTTAGGGAGGGCATGGGCCTATGAGGGAGTGTCCTGGCGCATTGGGCCAGGGCACAAAACCCCATAGGGCCCGGCCGATTCTAGAGAGATTTAACTCGTTTAAATCTGGGATAAATTTCTAGAAGAGGAGAGTTTAAATCGTTTAAACTAGAGATAGGGTTTCTAGAAGGAGAGTTTAAATCGTTTAAACTAGAGATGAAGCTTGGAGGAGGGCAAGGGCTGGCCTCCCCTCTATATATAGAGGCTGGTGCGCCCCCCTCACACCTTCCTCCAAACCCTAGCCGCCTGCCCTCCTCTCTCCCTCCCATTTGTTTGGCGAGCCCTGCTGCAGAAATTCTCCACCATATACACCGCCCGTCACGTTGTAGATCAATCTATCTCTCCACCATACTTGCTGGTCCGAGGAAGGAGGAGGCGTCGAGGTGCCGCGCGTGTGCATCTCACGGAGGCATCGCCACTTGTGGTGCTAGATCGGATCGGATCGCGAGGAGGAGAAGCGAATGCGACTACATCACCCACGTTAAATGAGCGTTCATTGTCTTGAATCTTCAAGGGTATGAAGATCTAATCCAATCTCTCTCGTTGTTTGCATCTCCTAGATTAGATCTTGGCTTTCCCTCTGTTCGCTCCGTAGAAAATTTTGATTTACTATGCCGCGAAACCCATCATCCTATTTATCGAAAGTACTACGATACACCCCCTATACTTGTGGGTCATCAAGACTATTTTCTGGCGCCGTTGCCGGGGAGTGAAGCGCTATTGAAGAGTGGAACTGGTAAAGGAAACTTCTGCTATGAGTATTGCTTTTTATTTCTGTTTGTTACTTTGTTTCCAATATGGATAACCCACTTGGTTTTCTGTTTGGGAAAACTAGTACCACTGTTAGGGTAGTAGATGAACCACCTTTGTTGAGATAGATCCTTTTAAGATACCTACAAGTATTGTTGATCGTGTTATGGATAATTATTATTTAGGGGATGGAACTGTCCACCTTGGTGATCATTTGCTTTTTATCCATGAATTATGCGGGTTGTTTAAGTGTGCAGGTATCACAACTGAACATGTGAAGAAGAAGTTACTCTCTATATCCTTGAAAGGGAGAGCTGAAGAATGGTATACGCTGCTGAAGAATGGACAATCCATGGAATGGGAGGAAATAGTACCTCTCTTTTATTCTAAATTTTATCCTCCCAGTGAAATTCATAAGTATAGGAATTTGATATATAACTTTTGGCCTCGTGATGGAGAGAGTACAGCTCAAACTTGGGGGAGATTGAAGTTACTAATGCTTAAATGTCCTATTCATGAACTCCCTAACAATATTATTATCAATAACTTTTATGCTAGGCTTTCTCTTCATGATAAAGATTTAATAGATGCTTATTGTGCTGGATCATTCACACGTATGAAGGAAGAAGCTAAATGGGATCTCCTAGACCGTATTCAAGAGAACACTGAAGCTTGGGAGAATGACAAAGGAAGAAAGTCAGGTATAAATTATGATTATGAATGCATAAAATCTTTTATGGGAACTGATGACTTCCGTGATATTAGTAATGAGTATGGTCTTGAATCCCAAAGTATTGCCAATTGTTTAAGGCTTTTGCCTCTTACATAGAAATTCCTAAAAATAAGTGGAATAAGTACTATGCACCTTATAAAGATGTTGTTAGTCATGTTCCTGTTCGAAGCATTGAAGTTTGTACTATTGATCATATTTTGACTGAACCTTATATTGATAAAATACCTTTCCCAGCTAAGGTAAAGGAGTATTCTATGATGATTAGTGTGAATAACAAAGGTACAAAGAAAATTGTGGAACCTGATGAGCAAATGAATACTGAATCTGTGGTAGCTATTGTGAAAAATCTTGTCACTAGAAATATAGAGGATGAGCACATTGTATTCTGTGAAGACGCTTCTAATATTATTTCTCATCCTACTAAAGCTAGAAAAGCTAGTGTCCCTATGCTTTCTGTTAGAATTGGTGATCATTGCTATTATGGTTTATGTGATATTGGTGCTCGTTATAGTGCTATTCCTTATGATCTTACAGGGAAATTATGCATGAAATTGGTCCTTGTGAGCTTGAGGACATTGATGTGGCTATTCACCTTGCTAATAAGGAAACCATTTGCCCTATTGGTATTGTAAGAGATGTGGAGGTCCTCTACGGTAAGATTAAGTATCCTGTTGATTTTCTAGTGCTTAATTCAGCAGCTAGCAAAACTTGTCCTATCATTTTTGGTAGACCTTTCTTGAACACTTATGGAGCTATTATAGATTGTAGGAAGGAAAAAGTTTTGACTAAGTTTGATGGAGATTCTTATGAGTTTAATTTTTCCAAATTTGCTAAAGCTCCTTGTGAAAATAGCTTGCCTAATAAAGATTTCAGGATGGAACAACTTGCTTATATTGATCCAGTTTATGACCTTGGACCTCTTTTTGATGATTGTAAGTATGCTCATTCTGATGATAAAGTTGTTGATAGTGACAGTTATATTGTCAACTTTATTCAAAGTGCTAGTGAAAGTTATTATGAGAGAGGGAAACGTGGTTTTATGCATCTCAATAATGTTAAGTTTCCCCGTTTTATGTTGAAAGCTTTGAAGTTGCATTTGTTTTGTCTTCCTATGCTAGTGGCTTTTTGTTTCAACAATTCGTTTTCTCATGATACTGTAGGGGTTCGTAGCATCGAAAATAAAAAATTCTATCGCATGAACACACACAAGCCAAGATCTATCTACTAGATTGCAGCAACGAGTCAATAGAGTACTAACCCTCGAAGATCCAGCGGTTAACGAGCGATTCGTGGATGATGTAGTCGTACACTTCGATCTCAAGATCGCGTGGCGATCCTTCGGCCCTGCATTCGGGGCGCTCCCATGATCGGTCACCGTTAAATTTTCGATGAAGACCTTCCTTTCCTTGTTCCAGCAGCGGAGGTTGTAGCACTCTCCTCGTGATTCCGGCGACGGCGTGGTGTCGAAGTAGAGGAGATCTCGCGAGCTTCGCCTTAAGCGGGCAGTATGGTGGAGTATGAGAGAGACCTTGGCGATCTACGGTTTAGAGGGAACCAAGGGGACGGCTTGGTCGGCGACTAGGTTTCGGGAAACCCTAACTCGCCGAGTTAGAGGAGTCCCTAGGCGGCGACGACTTTGGAGGAGATCGGCGGCTTGGGGCTAGGGTTTGAGGTGAGGTAGGGAGAGAGGCGCCCTACCCCTCCTTAGATAGGAGGGGAGAGGCAATTTGGGGAGGAGGGAGTCCTCCTCCAACTCCTCCTCATGGCCGGCGGGTGGGAGGGAGTGGGACTTTGACTTTTTCAAATTGGTGTTTGACTTTCAAACTTCGATTTGATTTATTCTCTTTATTTTTCCCAGCCAAGTGACCTAGTACATGATGCAACCATTCCACATTGTCATGACACATCCATGTACCCTTCCCCTCCGAAGTGTCGGACCTTCCAGACCCTTATAGAACATTCCTGGTGAAAACACCGGAATCATTCCCGAACTCCGAAACATGACTTTCCTTATATGAATCTTATTCTCCGGACCATTTTGGATATCCTCGTGATATCCTGGATCCCATCCGAGACTCCGAACAACATTCGGTCTCTTTCTCATCATTCCATAACTACTCAACAACATCGAATCCTTAAGTGTGTCTCCCTACGGTTCATGAATTATGTAGACATGATCGAGACACTTCTCCGATCAATAACCAATAGAGGAATCTGGAAATTCATATGTCTCCCACATATTTCTATGATTACTTTGCGATTGAATTAACCACTTACATACGATACCAATTTCCCTTTGTCTCATGATAGTTTACTTATCCGAGGTTTTGATCGTCGGTATCTCTGCATACCTAGTTCAACCTCGTTACCGATAAGTACTCTTTTCTCGTTCCCATGATATGTGATCCCTTGTGAGCCAGTCACATGCTTGCAAGCTAATTGGATGACATTCCACTGAGAGGGCCCAGAGTATATCTATCCGTCATATGGATGGACAAATCCCACTCTTGATCCATGTGCCACCTTTATAGCCACCTTTATGGACAAATCCCACTCTTGATCCATCATATGTATGACATGCCACCTTTATACCCATACTTTCCGAACACTCAATGCCACCTTTATAGCCACCCAGTTACGGTGTGGTGTTTGATGTCATCAAAGCATCCTTCCGGTTATGGTGATTAACATGATCTCATGGTCGAAGGAATTAGGTTACTATGTATGAGAAAGCTTATAGCAAATGAACTATATTAAATGAATTGATCTTTATGCTACTCTTAACTATAGGAGTATGTCCATCACATCATTCTCCTAATGATATGAACCTGTTGTTAATAACATCTCTATGTTCATGATCAGGAAACCATGATCATATATTAACCAACAAGCTAGTTTAACAAGAGGCTTTACTAGGGACTCTTTTATGTTTACAAATCACACAAGTATTAATGTTTCCGATTAATACAATTATAGCATGGTATGTAAACATTTATCATAAGCATGAAGATATGATAATAACCACTTTATTATTGCCTCTTGGGTATATCTCCAACAGTCTCCCACTTGCACTAGAGTTAATAATCTAGTTTCAAACCTTTGTGTATTCAACACCTATGGCTTTCTGGTGTTGTATGTACACGATTGCTAGTGTTAAACTGATCTTCGGATCTGACACTTCCAGGTCCGTGTGTAATTGCATGTCTTTGCGTCTCTACGCATCACTCATTCTCTAATGAGATGGATTTGTATAAATATGGTCCTTTGGTGAGACCTTTAGTTCTTTGGGGTTAAAACATGTTGATAATATTATCGTACAATATATATTCATAGCATTATCCTTGCTGTGAACTACACCTAGTTTGATAACAAACTACTTGACACGAATGCCCTCTTTTGCTGCTATAATAGCAGACATATACTTAGCCTTTTGTTGTAGTATCTGTCACAATGTCTTAACTTTGGAACTCATCCAAATCCATTATGGAACTTACTTTCCATTATATTGTGCCACCCTTAGTTTAGATTGAGATAAACTTAATTTGTACTTTTTGACAAAACTAGTATCAATGTAATACTTTTACAATGAACTAACCATCTATTTGCCACTTCTACAAAATAATATACTCTTAGTTCTTCCAAAAGATCATAAGAATATCCTTACTATCGTCCAATGATCATCTTATGAATCATTCTAGTATATGCTCATAACATTTAGAGCATAGGACATATCTGGATTTGTACATATCACAGTATGATTGATATAAATACTCTTTGTGATTTCATACATCAAGTATCAATCTATACTTGAATCTTTGTTTCACTTACCAAGTGTCAATACACTTGAATATATCATCAATATTGAACTCATTCAATCCTTTCTGTGCGACAAGAACCTTTCTTGTAGTTTCTATATTAAACTCATTCAATACATCATCTATGTACTTTCGGCACAACCATATTAGCGTCTATTGATGCCAAATATTTGGGTTTTGCCTAAGACTTTCATCGGGATGAAATTCTTAATATGTGTTAATAAAAGATACATCATTTCTAATCAAAAATATGTCTTCCACATAATGTATTAGAAACATGTCTTAGCGCTCCCACTTAATTTCTTGCAAATGCAAGCATCTTCATTATCTCTAATGAAATTAAACTCTTTTAACATTCTCATCATAGTGAAGATTCCAACTCCGCGATGCTCACTTCAACCATTGAAGTTTGCATATGCTTTTAGCATCCGTTGAAATAACAAAACCCTACGGACCGTGTTATGCACATGTCCTAGGTAACAATTCTATTAGAAGAACTTGTTTTGTTTATTCAACTACCACATAACAAAATTATATGTAGTGGTTGCTACATTAATTCGTCTAGACCAAATATCTCTATGAAAGATCAAATCTTGTCATAGTTAACCTTTGAACATTGTTGTGAACTCTTTCCCAACATGTCGACTATTTCATAGATGTGATGTAGCGTCCCCAACCTTTAATAAGATTGAGTCCCCTGTGTTTACAATGCTAGTCCCTGGATCAATAGCTAGCATCCACAGTTTAGATGTAATATCAAGAAACAAAGGTCATAATACAACTTTATAACCAGGAATAAAATAGTTTTATTACATTAAACTTAGCTCATTGGCTAATTACATTACATTGCAGCGGAATAACTATAGTCATGGGTCCTTCATCTTCAAAGTGCCACAGGCAGACATGTTGGTTGTAGGCTTTGTAATCCTAATCAGTCAATCTTCACTAAAACAATCAAACCTGCAACATAATAAGTTACAGCCACAAGGGTCAATACATTTGAATTGTATTGGCAAGTTTCACTTTTATGAATAATATGGGTGGATCCTATCAATACATGCATATTTGGCTAAGTGGAGTTTCAGGCTCATTTGCATAAAGCAATATTTTGTCCTATCTTTTCAAAAATGGTTTTTGGTCCTTTGTCAAAGTCTCCTTTCATAAATCTCTTGAACTCCTTGGTAAAAACCCAAGTGTTCAAGTCCTTGTCAAAAATCTCTTGAGCACCTTAGTAACTCCAAGTACATCAAGTTTTGTCAAAATCTCTTGAGCTTCTGGGTAACTCCAAGTGCATCAAGTTTTGTCAAAATCTCTTGAGTTCCTTGGTAACTCCAAGTACATCAAGTTTTGTCAAAATCTCTTGAGCTTCTTGGTAACTCCAAGTGCATCAAGTTTTGTCAAAATCTCTTGAGTTCCTTGGTAACTCCAAGTGCATCAAGTTTTAAAAGTTTTCTTTTAGAAATTAGAATGTCGAGATCTTCCATAGCTTCAGGCCTTTAGTTGCTCAGTATTGTCCATAACCGGGGACACGGCTAAGTACTTAGATTTTAATATCTTCTGCAGAAGTTGTACACTTTACCCACATGTCACACTCTCATCTTGTTGCCACCAGTGGCCGCTGGATTAGTACTCATAAAGATGGAATACTGGCAGATTGAGAATATGACGAAGTCTTTCCAAAAGGTCCTCCCATACACCATTGCTAGCTTGTCTTTAGCCCCCATGAAGCATTCCAGATCCCCATGTCTGGTAACTAAAGACAATGTATGGGTCTTCCTAATGTAATTGACTAAGCCGAGCCATAATAGCATGTGGTTGCTACGAAAGCCACAATTGGAGAAGCATGTTCAATCTCTAAGTTTCCTAGGTGGGTTTTCTTTTGGAGCACAACACAAAGAGATTGCCATAGAATGGTTCCTTTTGTTGCCACCTTCTCCAAAATTAAAGTATCCTCCACCTAGGTGGTTCATTGAGTCCTTGTTTTATTATATAAAACACAAGTCTTTTCTCAACCTTTGTAAAATCTCAACATGTATCTCTTTTCAAAATATAGCATGGCTAAGCATGTACAACTAAAAGGTTTTCACTAAGTAAGGGGAATCCTATTAGGATTTAGCATAGCATAAGTATAAAATTGTTTTCATGCATGTTTTCAAAATCCACTAAGTATAATGAAAATAGTAGGACTTTTGTATGATAGTGTAACTTGCCTTTTTGGGTAGGGAATGATGGTTCACTCCTTGATCTTGCTAGTCTCACACTTCTCTAACTTCACTACAAGTCAATCAAGCAAACACAAAATCAACTAACATTCCAAACAAAGTCAAACAAACAATTTCACACTCACAAAGCAATGGAATCTAAGTCATGCATAAGCATGCAAAGGTTGGTTCTATTGTAAGGATGGTCTCCACTAGGCTTCTAAACTTTGTAAGTTCCAATTTGGTCATTTACCAAAATGGCAAAGTCATTGGTTAGAGGGTTTTGCTCAAAAACCATTTTAAAATCCATTCATCATTTCATGTGGTGGAAAATATTTCTATCAAGGCAAAACTTTATGTTTTTCACCAAATGAGTTGCTATTGCAAAACTTGGTGTTTTGGGTCAGTAGGTTTGGTCCAAACAAAAATTCCAAGGTTTTATTTATGAAAGCATTTTCATAAACAAAACAATGGTTCTTAATTAGCTAGAAATGGACTAAACTAATCAATCCATTCTAAACTTTTCCAAAATCATTTTTAACTCCATGGGTTGGTTCCTAGGGTCAGCAAGGTCACAACAAACCATTTTGCAAAGGTTTTAACCCTAAAATCATTTTTAAACAATTTTTCTAATGTTAGCAAGCACACAAAAGAATATGCAAAATCAAACAAGCCAACAGATACTATTTGCTAAACTAAGGGTAGGGTTAGTTAGAGCTTGCTCTCCTGAATCCAACGACATAAAATTTGTAAATTTTGGACGTGTGGATTCAAAGATACAAGGGTTTGAAAATGGCACTTAAATCTGTTTCAATTTCTGTTTTTAAAACATCTCTGGGCCGCGATTACGTATCCTATTGGCTCATAGCGGTTCGGTAGGATCGCGTGATGTGGACCGCAGGATTTAAGTGGGATTGTGCGGTGCAGATCAAGCGTACGGTTCAGGTTAAGTGATCTATCGTGTGCATAGGATCGTGATCTAACGGCTCATCGTATCGGCCGAGGCGGCGCCTTCTGATGGCTACCGGCGTGGCTGTCTGTCGTCGTCGGCAGTGCCGCGATGCAGGAGGTGCGGGAGAAGGAGGGTTGCTCACCGGGCTCGGTGTCCAGCGATGCTCAACGTCTTGACGGTTCGGCGAGGCGCTGGTTCGATCGCGATTCCTCGCCGGAGTAGAGGACGGCGGCAGACGCGTCGGTGGTCGTTGTGGGCGGGGATCACCTCGAAGTGAAATGGCAACGGTTAGATGTGCAGGACTCGAGCAAATCTGTGTGTTTGAGCGAGAGGTAGAGGGTGGCCGAGAACTACACGGAAGCCGCTTCGAGTCGAGGCCGGCGGTGGCGCGTTGAGCTCGTCCTTGCCGGCGATGGGCGCTAACGAAGCGGTGAATGTGGAGTATGTGTGCGTGGTCGAGAGGTCAAGGGAGGAAGGATATGGCGGAATTGAGGAAGGGGCTCGTCGGGCGAGAGTGTTCGGGGAGGAATTGGGCGGCCTAGGGGCTTGCTTGGGGAGAATCGGAGGAGCGAGAGAGGAATCACTGGCGTTTAGCAGGCAGGGTTATTGCGAGGAATCAATGCCTCCTTCATGTGCAATCAACGCCGGAGTAACCTCACAGCAACGGTCAGGGCGACGGGGTCTCGTTGAAGACGATGAATAGTGAAGGGTGGGTCCCGACTGTCTGCGAGAGAGGAAGAAAGGGAGTTGGGTCCACCGATTAGTGACTGTGTGGGTTCGTTATTTGGTTCGAAACGTTTTCTTCAGGGAGACAACTGGCTGGGTGGGGTCATCTCGTCAGCGAGTGAGTGAGAGGGAGAAGAGGGACCACCGGTCATTGGTTCTGTGGGTCAGAAAGTTGGTGCCAAATGTTTTATTCGGGGGGAGAAGACTGAGATGGTTTTACTGGGCTGCTGTTGGGCCTTAGTGGGCTGGGTCTGTTTCTTATTTTTTTTTCTGTCTAAACTCTTTTTCTTTTTCTAATTCTT
Source organism: Avena insularis (assembly GCA_023614405.1). NCBI lineage: Eukaryota > Viridiplantae > Streptophyta > Magnoliopsida > Poales > Poaceae > Avena > Avena insularis. Next base: position 326,256,219 of record CM042691.1, on the reverse strand, counting down.
TTTCTGTTTGGATTTCAAACAATTAATCACACATTCAAACAACACTCAATTCAATTCAAACAAGCACTCAACTTCACTTTGAATTTGGTTCTGTTTATCAACATAATCCAAATCCAAAACAAAATAATATTTTTATTTATTTTTAGGATCCATTTAATTAATTAAATAAAATGGATCTTTGTTTAATAAAATAGGGTTTGATTTAGTTGATAAAATTTCCATTTGAAATCCAATTATTTTCAAAACCAAACCAGATGGTTTTATTTGAAAAATAAAAGAATACTTGGAAACTTATTTAAATAAATAAATAAGTTTTGGTGTTTAATTAAAATGGGAAAGCCTTTACTTAAATAAAATTGGATATTTAAATCCTTATTATTTTATTTAAATAATTCTTTACTCATTTTAATCAAAACAAAACCTTTTAATAAAAGATTTCAAAGTAGTAATAAAATACTTGGTGTTCATTTAAAATGGGAAAAGCCTTTACTTAAATAAAATTGGATATTTAAATCCTTATTATTTTATTTAAATAAACCTTTACTCATTTTATCAAAAAAAAATATTTTATTACAAAAGCTTGGCCAAAATTAATTTGGCTCACCCTTTCATTTGAAAACAAAGTCTTTTATTAAAAGATCCAAATAGTATTTCCAAAACAATTTATTTTCCTTTGATAAATGTTTATCTTTATAAATCCCTTTAGGATTACTTGTTCACCAATTGGTATGGGTTTTTGGTAAGGGCTTTATTGGCTTTGGAAATTCAATTTCCTTAACTCATTATATTCACAAGGTTTTGTCTATGGCTCCAAACTAGGTGAAACCAATCTCTAAGGACTTTCTTGATCCTTTGGGAAAATTTGTTGATCAACTTTGGTATGGATCAAATCCATAGATTTGGAGATACTTTGGAAATGATTTCCTTCCACTAGGGTTTTAGGATTTGGATTTATTTTCCAAATGTTTAAATTTCCAGATACATTCATTGAGGAATGCATTTCCCTTGATTTGGATTTTTGTTGAATTCAAACTTTAGCCAAAGTTTGTTCAAGATGGGATTTCAAGTCTCCTTTTAGAAACAAAGTTTCTTTTCACCTGATTTTCAACAAAATTTATTTTGTTTATTTATTTTTCACATTACAAGATTTGGAAAATCTTGGGATGTGACAGCTTCCTTAAAAGAAATCTCGTCCGAGATTTGGGAAGCTAGGGTTACAAGTTGGCTTCAAGGCAACTAGAATTTTACCACCCTTAAAATAAAGTCTCAAAGGGTTACATTGATGGTTCTCTTGACTATAGGTTCAACACTTGATATTCAGACAAGGAATCCTTATTTGACTCAACTGAGTTATCTAAATACTGTCATCCACCTCTTCTATCTCTTCAACGTTTCCATCCATGTCAATGTGGTTCACATGTCCTTTCTGGGTCACATTGGAGTCATTTCCATTGGCTCTTCTAGCAGCCTTTTTCTTTTTCTTCTCAGGACAGTTTGATGCATAGTGTCCAAGTTCCTTGCAGGTATAACTTTGCACTGGCTAATGTCTTTCTTCTTGAATTTGTCTTGTTGATTCTGACCAAGGTTATCTCCATTGTCAATATCATCTCCATCATTATCACTTCCATTGTTGTGGTGGTGATACTGATGTAACTCAGAATCTTCATTGCTCTTTTTGAATGAATGCCTCTTCTTTGATGATCTTGAATAGTTCTTGAGTTTACGCTTCCTCTTTCTATTCTCAACTTGATTCATCTTGTTTTCCAAAATGATGGCTTTGTCACAGAGTGATTGATAAGTTGGGACATAGGCAACGACTAGCTGTAGGTTCAACTCATCATTAAGTCCTTCAAGAAATTTTTCTTTTCTCTTAGCATCTGTATCAACTTCGTCCGGTGCATAGCGTGCCAGATTGTTGAATTCTTCAATATACTCAGCGACACTGAGGTGATGTTGTTTCAGATTGTGAAACTCCTTTTTCTTCAAGTACATTACTCCAGGTGAGATGTGAGTGGTTCTGAATCCATCCTCAAAAATAGCCCAAGTTACATCTTCAAGGGGAGTGGTGATTTGAAAGTTGTCCCACCATGTTGCTGCTGGTCCTTCAAGTAAAAATGCTGCAAACCTAACTTTTCTCCATCGGTGCGATAGCAGTCACTAAGTCTTTGTTCACTGAACGTAACCAATCATCAGCTTCCATTGGATCAGTTGTTCCAGAGAACCTTGCAGGCCTAAGTTTCAGAAACTTGGTGAGTATGTCAAGTGCTGGAGGATTATTCTGATCGTTGTTGTTGTTGTTATTCAAATTCTGTATGAATGTGGTCATCTGCTGCATCAACTGTGTCTGAGCTGCCATCATCTGCTGCATCTCAGGGGTGAAGTTGTTGTTGTTTTGGTTGGGGTTGGCACGACGGGGAGGCATCTGTTGGTGTGATAGGGATAAGTATTGGTGGATAGGTTTTTAAGAAGTCCTAACACACAACTCAAAACAATCAAGTTCAATCAAACAATCAAACCATCAAACATTTAACAAGCAACCAATCACTTAACAACTTATGAGCTTAACTCATGAGTTGAAGTAAACAACAAGTTTCAAGCATATTTTTAGGCAACCAAAAATATTTTTGTTACACCACATAAGTTGGTGGGTTTGACTTAAACTAAATATGGTGGTCCATCTATATGGTTCATTTGGAATCTTTCCATCCTTCTTGGTTGATTCTTCTTGAAGGAGATCATGGTTTCCTTGGAAAAACTTCTTGGTTGCAATACTTCAATTGTGTTTCCTTATTCTTCCAGTCTTGTGCAATATTTCTTGTCTCTCTTGTAGTCCTTAGTAGTATCCAAGTTGGAAGTCTTGGTGAACATGCTGAAGATGTTGAAGTAGTTGAAGTCATTAGAGTTGATGAAGTTGAAGAAGTCCTTTGCTCATGATGAAGTCTTTGGTCATAGGGTAGGCTTTCCATTAAGTTTTGAAGTAGAATAGAAGTAGAGTTGAAAGCAAAATGGTTGAGGAAAGAGTTTACAAGATTGTTTTTTTGTAAATAAGTTTTTGAACAAATACAACTCCTATTTTTTTTCCTAAGGGTTTTTGTCCAATCCTAGGGTTACAAATCCTACAGGCAACACAATGCTCTGATACCATCTGTAGCGTCCCCAACCTTTAATAAGATTGAGTCCCCTGTGTTTACAATGCTAGTCCCTGGATCAATAGCTAGCATCCACAGTTTAGATGTAATATCAAGAAACAAAGGTCATAATACAACTTTATAACCAGGAATAAAATAGTTTTATTACATTAAACTTAGCTCATTGGCTAATTACATTACATTGCAGCGGAATAACTATAGTCATGGGTCCTTCATCTTCAAAGTGCCACAGGCAGACATGTTGGTTGTAGGCTTTGTAATCCTAATCAGTCAATCTTCACTAAAACAATCAAACCTGCAACATAATAAGTTACAGCCACAAGGGTCAATACATTTGAATTGTATTGGCAAGTTTCACTTTTATGAATAATATGGGTGGATCCTATCAATACATGCATATTTGGCTAAGTGGAGTTTCAGGCTCATTTGCATAAAGCAATATTTTGTCCTATCTTTTCAAAAATGGTTTTTGGTCCTTTGTCAAAGTCTCCTTTCATAAATCTCTTGAACTCCTTGGTAAAACCCAAGTGTTCAAGTCCTTATCAAAATCTCTTGAGCACCTTAGTAACTCCAAGTACATCAAGTTTTGTCAAAATCTCTTGAGCTTCTGGGTAACTCCAAGTGCATCAAGTTTTGTCAAAATCTCTTGAGTTCCTTGGTAACTCCAAGTACATCAAGTTTTGTCAAAATCTCTTGAGCTTCTTGGTAACTCCAAGTGCATCAAGTTTTGTCAAAATCTCTTGAGTTCCTTGGTAACTCCAAGTGCATCAAGTTTTAAAAGTTTTCTTTTAGAAATTAGAATGTCGAGATCTTCCATAGCTTCAGGCCTTTAGTTGCTCAGTATTGTCCATAACCGGGGACACGGCTAAGTACTTAGATTTTAATATCTTCTGCAGAAGTTGTACACTTTACCCACATGTCACACTCTCATCTTGTTGCCACCGGTGGCCTGGATTAGTACTCACCAAGATGGAATCTTGGCAGATTGAGAATATGGCGAAGTCTTTCCAAAAGGTCCTCCCATACACCATTGCTAGCTTGTCTTTAGCCCCATGAAGCATTCCAGATCCCCATGTCTAGTAACTAAAGACAATGTATGGGTCTTCCTAATGTAATTGACTAAGCCAGAGCCATAATAGCATGTGGTTGCACACGAAAGCCACAATTGGAGAAGCATGTTCAATCTCTAAGTTTCCTAGGTGGGTTTTCTTTTGGAGCACAACACAAAGAGATTGCCATAGAATGGTTCCTTTTGTTGCCACCTTCTCCAAAATTAAAGTATCCTCCACCTAGGTGGTTCATTGAGTCCTTGTTTTATTATATAAAACACAAGTCTTTTCTCAACCTTTGTAAAATCTCAACATGTATCTCTTTTCAAAATATAGCATGGCTAAGCATGTACAACTAAAAGGTTTTCACTAAGTAAGGTAGGGGAATCCTATTAGGATTTAGCATAGCATAAGTATAAAATTGTTTTCATGCATGTTTTCAAAATCCACTAAGTATAATGAAAATAGTAGGACTTTTGTATGATAGTGTAACTTGCCTTTTTGGGTAGGGAATGATGGTTCACTCCTTGATCTTGCTAGTCTCACACTTCTCTAACTTCACTACAAGTCAATCAAGCAAACACAAAATCAACTAACATTCCAAACAAAGTCAAACAAACAATTTCACACTCACAAAGCAATGGAATCTAAGTCATGCATAAGCATGCAAAGGTTGGTTCTATTGTAAGGATGGTCTCCACTAGGCTTCTAAACTTTGTAAGTTCCAATTTGGTCATTTACCAAAATGGCAAAGTCATTGGTTAGAGGGTTTTGCTCAAAAACCATTTTAAAATCCATTCATCATTTCATGTGGTGGAAAATATTTCTATCAAGGCAAAACTTTATGTTTTTCACTAAATGAGTTGCTATTGCAAAACTTGGTGTTTTGGGTCAGTAGGTTTGGTCCAAAACATTTTTCCAAGGTTTTATTTATGAAAGCATTTTCATAAACAAAACAATGGTTCTTAATTAGCTAGAAATGGACTAAACTAATCAATCCATTCTAAACTTTTCCAAAATCATTTTTAACTCCATGGGTTGGTTCCTAGGGTCAGCAAGGTCACAACAAACCATTTTGCAAAGGTTTTAACCCTAAAATCATTTTTAAACAATTTTTCTAATGTTAGCAAGCACACAAAAGAATCTGCAAAATCAAACAAGCTAACAGATACTATTTGCTAAACTAAGGGTAGGGTTAGTTAGAGCTTGCTCTCCTGAATCCAACGACATAAAATTTGTAAATTTTGGACGTGTGGATTCAAAGATACAAGGGTTTGAAAATGGCACTTAAATCTGTTTCAATTTCTGTTTTTAAAACATCTCTGGGCCACGTGTCTGTATCCTATTGGCTCATAACGGTTCGGTAGGATCGCGTGATGTGGACCGCAGGATTTAAGTGGGATTGTGCGGTGCAGATCAAACGTAACGGTTCAGGTTAAGTGATCTATCGTGTGCATAGGATCGTGATCTAACGGCTCACATCGTATCAGCCAGGAACTGGCGGCGCTACGGTGGCTACCGGCGGCGGAGCTGTCTGTCGTCGACGGTGCCGACGATGCAGGAGGTGCGGGAGAAGGAGGGGTTGCTCACCGGGCTCAGGGTGTCACGGCGATGCTCAACGTACTGACGGTTCGACGAGGGGCGCTCTGGTTCAGTCGCGATTCCTCGCCGGAGTAGAGGACGCGGACCAGCGTCGGTGGTCGTTAATGGGCGGCTGGGATCACCTCGAAGTGAAATGACGGCACGGTTAGATGTGCAGGACTCAGGCAAATCTGTGTGTTTGAACGAGAGGTAGAGGGGTGGCCGAGAACTACCTGTGGGCTTCGCCGGAGTCGAGGCCGACGGTGGCGCGTTTGAGCTCGTCCTTGCCGACGATCTGGGGCGCCTGCGGTCGAATGGGAGAACGCAGACGAAGCGCCCGAAGTGTGGAGTATGTGTGCGTGGTCGAGAGGTCAAGGGGAGGAAGGATATGGCCGGAATTGAGGAAGGGGGCTCGTCGGAGCAGAGAGTGTTCGGGGAGGAATTGGGGCGGCCTAGGGGCTTGCTTGGGGAGAATCGAGGAGCGAGAGAGGAATCACTGGCGTTTAAAGGGCAGGGTTATTGCGAGGAATCAATGCCTCCTTCTGCAATCAGCAGGAGTAACCTCACAGAACGGTCAGGCGGCGAGGTCTCGTTGAAGGCGATGAATAGTGAAGGTGGGTCCGGTATGCGAGAGAGGAAGAAAGGAGTTGGGTCCACCGATTAGTGATTGTGGGTTCGTTATTTGGTTCAAACGTTTTCTTGAGGAGACAAGCTGGCTGGGTGGGGTCATCTCGTCGGTAGTGAGTGAGAGGGAGAAGAGGACCACCGGTCATTGGTTAATGGGTCGAAAGTTGGTGCCAAATGTTTTATTCGGGGAGAAGACTGAGATGGTTTCTTTGAATGCTTTGTTGGGCCTTAGTGGGCTGGGTCTGCATTTCTTTTTTTTTCTGTCTAAACTCTTTTCTTTTCTAATTATTTTTTCGTTTGGATTTCAAACAATTAATCACACATTCAAACAACACTCAATTCAATTCAAACAAGCACTCAACTTCACTTTGAATTTGGTTCTGTTTATCAACATAATCCAAATCCAAAACAAAATAATATTTTTATTTATTTTTAGGATCCATTTAATTAATTAAATAAAATGGATCTTTGTTTAATAAAATAGGGTTTGATTTAGTTGATAAAATTTCCATTTGAAATCCAATTATTTTCAAAACCAAACCAGATGGTTTTATTTGAAAAATAAAAGAATACTTGAAACTTATTTAAATAAATAAATAAGTTTTGGTGTTTAATTAAAATGGGAAAGCCTTTACTTAAATAAAATTGGATATTTAAATCCTTATTATTTTATTTAAATAATTCTTTACTCATTTTAATCAAAACAAAACCTTTTAATAAAAGATTTCAAAGTAGTAATAAAATACTTGGTGTTCATTTAAAATGGGAAAAGCCTTTACTTAAATAAAATTGGATATTTAAATCCTTATTATTTTATTTAAATAAACCTTTACTCATTTTATCAAAAAAAAATATTTTATTACAAAAGCTTGGCCAAAATTAATTTGGCTCACCCTTTCATTTGAAAACAAAGTCTTTTATTAAAAGATCCAAATAGTATTTCCAAAACAATTTATTTTCCTTTGATAAATGTTTATCTTTATAAATCCCTTTAGGATTACTTGTTCACCAATTGGTATGGCTTTTGGTAAGGGCTTTATTGGCTTTGGAAATTCAATTTCCTTAACTCATTATATTCACAAGGTTTTGTCTATGGCTCCAAACTAGGTGAAACCAATCTCTAAGGACTTTCTTGATCCTTTGGGAAAATTTGTTGATCAACTTTGGTATGGATCAAATCCATAGATTTGGAGATACTTTGGAAATGATTTCCTTCCACTAGGGTTTTAGGATTTGGATTTATTTTCCAAATGTTTAAATTTCCAGATACATTCATTGAGGAATGCATTTCCCTTGATTTGGATTTTTGTTGAATTCAAACTTTAGCCAAAGTTTGTTCAAGATGGGATTTCAAGTCTCCTTTTAGAAACAAAAGTTTCTTTTCACCCTGATTTTCAACAAAAATTTATTTTGTTTATTTATTTTTCACATTACAAGATTTGGAAAATCTTGGGATGTGACATGTATCCATGTCTATTTCTTTATAGATCTAAAAATGACTGTAAGGTCTTACACCTTTATCAAGGGTCCTTCAAGTTCAAAGCTTGATTTCTCGTGTATGGAACTATCACGGATTTTATGGCTTCAAGCCATTTTACGGAGTCAGGCCCATCATCGCTTCTTTGCATGTAGTCTGTTCATTATTCTCAAATAATGATTCAACCCTCAAATCTTGGTATTTGATTGTTTACCCGACCTATTTGTTTCAATAGAAACTTTGACCTCTGTAACCACAACCTTTGAGGCACGTGAGTCATGAGCATTGTTGCTGCCTCCGGAACACTTTTCGGCGCTGCGCAACTTTGCACATACAGCTAAGGTTCTTTTAACCTTATCAAAGTTCTATTGTCCTCCCACTTAACTTTTCATGAAAAATTTCTTTCTCAAAGAAACTTGACGTTCTAAGCGACAAACATTTTTGTCTTTGGTGTTATGGAGGAATACTCAACGATTATTCAAAATAATATACAAAGATATGTTCATTCGATTTTGGTTGCAAACATCTTTCTTATGCATAGCATACCAATGTTTAAGAAAGGACAACTTGGGTTTTATCCCAAACCATTACTTTATATGGTGTCAATTCAACGGATTATGATGGAGCTCTTTTCAGTGAAAAAAAGGTAATCTCTAAAGCTTTTAATCTTTAAAATATAATGACAGTTTTATGAATTACACCTTTGATCTTACCATGTCAAACAAGGTTTAATTACATATCTCGAACGCTCCATACTCTTATGGTGTTTCGGGAAATGCAAATCCAGGCGATTCCTTAAATCTTAGGTATTATGCTAAACTTGTAACTCAAATATCTTCCTTTATGATCTTATCATAAACTATTTATATTCTTGTTACAATGATTTTGCACTTCATCTTGAAAGTCTTTGAACTTTTAAAATGTTTCATACTTCATCCTTATTAAGTAAATATTCATATATTCACTCAAATTTTCGGAGAAAGTATATGAAGTTGAAATCCATCGCTCTTGACTACACATAATGGACTTCATACAACAATATGTACAAGTTCCAATAAGCTATTCATTCGTTCCCTTTGGCCTATGAACAAAGTTTTAATTATCTCTAGGAAAGTTTCACAAGCGTCATTTGATCAAAAATCAAAAAGACTCCAAAATTCCATCCACATGGAGTTTCTTCATGTTTTCTTTCCAATATAATTTAAACAGCGATGTCACTTCCTAAGTGATCTTTCATTCAATTTGTCTTTCGACATTTTTAGCACTAGTTTTATGGATGTGATTTCTCCAACGAGATTTGTGAATCATCCATCTTTTATGGACTACGACAATTATTTGAACAACCCTTTTGTTCTCATAATACCTGATAAAACAAATCTTGAAGGCAAGATTTGATGTTTAACAAGCAGCACAATAACCCTTTATTTGTTCTCGATGAACATCATCACATATTCTTTTACTAGTTACTTAGGCCATTGTAGTTCATGAATTGTGTTGTTTCGTATGACGATTCACACCAACAAATTCAGTATCCAATACTCAAGAACTACATTGTTTTAACAAGCAAAGAATACAACCATAACATGTATATCCTCTATATACCTAAGCTGAACAATTCTAGTCTTTTATTTTCTGCCATATATTTAGGAGATTCTCTTTCAGTATTTCCTTTTCAGTTTGAAATAATCTATCATCAATAGTGGAGCCATACACATGACACATAGTCCAAAGCGTGTATAGTTAAATACCAATGTCTTTGGACTTGCACTTTGAAGTAGATCACCATCATCAAATGTTTGGTGTTCTTTCAAATTCCTTTCGTTAGTAATATCTTGGTGTAGTAAACATTTTACCTACATCAAATATTCACCCTTATCATGGAATTATTCATGATCAAGCTACTTTAGCTTATAACAGTGAATCGCGAGTATAATGTTGCTCTCCAAAACCTTTTGGAGGATTAGGACAACTAGTGTCTCCAAGCTTTTGTAAATTCTCATCAAATATGAGAACATTAACTTTGTCATATTATACTCTATCATGTTGTAACCAAAACATCATTTCAGATATCGCAATATCTGCCATACATGATGGTTTATGAAACAACTCTTTCAACTCCTAGATTACCTTGATATTGAAACAATCCTTTGAATATCAAGAATCATGGAGACAAACATGATACTCATACACTAACACTTGGAATTGTCACTCTTGATTTAATACCAATTATTAAACTTCATGGAGTAACTTGGAACTTCTTGAAAGTTTGCAATAGGACTTTTAAACTTTAGATTAACACTTCAAAACAATACGATACCAGTTCGTAAAGTAACTAACCAGAATTCTATAGTTCTATCATCTCAATTATAACTAAGCACAAGGTGGTAAACGGATGCCAATGACTACAACAATTATGCAAATTCACTTTGATTTAATTTATGATAAATAATGTTCAACTTTTAATCATATTGTTGTTGAACTCCCACTCAAAACAATATCCCTCACATTGTTTTAGTGATCACACGAACCAAATCCACCACATCAAAACCGATCATCACGAGAGTTGATGTAGCTTCAATGGCGAATAATCAACATGTTCATCATATCTACTATATGACTCATGCTTTACCTTTCGGTGATCCTTGTTCCGAGACCATGTATGTACATGCTAGGCTCGTCAATATCAAACCTTAGCTTCCGCATGAGCAAATCTGGCTTGCTCACGTTGTATACACTCGCAGAATCTAACACACCCGATCATCACGTGGTGCTTTGAAACAACGAGCTTTAGCAACGGTGCTTACTAAGGATGAACACTTTAAAACTTGAAATTGTGTGCTTGAGGGATCATCTTATAATGCTACCGTCGTTAACTAAGCAATACAAGATGCATAAAAGGATTAACATCACATGCAATTCATAATATGTGATATGATGTGGCCTTTCTTCTTGTGCTTCCTATCTCCATCTTTAAGCACGAACATGATCTCCATCATCACCGATGTGGCGTCAAGGTCAATGACGCCGCTTTATGGTTGTCGTCCACGAGCATCAACTATTACAACTTATTTTAATAGACATGCATGTTTTAACGGAATTTTAAAATACAACCATATGGCTCCTTCCAGTTGCCAACTTACAGTAAGGAACATTGCATACATCATATATAATCACAATCATGGCCATATCACATCACAGCACACCCCTACAAAACAAAGTTAGACGCCTCTAATTTTCTTTGCATGTTTTACGTGGTTTGGGGCTTTCAATAAGTGTCGTTCTAACTTACGAACAAGAACCACAACATTGATACTAGTATTGTCAATCACCCATTGTAAATTTAATCTTAACTATGTTGGGAGAAACAGGCACCCGCAAATCCACTTATGCAATACAAGTTGCATGTCAAGCGTGGAGCAAGTCCCATGAACGATGTCATGTAAGGTTAGCCCGGGCCGCTTCATCCCACCATCCCACAAGATGCAAAGTACATAAGAAGCAATCGACAACAAAAGCATCAATGCCCACAATGACCATTGTGTTCTACTCGTGCAACAAATCTACATATAGACACGGCTCTGATACCACTATAGGGGTTCGTAGCATAGAAAACAAAAAATTTCTATCGCATGAACACACACAAGCCAAGATCTATCTACTAGATTGCATCAACGAGTCGATAGAGTACTAACCCTCGAAGATCCAAGGCGGTTAACGAGAGCAGATTCTCATGGATGATGTAGTCGTACACTTCCGATCTCAAGATCGCGTAGACGATCCTTCCGGCGCTGCATTCCGGCAGCGCTCCCGCAGTCGGTCACACGTTCGGTACTCGATGAAGACCTTCCTCTCCCTTGTTCCAGCAGGCAGCAGAGGTTGTAGCACTCTCCTCGTAATTCCGACAGCACGACGGCGTGGTGTCGGAAGTAGAGGGGAGATCTCGTAGGGCTCCGCCTTAAGCCGGAGCGAGTATGGTGGAGTATGAGAGAGACCTTGGCGATCTACGGTTTATAGGGCATCAAGGGAGGGCTTGGTCGGTGGCTAGGGTTTGGGGAAACCCTAACTCGCCGAGTTAGAGGAGGCCCTAGGCGGCGGCGACTTTGGAGGAGGCCGGCGGCTTGGGGCTAGGGTTTGAGGTGAGGTAGGGAGAGGGGCGCCCTACCCCTCATTATATAGGAGGGGAGAGGCGGTTTGGGGAGGAGGGAGTCCTCCTCCAGCTCCTCCTCATGGCCGACGGGTGGGAGGGAGTGGGACTTCCTCCCCAAGTAGGTTTCCTACTCTCCCTCCACCAAGCAAACTTGAGATTTGACTTTTTCAAATTGGCGTTTGACTTTCAAACTTCGATTTGATTTCTTCTCTGTATTTTTCCCAGCCAAGTGACCTAGTACATGATGCAACCATTCCACATTTTCATGACACATCCATGTACCCTTCCCCTCCGGAGTGCCGGACCTTCCAGACCCTTCTAGAACATTCCTGGTGAAAACATCGGAATCATTCCCAAACTCCAAAACTTGACTTTCCTTATATGAATCTTATTCTCCGGACCATTCCGGATCTACTCGTGATATCCCAGATCCCATACGAGACTCCAAACAACATTCGGTCTCTTTCTCATCATTCCATAACTACTCAACAACATTGAATCCTTAAGTGTGTCTCCCTACGGTTCGTGAATTATGCAGACATGAACGAGACACTTCTCCGATCAATAACAAATAGAGGAATCTGGAAATTCATATGGCTCCCACATATTTCTACGATTACTTTGCAATCGAATGAACCACTTACATATGATACCAATTTCCCTTTGTCTCATGATAGTTTACTTATCCGAGGTTTTGATCGTCGATATCTGTGCATACCTAGTTTAACCTCGTTACCGATAAGTACTCTTTTCTCATTCCCATGATATGTGATACCTTGTGAGCCAGTCACATGCTTGCAAGCTAATTGGATGACATTCCACCGAGAGGGCCCAGAATATATCTATTCGTCATATGGATGGACAAATCCCACTCTTGATCCATGTGCCTCAACCCATACTTTCCGAACACTCAATGTCACCTTTATAGCTGGTGTTTGATGTCATCAAAGCATCCTTCCGGTTATGGTGATTAACATGATCTCATGGTCGAAGGAATTAGGTTACTATGTATCAGAAAGCTTATAGCAAATGAACTATATTAAATGACTTATAGCAAGTGAAAAGTGCTATCTTGGGATAGATTTTTGTGTTGCATTGTAAAAATTCGTGAAGGATCTCAGTACTTCGGATGGAGCTGTATTTTTCTGTGCTTGTTCTCCAAGTTATTACCCAACTTTCATTAGTTTTGAACTTTTTGATTTTAGCAATAGAAGGTTTTTGAAAAAAATCAATTTTTACCTGCTGGTCTGTTTTGACAGATTTCTGCCTTCATTTGCATTTGCCTCTTATATTGATTCCCTTCCAGATTCTTTTGGGTTTTTGGAAAGGAATTGTTATAGTAGCTTTTGTTTTGATGGTTTTCAGTTGAAATGTGTACCTAAAGGTTTATTGTTTTTGCATACACTAATGTTGACATTGAGGTTTGTGTGAGGCCTTGCATGAAAGGATTTTCCAGGAGATGGAGAAAAGGAATCTACAGAGTCCGTCTTTGAATAGATAAAAGTGTGAAAACAGAAGGTTCGTGAAAACCATATCTTTTTATATTTTTGATGTTTTTATTACATACGGAAGGTTACAAAATTAAACAGAGGAGGAAACAGAGGCCAGAGTGTGAGCCCCCTAAGCTCCGTCTCCGCCTCGTTTTTGCACCAGTACCTTCCTTATGCTTTGAAACTTCGTAATATATAACCCCCCGCATCCCCCGAGTTTTGTATATCGAGTTCTCGTCATGTTTTCGTTTTGATTTATTTCTGTCAGGAAATCTTCTCAAAGTTTAGAGCACCATGGTCTCCACCAATGACAAAGGCAAGAAGCCCGAGGAAGATGATCCTCAAAACCTCAAGGAGGATGATATTTTGGTAGGGGATGAGGAAGACATGGAGGAGGACGATAATCCGGACACCCGCACTACCGTTGCAAGCATTGGAGTGGTCGAAAAACCTACCAAGCTTATGAGGACAACACGGATGTCTACATGAGGGAAAACCCCGCGTCATATCCTTGCTCCACGGTCACCTCCTCCATGTACCAAGAATCCCTTCCATACTATTATACATGAGCAACAATACCAATAGGTTCCCAAAGGGAACTTGCCCTCGGTTTGGGATCTGCCTCGCTTTAACCATGCAGGGAAGGAACACACTAAGAAGGAAGAGTGGGGAAAGAATAGCAAAGACTGGTACTCTCGGTCCAATTTGATCATGAACCGTATTGAGAAAAAATCGAAGTTGATTCGTACTCTGACCTTCGAGATTGAGGATTTGAGGAAACTGACTGAGGAGCTTATCAAGAGAACACCACCGCCACCGAAGGAGTAATTCATCATCAGGTTTGGCATCCCCTTGGCTTGTTCCAAGCTTGGGGGAGTGCCGCGGTATCACATCATTATCTTTTATCTTTTACCTTTTTAGTGGATTCATATCTTTGGTAGAGAAGTTATCTTATAGGTTGGTTTGCATTGTGGAAGTATCTCTCCTTTAGATGATTATCTATGTATCCCTTGGTGTGAGTGCCTTTATGGAATATTAATGAGAAGTTTCATCTTTTACTTTTTGCACTTCTTATTTTAGTTTGCAATCTCTATTATATGATTGATCTTGTTGATCAGTATTGGCATCACTTTGGGAGAATCAAGTAGATCTAAATTAGTTTTGGCAAACCGAGCTCTGGTCAGTAGCAACACTTTTTGAGGTTTGAAAGGAAAAGAGAAAAAGCTTACACGTATTTTGTATCATTTAATTTCTTTCTTGATTGGCTCATAAGATTAGTATTCTTTATTTAAGATCTTTTGTGTCTTCAAGGAAGATTGCATGTTTGGCTTTATTACTTGTATGCTTGCTTGTTTCTTTCAACTCTTTTGCTTGCTACCCAGCTTGCTAGCTAAAAACCTGTTTTGAGAAGGACTACTTCTCATGCATCCAACCCCTTTGAACCAAACCTGTGCCATTTGTGTCCACCAAATATACCTATTAGCATTATTGCTATTCCAAGCAAATTCTAAAGCTTCATCTATCTTTCGATTTAAAACTTATTTTGTTATGTGAAAACTAGTTAGTAAAGCTCTCACGAACTTGATGGCACACCTTATTTTCTTGCCCCTAATAAACTTGAACCATTGTGTCATCGAAGTTGTATATGCTTGCATCTATACGTTGGGATTAGCAGAACCGTGTTGTCACGGGGAACGCTTTCAACACTTATGGATACTTATCCAATTGATATCATGCTCTTTTGTTTGCGAATGTCGTATGTGTGAAATAAAAGGGGAGCTTGTAAGTCCATGGAGTTACGTATGTGTGTTAGAGAAATGCCTGGGCCGCTAGCCTAAGCCATGCCTAATCATGGTGGAAACTTGAAGCATAACCATATTGAGCAATCTGTGAACCGTCCTCAATAAAAACCTATGCAAATAGCAATTAAAAAGATCGCTGAGATGCCACTGTCTACTTGCCTTGTCATTTGGTTATGGGATAGCTCCTCTATCATGTGCAAGGGGTACCCCGTTGGCAGTTCTTTATGATACACATGTACTTACAATGAAAAGAACTTACCAGTAACTAAAGTTGAGTAGCATGAGGAGCGGCCCTCGTACTCAAGGGACATGATATTGCCAACTTATATTTTGTCAAGCATATACTCCATCCTTGTTCATTTTAACCTTAATCACCTCAAGATGATTATGATAGGGGCAATGAGGGCTCAAAGATAGTAAGTACCATAATCTTTTGGAAGCTCTTTATGACTTGAAATCCCTGCTTCCCTCTATGAAGAGCCTTTCTTCTATTTCTAAGTTGAGTCAGTAAAACTTTTTCCTCTCTATCTCCAGCAAGCATTTGAGTTGTTGTGTTTCAAGCATTCATATGATGATTTATTCAATCATGTTCTTTGTCTTCCTTGTTTGCACAAGACTCTTATCTATTGAGTATTACTTTGGAAGTCATCATTGTGAAAACCTTTTTTGTTTGACCAAAGAGTACTCTTGTTGTGAAAACTTCTACAAAAGATTTTTTGTGAAATTGTTTGCCAGCTGTTCTCTGACCAAGAACAAAGTTTGCCAATTCCAATTATGATTCATCTTTATGCATCTCTATTGTGACTCCTATACTTGTTGCAAGCTAAGTTATATAATGGTGAGTTGCTTTCTTCTATGAGTTGTGTAATGGTTTGTGTCATGCTTCTTGTCTGTATCCTTTTATCAACACTTCAATCCATAAACCTGTGGACATGTTTACTGAGCTCGGTTTTCGCTTGGGGACAAGCGAAGGTCTAAGCTTGGGGGGAGTTGATACGTCCAATTTGCATCATCATTCTATATCATAATTTGCCTCTATTCATTGATATATTTCTTATTAAGAGGTGTTACTTATGTCTTTTCATCTGTTTTTGCATGTTGGATGATTCTTGGAGGATGAACTGTGAGAGTCAGGTTTCTGATGGAAAAAGAGGTGTTTTGATGCAATTTCGCAAACATCATAAAAACACAAGAAAAATTATGGAAAATCATATTTTCCCAGAAGACGAAGAAAGCCGGAAGGGGAGGCAGAGATGGGCCACGGGGGGCCCACACCTACCAGTGGGCCACCCCTAGGCGCATACAGAAGTGTGGCCCACTGCCCACCTCTAACTCCGCCACCTATATCTTCTCCTCGAAACCCTAAAACACCGGGAGCAAACACAAAAAGATTCTTCCGCATCTGCGAGGCGAAAAACATCGAGGGAGAAAGAGCTCTCCGGCAGACAGATTTCTGCTGGGGAAATTCCTTCCCAAAGAGGGGAGATCGTCGCCATCAACACCATCATCAAGCTAGACTTCATCGGTATCATCATCATCATCCACACCATCATCTCCACCAACACCATCATCACCACTCCATCCCTCTATAACAATTGTGTTGAATACTTGCATAGTTCTTAGGGGAAACTTTCCCGGTGTTGATTACTATTGTAGTTGATGCTTGTGAGTGGAACCATTGGATTATTGTTTTTGTTTAGATTGTTATCCATCACCATATCATCTTTGATCTTGATCCATATGATGTCTTGTGAGTAGTTCATTTAGTTCTTGAGGACATGGGAGAAGTCATGTTGTTAGTAGTGGATTTGTGTTGAGATATTATTCAATGGTTTAGTGTTTAAGTTGTGGTGCTATTCTTCTAGTGGTGTCATGTGAACGTCGACTACATGATACTTCACCATTTATGGGCCTCGAGGAATGCATTGTGTATTTGGCTACTAATTGTGGGGTTGCCGGAGTGACAGAAACCTGAACCCCCGTTAGGACACCATTGCACAAGGGAGCGTAGGATCTCAGAGTTTAAGGCTATGGTTAGGTTTATACCTTAATTGCTTTCCTATAGTTGCGGATTCTTGCAGGGGGTTTAATCACAAGTATGTATTAGTCCAAGTAAGGTTGGTACATTAGCACAGGTTCACCCACACAACACTTACAACACCAAAGAAGGGTAGCTATTTGAAGCAAAAGCACTTGACAGAATTCCCATGTGTCCTCGAGAACGTTTGGTCCTTATAAGTCTTTCCACCGGCTTGTCCTTTGCTAAGAAAGGATTGGACCGCTTGCTGCAGTTGTTCGTTGTCTTTATTACTTGAACTTTATTTCTTTGCTTTATCAGAAAACCCCTAAAAATCTGTTTTCTAAGTATTTACAGAGATTTCCTGCTCCTTACCACTAGTCAACACCTTCTGCTTCTCGTTGGGATCGACACTCCTATTTATCAAAAGTACTACGATACACCCCCTATACTTGTGGGTCATCAATATGAAATAGGCGAGAATATCGTCAAAATATACCGCCACAAAAGATCAACATAAAGAGCAAGGATTGGTTTTTATAAGGATCATTGAAAAGAATCGATTATCTAGCCCTTCGGATAAGAAAAGAGATACTGACTCATTCACCTGAAGGGTTTACAAAGAGTCGGATAGATCGCGTCGGTTTAACAAGGCATGTTAGTATGGAATGTACCAACAGTTGATAACCAAAGGCAGATTGCGGAAACAAGGTTGGATGCAACAGACAGACAAGAGATTTGACAAACACATCCTGTGGTACTACGGAAATCCCAAACACATGAATCCTAGTTTGAATTTTTAGAAGAGGATTGATAAACGTTACACTTCCTTACTAGAAAAGGGTGGGTGGGAGGGTAAGAAGAAAAATGGAAGCAGTCCTACTCTCACATTTTAGTTTTTCCCTAATATACATAACGACCAAAAATATTTTCTAGGCTGACAACGACCATCTTGGCTAAGAACCTGAAGGGCGGAATGGCTCTGATACCAGATGTAATCCCCTGGACCCTACGCTCTAAATCACAAACCGGTATAACCCAAGAGTGCATAAGGTGGTACTACTATGGAGGCCCAAAGGCCACCCACGAGCAGGCCCGTCTAAGCGGAGCAGGGCACGGTACCGTCCAACCACCCTACCCACTCCTCGTGGTTATAGCTTCAAGTGCGAGAGACATAGCCGACTAGATTGTGAGTCAAGCATACACAAATGAGTATGTATGCCAACGACATACAAGAGTACATCAGAGCCATCCATGTAAAAGAAATATCAATATTCAACACCCTACGACAAGATCCAAAATATTAGATAGCTAATAGTTAGGATACATTCTCACACATCACACATCAGAGTATCAAGCGGAAGAGGAAGACAAGATCCGAGTACGGATAAGAAGAAAATTGGCATAAGATGACCTGAAAATAAGCACATCCCGCCCACAGATCTCCATCCCCGGAATCTCTACACCAGACAGTCATTGTCACCATCATCGGTCTCTTTGAACCAGTAACCTTCCTCGGAGTATACCTGTCCATCTGAACCAAATATTTATCGTGTGAGACCCTAGGGGGCTCAGCAAGTCTTTATGATCTAAAGGGAACAACCTGAGGGTGACGCAATTACAGCGAAAGTAAAGCCTAGCAGTTCTATAGAGACACGCTACAACATCCGCCTAACCAATGATAGACGGACGCTCGTTAAATAAACAACAGTTAATTACCCAATAGTTACATATCAATATAAATAAACATCGCTCGCCCACCTCCCCATTCCCAAATGAGAAGGCGGAAGAACATCCCATCTGTTGGCAGTTTTATTAATCATTCCTTGAATATTGCACTATTACTAGTCAAGTCTTAGTCAATTTAAAGCGGTACTTTAGTTATGCTTGTCTATGATCGAGAAACTGTGCTCCAAGTCGTCCATAACCTCGGATTTACCCTGCAGGGGTACACAAATAGCAACACACGCACGGTCAACCTCGGAAAAACCAAATGAAAACCCAACGAGGCATCACGACAAAGCAATCACAAGATTTATTAAATATTTCAGGGGCCTACCCCACTGAGCTACCCGCTACGAAGTCGGCTGGCTCCGCGATGGACCTAGTGTCGTGGTATTTCCGATGAGTATGCCATGGAGGGGTCCTCATAGTGCGTGTTTAGAGACGTGGGGTAAGACGGACGGTTGACGGGTAAGAGGTAACACAGCTTACCCAGGTTCAGATCCCACAACGGTGGTGGAATCCTACTCCTGCTATAAATCACTATAAGGGCAATACGCCAAGTTACAGAGATAGGTTCGTTGTGCGAGGTGTGTGTAAAACGATGCCCTAAAGGCTCCCTTAGGCCCGACTTATATAGTTGTCAGATCCTAGGGTTACAGCGAAAGTCCTAGCCGAACAGGTCACAGAGTCCTACACCGTCTATTACTAGTCTTGTGTATCTTGCACTCCAAGGCTCCGGGTACGCTGGTGACTCCACCGTAGCCTTCCTTTATCCGGCATGGGCCTCCCTTCTGGATCCACCTAACTGGGCCGCCCAGCAGGCCATAAGCCATGCTACCGACTATGAGCCACCCGGGTTAGTCGGATAAGAGACATGCTATGAGGATACCCATATAGCATATCCCCAACAGTAGCCCCCAGAGAACTCCGAGATCTTGCGTTGTCTTGCCTCTTCCCGTGAAATGCTCCATCTAGATGGATGTCGGCAAATCATCAAGCAATATCTTGTAGTCCTCCCAAAGAACCCTGCAAAGGTTTCTCTGTCTTCTACAAGTAAGTCAGAGAAATGCTGAATCTTCCATCGTACTCTTCTGTAGTCGGATTAAATCAGTCCATGCCGGAATCTTCGATGGGACGGCTCATCTACCATGTCAGCTATGACGACGTAGGCTGTAGGTCATCGACGCCTCGTAACTCACATATGCAGAGAACACAATCATATCCGATTTTCCCGCGCGAGCGATACGAACCGTTGGCGGCGGCGGTTGCAGACGTGGCAAAATTACCGCGCACGTTCACAAACACGTCGTCTACGCGACAACCGTCCGATTAGCTGCACGAATCTTGACGCAGAGTAGGATAAATAGTAACCGCGGGACACTTGCCACTTTTTCACCCCATTCTCTCGTGTCATCATCTTCTTCCTCCAGCCGCACGCCTCCTCGAGCTCTCGCGGAAAACCTCGAAGAAACCCTAGCCTCTCTCTTCACCAGTCGCATCCTCCCAGTCCTCCATGGCTAGCAGCAGCTCCTCCCTGTCGATGGCGGCGTCGAGCGAAGCCACGGCGAATCCGGCGAGCTCCATCGTCGTTCCCCCAGAAGGCCTGGTCATCCCCGCGTCGGCGGTGATTGAAACCACCGGCGGTGACCATAATCTGGCGGCGCTGGAGCCTCTGGAATAAGAGCCAGACTCGCACAAGGGCGACTGGTGCGGCTCGGATATCACCGGCCGCGACATCCAAGAGATGGTCGCCGAAGGCTACCTCCCCGCGATGGAGGGGCTTGCCTGGCGGGCGGCGCCGGCCGGCGAGGTGACACCTTCTCCCCAAGCCGGAGAAAAGGTGTACCTCAAGGCTCGGTGATGCAGGCGTTTCTCTGCCCATCTCCCACTTCTTTCTGTCCGTCTTGAACCACTTCAAGGTTCAACCCCATAACCTCTCCCCCAATAGTATCTTAGTGCTTAGCAACTTCGCGGCACTTTGTGAGGGTTACCTAGGGATTAGACCTAGGTTAGACTTGTTCGTGTACTTCTTCACCGTCAAACGTGAAGCCGGACATAGTAGGGAGGAGCTTAGGAACTGCGGCACCATAAGCTTCAAGATCCGACCTGGCCGGCGGTTCCCCGACATCGTCGGCCACGAGTCGTGCAAAAACTGGTAGCGGGCGTACTTCTACGACCCCGACATTCCTTTGGCGGGCCGACAAGTGACGTACCCGGACTTCGTGGATGGAGCCGCCACTGAAGTTTCCACATGGAGATCCCATGCCTCCTTCCCTCCGACCTCGACGCTTCTCGCGCAGTAAGGTGGATCGAGTGGTTCGTAGAGATGGGTTTGACCGGCTTGGATCTAGCCATGTGCTGGTTCATCAGGCGAATCCAACCTCTGCAGCACCGCGCGAAGTTCATGCACGAGTACACCAGTGATCAGAAGGATACCCTCCGTATCTCCATGGATAACTTCTCGAGCGACTCCGTCAAGCTCCATCTGAAAGACATCGTCAAGGTGAAGGATAAGAAGCGTGGCTTCACCATCACCTGCGACATGTACGTAGACGGCAAGTGCCCAAAGGTAGGTATTTATTTTCCGTGTATGACATTGCTCCAATTTCTCTGTCTTGTCAGTGCCATCTTATCTAACACGGTGATTTCTCACTTAACAGCTTAGCGATCTAGATGAGGACAACCTGGCTGCCCAAATCTATGATCCAAAGATGATGGAAGTCACGGTTGTGTCCAACGATGATGCCCCGTTGGCGCGAAAGCGGAAGATCTCCACCTCCGACGCTGCCGATGGAGGCAAGAAGAAGAAGACGGAGGGTGGAGCCTCCAAAAAGAGTACTGCCGCCCTGGAGGCTAAAAAGAAGAAAGCCACCAAGATGTTTGCCAAAGCGCCCCCCTAGTGTAAGCCTCTCATTCTCCGACATTGTCTTAATTATCTGTCTTATTCCTGTACTTATGCATTTTGCACGTTTCAGGAAGAAAGCCACAACCAGCCTCAAGAAGTCCTCCAAGACTCTTGGGGATTCTAGAAATATCAAAGATATGCTGCATCGCGACTCCTCCCCCGCCATCGCCCCTGCTACTCCTGCCGTCAAGCCCTCCTCTACTCCGACAAGCTTCCAAGTCTAGGAGGCACCAGGCCCTTCCGCCATGGAAGTGGATTCTGGCGCCTCTACCGAACTAGCTATTGTCGGAGAACAGGCGATGCAGGAGAGCGCTGCTCTTCAAATGGCTGAAGCTCCGGCTAAGGATGCCATCGGTAGCGGCAAGGCGGTGGTGGGACCTGGTACCTCTGCCGAAGGCGGCGCCTCTACTCCCCAGAAACCCTTCGAGTTCCCGAAGATAGTTTACCCGGCGCTCCTGCCGAGTAACACAACTATGGTTCCTGGAGGAGTGACGTCATCTCCGATGTGCGGTCTTGAGGAGCTATTCCGACAAGCAGATATCTTGCGAGGAAACATCATTTCCTTTGGCAAGCTGCTAGCTTAGAGTGTTACAAACCTCAAGATTATTGCACTTGTAAGTTTTACTTTGCCTTCTGCATTTCATATGAGTATCCCGCTGTAGCCCCCGAGGATGTAGACGGAAAACCATAGGCTTCATCTATGGCCCAGTTCTTTTGGCGGCTTCTTCGAGAAGCCGCCCTACCCCCAGCTTCCTGGGGAAGCCGGTTTCAAAATTCTGTGAGGCTTCCAAGTTAGTTTAGCCCTAACCACTTTGGAAGCCTTGTAATTTTTTAAACCGTCTTCCCCAGTAAGCTGGGGTAGGGCGGATACTCGGAGAAGCCGCCAAAAGAACTGGGCCTATATACTCTAAGAGTGACTAGGTTAGAAAAGATTCTCACTGTAGCCCCCAAGCATTTAGATAGAATGAATTACTCCGACTAGATGCTTTAAGAGTAGAATACACAGTGTTCATAATTTTGAATGCTGTAGCCCCCAAGCCTCTAGTTGTAACTTAATTAGTTCCGACTAGATGCTTAAAGAAAAACTAAGCATACTGATAAGGTAAAAACTCTCGCTGTAGCCCCTGAGCATCTAGGTGGAAAATCTCCGACTAGGGGCTCCAAGTAGACCAAACAACGACTTAACTTTGTATTTGTTTCCACAGAACAACAATGCTCGGAGGGTCATGGCCAATGACAAGTATCAGAAGATGTGCGCAGATCTTGAAGCCGAAAAGGGTAAAACTGCCATCTTGAAGGAACAGATCATCAAAAACAAGAGTCTGTTTTCTTTATGTGCATTTCCGTCTTATTTTTGGAGCCCGCAATCTCCGAGTACTCACTGTGTACTTTGTTTCCTCCGACTTGCAGAACATGTTGCCAAGGCCAAGGATATTGTCGAGCAGTCCAAGCACATCCAGCAGCTGTACAGCGAGAACAAAATCCTTAAGAAGGAGAGGGAAGATATGCTGAAGATGCACGAGGATTCCATGAAAGCTCTGCAGGATTCCGCCTCCGCGGAGATCAATCGCTTGAAGGAGGAGCTTGCGATCCTAAAGGATTAGAAGCAAGCTGCTGATGAGCAAAACCTTCGCCATAGCGAGGCGTTTAAGCTCCTCCAACAAGAGAAGGAATCCTTGGCGGACACCGTCTGGCAGGCTAAGGCCAGCATCTTCAGTAAGTGTCCTCCGCCTTGTATTTCTATAGTCTGGATACTTAGAGTTTATTGAACTCATGCAATCCTTGTCGGAATTTTCAGCACCCATGGGTTTAACCTGCTCGCCTCCTTCGGACAAGGAATGCATGGTTCTTGCCGGCAAATTCATCAATACCGCCATCGCCCAAGCCAAGGAGATTGCCAAGCCCATCCAGATTTATATCAAGGCCTCGGACTCCATGACGAAGTACTCGAAGATTCTGCACCGAGCCCCTGACCATGTCGCGAGCTAGAAAGCTTCATGCGCACAGGCTGGCGCAAGGATGGCGCTGTCTATGGTGAATGCACACTATGAAGGTTCCGACATCGACACGGTGACCTCCGGTATCCCCGACGTGGATGATGACGGCAAGGAGATCGATCACGAAGCCATCCTGTCATCGCTCGCGGGTTATGACACCAGGGTTGCCGAGTTGGTGGACGTTGACGTCTTCGTGCCCAGGAACTTCATTGACAATGTCAACCAAGATTCCTCCGAGTCTCATCATAGCGCCGACGTCGAGGGTGATTATCCGGCTGGCGATGATGCGGCCTCCAAGTCTCCCACACCCAAAGAATAAAAACACTTTGTAATTTCTGTTTCACCTTTGGAGTGTGCACGGGAAAATCTTGTTGATATAATCTTAAGGCGGAAAACAATGATTGTCGTATCCTGCTACTTAAGAATTAAGTCCCAGTATGTATATATTTTTAAGCAAGTGCTGGCTTATCCATTACTCTGGTTCTTATGCTTGACTTTTCATGAGTCGGAAGACTCGTTGTCGAAACCATGCGCTTAGGTGATGATGCCCAATGGCACCGTCAATAACCTGAGCACAAAATCACCGACAATAAGTGCCGAAAGTCACTATTCCAGAATCCACATAAAAACAACAAAGAACATGTAGACCAGAAAACTTAAGCTAACGCCAGTAGGCGGTGTTGTCACAAGTGCAATCGCAAGACTTGTGTATAAAGGTTTTATATGGTCCAAAAATGAACACTAAAGGAGGTAAAAGACTCAGCAATGTGAGTGAACCAAAGAGCTTTATTTCATTGATCATATAAGAGGTACACAATTAGATAAAAATGCTAAGTGTAGAAAGGACGTAGCTGTGCAATGTTCCATGGCCGATCAAGCTCCGGGTAGTCATCATCCGGGTCATGTCGCTTACGCTTATGATCCTCGTTGGGTCTATCCTTGAGTACGCGATTGTCGACAAGGTAGTAAGACCCATTGAGTAGTGCCTTGCTTATGATGAACGGTCCTTCCCATGGCGGGGATAATTTGTGTGACTTCTTCTGCTTAAGTCGGAGTACTAAATCCCCCTCTTTAAACGAGCGATGCCGAACGCGGCGACTATGGTAGCTGTGTAGCTTCTGCTGGTAGATGGCGGATCTTTGGCATGCCAAAACATGCTCCTCCTCGAGAAGGTCCACATCTAGGCATCTGGATTCTTCAGCGTCATCTTCGTCGTAGGCGGCAACTCTTGGTGCATCGTGGAGGATGTCGGAAGGCAGGATGGCTTCTGCTCCATATACCATGAAGTAAGGGGTGTAGCCGGTGGATCTGTTGGGTGTGGTGCGTAAGCTCCACAGCACAGACGGCAATTCTTCCGCCCAGGCTCTAGCTGCTCTGTGTAGCGGTGCCTCAAGACGTGTCTTGATTCCCTGCAGAATTAATCCATTGGCTCGCTCAACCTGACCATTGGATTGTGGGTGTGCCACAGATGCAAGGTCAAGTCGGATGCCTTTGTCCCATCAATAGGCCTCCACTTCTCCGAGTGACAAGTTGCTTCCGTTGTCTGTGATGATGCTATGTGGGAGACCAAATCTCACCACTAGATCCTGGACAAACCTGAGGGCAGTTTCCCCATCAAGCTTTCTAATGGGCTTAGCTTCTATCCATTTGGTGAATTTGTCAACTGCTACAAGCAGATGCGTAAATCCACATGGTGCCGTCTGTAATGGCCCCACCATGTCTAGCCCCCAGACTGCGAACGACCAAGTTATTGGTATTGTTCGCAATTCTTCAGCAGGAACATGTGGTTGTCGGGCATAATACTGGCATCCCGTGCATGTCTCAACCAGCTTGTCGTCGCCTTCATGCGGTCACCGATAGAATCCTTGCCGGAAGGCTTTCGTGACCAATGATCGAGGAGCGGCGTGGTGCCCGCAATCTCCGAGATGGATCTCGCGCAGGATTTCCATACCTTCTAGCTGGGAAATGCACTTTAAGTATACAACAGTAGTGCTCCTTTTATAGAGTTGCCCATTGATTATGGTATAACCCTTTGCTCATCGTACTATTTGTTGTCTTTCGACTTTGTCGTCGGGCAAAGCTCCGTGTTCGAGATAATCCATGAACGGTTTTGTCCAAGCCGGAGGGATATTTGTCACCATGTTGACGAAAGAGTCAGCTCTATCCGGGTTGTCGATGTCGGCGCCCTTCACGGATGGTGTGCGTAGATGCTCTAGGAAAACTCCTGGTGGAATTCGCTTGCGCCCTGATCCAAGCTTAGACAGCAGATCAGCCGCCTCGTTTTGCTCCCTAGGCACATACTTGACTTCGTAGCCCAAGAAGCTCTTGGCTATCTCGTCCACTTCGTCTCGATATGCCGCCATCATAGGGTTACGCGCATTCCAGGTGCCAGCCACCTGCTAGGCATCCAAGTCGGAATCTCCACAACAAACTATGCACTTGATGCCAATATCCTTGGATACACGTAGTCCGTGATTGAGTGCTTCATACTCCGCCATGTTGTTTGTAGCTTCGAAGTGGATCTGCAGAACGTAGTGTAGCTTGTCTCCTGTTGGTGACTGTAGCAATACACCAACCCCGAGCCGTTGAGCAGCTTTGATCCGTCAAAGTGCATCACCCAGTACTCTGGTTCTGGCAACGGAGTAGCATCTGGCATCTCCCTCCAATCTGCAATAAAATCCGCTAAAGCTTGTGACTTGATGGCGTCGCGTCTCTTGTAGGTGATCTCGAAGGCGGCAAGTTCAATGCCCCACTTCGCGACCCTTCCTGTAGCGTCGCTGTTGTTGATAATGTCGGACAGTGGAGTCTTGCTCACTACTGTGATTGGGTGCTCCTGGAAGTAATGCCTCAGCTTCCACGAAGCGAGGAATACTCCATAAGCTATCTTTTGGTAGTGCGGGTAACGCTGCTTGGACTCCGTCAAGACCTCGCTCACATAGTAAACTGGTCGTTGAACTCTGTGCCCGTAGCCTAGTTCCTTCCGCTCTACCACGACGACGATGCTGATAACCCGGTTGGTTGCCGCCATGTAAATTAACAGGGGATCTCCAGGTTCGGGTGCTGCAAGGATGGGCGCTGAGGAAAGATCTCCTTGAGCTGCTTCAATGCTGCATCTGCTTCGTCTGTCCATGTGAATTTGTCCGCCTTCTTCATCAACTTGTACAGTGGCAAAGCCTTCTCTCCAAGTCGGCTGACGAACCGGCTAACTGCTACAACACAACCTATTAGTCGTTGAATGTCATTTAGGCATGTCGGACGGTTTATGTTTAAGATGGCCTTGATTTTCTCCGGGTTGACCTCGATTCCACGCTGGGAAACGATGAAGCCCAACAATTTGCCGGCTGGAACTCCGAAGAGGCACTTCTTAGGGTTAAGCATCATGTTGTATTTCCGGAGATTATCAAAGGTTTCTTTTAAGTCGGAGATTAAGTCGTTTGACTTTTTAGACATCATCGCGATATCGTCCACATAGGCGTGAACGTTCCGACCAATTTGGTCGTGAAGGCAACAATGCATTTTCCGCTGGTAGGTAGCACCTGCGTTTTTCATCCCAAAGGGCATCGTGACATAGCAAAACGTGCCGTATGGGGTAGTGAACGAAGTGGCCAATTGGTCCGACTTCCTCATATTGATCTGGTGGTATCCTGAGTATGCATCGAGAAAACACAAAAGTTCCGATCCAGCCGTCGAGTCAATGACTTGGTCAATGCGAGGCAAAGCAAACGGATCTTTGGGACATGCTTTGTTCAAGCCGGTGTAATCAACGCACATTCTTAATTCATTGGTTCCCTTTTTGGGGACAAGTACAGGATTGGCCACCCATCGGGTGTGAAGGACTTCTCGGATAAACCCAGCCTTAAGTAACCTAGCTATCTCTTTGCCAATGGCGCGTCTATTCTCATCTCCGAAGCGTCGTAGAGGTTGATTCATTGGTTTACATTTTGGATCTATGTTTAAGCTGTGCTCGGCAAGTTCCCTAGGTACACCTTTCATGTCGGCAGGTTGCCTGCCAAAGATGTCCCTATTCTCACGGAGGAACTCGACGAGCGCGCTTTCCTATTTGGGATCTAGGTTCATCCCAATGGCGACGGTCTTTGAGGCATCGCCTACCACAAGTTCCACCGGATTGGTCTCGATGGCGGCCTTGAACGCAGGAGCGGAGTCGGAGATCTGCTTCTTCGACACGGGCATCTCTGAGTCATTGACCTTGCTCTGGATCTCCTTGAATTCTTCGCTGTAGAGGACAACTTCTGCAACGACTGCTTCATTGATCTCGTAGTCCCTTGCCTTGGTAAAGCTTCCGGATACGATGATGACACCGTTTTGTCCGGGTATCTTGAGTTTGTTGTAGACGAAGCATGGTTTGGCCATGAACGTGTGGAATATGCCGCGACCGAATATGACATGGTACACGCTCTTGAAGGGGACCACCTCAAAGGTCATGCGCTCTTGGCGGTAATTATTAACGTCGCCAAAGGCTACCTGAAGTGTGATGCACCCAAGGGACCGAGCCTCTCGACCAGGAACCACGCCATGGAACACGGTGTTGGTCCGTCTTAGGTTTGCCTCCATCAATTTCATCTTTTGCAGTGTATCCAGGTACATGATGTTGATGCTGCTTCCACTATCCACCATGCACTTGGTGAACTCCACGCCGTCAATCAATGGGTTGATGACCATGGCGTACTGGTTCTCCGTGGGCACAAGGTCTAGGTGGTCCGTCCTGTCCCAAGTTATTGGAACCTCCGACCAGCGCAGGTATTGGGGAACTAGAGGGAGAGTGGCCATCAGGATCCTCAGAGAGGTCTTCTGTTGTCGGACGGTGGGGGTGCCAAGGAAAGTGTGGTAGACTGGGGCCTTCTTTGCGAAGGGGTTCTTGCCCTTGTCATCGCTCTTGGCGGCGTGCTTGGGGTCAACGTCCTCGTCCATGTCACTTGAATCCTTGGACTCCTCCTCCTTCTTCTTCCCCTTGCCCTTGCCTCATGGTCTGTTCTTCCGACTTTGCTTGTAGCCAGACTTCGGGTCTTCCTTGAGGTCGTTGACGAACTTGCAGTGTCGATTGGTATGGGTGGCCTTACCGTTGACATCGAGGTGTACGAGGCACGGCATATCGCGGTACTCCTCGTATGTTTGGGGAACGCGGAGCGGCGGCGAGTTGGTTTCACTTCCTCGTTGCTGCCCACGGCCTGCTCCCCTTCCTCAGCCACGTTGTCCGCCTTCTCCTCGTCCTACAAAAGTCATGGCGACCATGTCGGTAGATTGCTTTTCTTCTGGGGCGGTCTTCCGCTTTGTACTGCTGTTCCTCCGAGCTTGGGTTGGAATGGCCGTTGCCGGCAACGAGCCATGAGCATCGTCGTCGGCAACTGCGAACTCACTAGCTAACTGGATCATCTGATTCAAGTCAAGCTGATGATTGTCCTGCAAGCGCTTTAGCTTATGTTGGAGCAACATGCCCCTTTCCAACCCATCAATGAAGGCGGCCATGTCGGTCTGGGCGTGCACTCCTGCGCAGGAATTCTTCATGTCCAGCCAGCGGGAGAGGTAGGCGCGAGATGTCTCGTCTTTCTCTTGCACGCACCGCTGTAGATCGCCCACAGTGCAGGGACGCTTGTATGTACCCTCAAAGTTCTTGGTGAATGCTTCTTGCATATCTAGCCAGTTGTAGATAGATTTCTCTAGCAAGTCATCGATCCATTGACGGGCCGTACCCGCCAAAATTAACGGGAGGTACTTAACGACGATGTTGGGGTTACCTCCGGCAATCTCCACCGCGTTGTTGTAGTCCTGCAACCATGTGGCGGGCTTGGCGGTGCCGTCATAGGGCTTGATGGTCTTGTCAATACAGAAACCTTTGGGGTAAGTTGCGGACCATATTGCAGGTCCAAAGCAACGTGGTCCCAGGTATGGTCCTTCTCGGGCCTCGTGGATCTTATCGATCCGCGAACGTGCATCGTACGACTCCGGGTTCTTCTTCTGTTGTCAACAGGGGAGGGGCTGCGTGAACGACGCGGGCCTCTTCCGCCATGGTGACTGCTTGGTGGTGATGGAGGCAGAGGTGGCGGTGGGTTAGCCTTCTTGCTGTTACCCTCCTGCGATGCCTCACACCTGTCACGATTTCTTGTCAGACGCGGAGGGTCGTGGTGTGACCTGCTCTTGTGTCCTTGGTGGCGCTCTTCATCATGACAGGTCTATGCCGCGTTGTCACAGATGTCGATGCCACACTGCTTTGGAGGGGGAATATCCGTACGATGGTGAGCCTTGTAATCTACCTGACGTCGGGGGGATCGGGCGGTGGCGATGGGCGGCGAGGTCGAGCTTTTCTCCATGGTCGGAGGATATGGAGATAGCATCCTTCCTGTTGCGTGCATCCCTCCGTCTTCGTTCGGATGAACCCGTCTGTGATCCGACATCCTGAGGAGATCTGTCTCTTGGCGGTTTGTACTGGCTAGATCGGCAGAGCGCTGGGTCAGACTCAAGCCTCTGAGAGGTGGCCTTTTCCTGCTGCTTTACCGCCTTGGCCACTAGGTCATAGACCTGTTCTCGCCTCGGCGATCTATCCTGCTCCAGAAGGGTCTTGGCGATGGCGAGGTTAAGGAGTGGGGTGGGCATCACCTGCTTGCCTTCACTGTCAATGTATGGCTTGGCCTGTGCCGGCTTTGAGGGAGCCCATCCTAGGTTGCGCCGTACACCAGGATCATTGATGACGCGAGTCGGAGCCTTCTTAGCCTTCTGCTGCTGCAGTAGAGTCTTGTACTCGGCCTCCATTGCTCTAGCTTTCTCTATGGACTTCTGCGCGTTGACCAGATCTCGATCTAGTTTGGCGCCTTGCTCTACGATGTCTTGCGCCTCCTCCAGTAGCTGCTGGCGCTTCTCGTCAAGCCGAGTCACGTTCCGGATATGATCAACGGTTAGTGGCTCGACAAGGAGATTGTCGTACATCACTCTATCAGCTGGAGTAATATGGGCTGCTGCCGACGTGGATGCTAGAGGCGGCAAGTTTGCGGTGCTGTTGTTGCTCGGACCGGTGCCAAGTTCCTGCGGCTGCTGCACCGGGTTAGGCGGAGGAGGCATAACCTTTGCGCGATCATTGTCAGCAGCAATTAGTGGCCCCTTCCCCTTTTCCAGTGCCGTAGGCGGAGCTTGCCCGGGTTGATCTTCATCCATCGCTGTCCCAATGGTGACGAACACCCCTCGAGACATGATGGTGTTATTAGCTAGTTCGTCGCGCGAGTACTCCTCCTCCATCTCCTGCATAGCGGAGTCTAGCTCTTCTGGACTGAAGTCTATCTCCTCTGAATCTTCACTGAAATTAGCATAAAGCGCGTCAATTACAGAGTCGGAGGGTGCCAGGACTTCCTCGATGACGGGCGGTGGAGGTGCAAAGGCCTCGACAATGACTGGAGGTGGTGGTGCTGTTACGACGATGGCGGCCGGAGGCGGTGGTGGTGGTGGCTGAATCGGAGGGGCTCCGTCAATGAGCGCAAGTGCTGTCTGAGCCGCCGCTTCGGCCTCCACGTAGTTGTTGACGGTGTTCACCATGCCTTCGAAGGTAAGGCGTCCTGACGCTTGTTGCTGTCTTAGAGAATGTCGGAGAAGCGTGCCATGGTCCAGTCCTTCCACAAAGTGATAGATAGCATCATCATTGGGGTAGTGGGCCAGATCGGATCGTATACGGAGCCACCTGGCCAGGTAGTCGCGGGGGTTTTCGCCCTCTCTCTGAACGCAGCGCGCCAGGTCGAAGATGGTAACCACGTCGACGAACTTGGATCTCTGCTATCCAGACGCGCGGACAAAGCCGGCGGATTTGCAGTGATCTTCCACCTTTATATCCTGCACAGGGGCGGTTTGGGTGGGTCTTGAATTTTTCTGATCTTTACCGGCAAACTCTGAGGAGAGATCCGACATTGATCCTTCCGCGAACGTATCCTGCCCGTAGGCGGTCCGTGCGGGTCTTGAATTTTTTCGATCTTTGCTGGCAAACTCCAAGGAGAGATCCGACATCGATCCTTCCGCGAACGTATCCTGCCCGTAGGCGGTCCGTGCGGGTCTTGAATTTTTCCGATCTTTGCCGGCAAACTCCGAGGAGGGATCCGACATCGATCCTTCCGCGAACGTATCCTGCCCGTAGGCGGTCCGTGCGGGTCTTGATGCTCCTCCGACTCCCAGGAAACTAGTGCCCGAGTCGGTTTTTCCGATGAAGAGGTGGATGTCTCCGATAGGAACGATCGAACACCGCATAGGGTTCGTCTTCGCTGGGATCCAGAATTCGTCAGGGGGGACGATCGGAACGTTGCCAGAGAAGAGAACACGGCCGATGTCCACGGTTTCGCCGATTCCCGCGAAGATCTTGGTCCTTGCCCGCTGTAGAGCCTGAAGCGCCTCTTGCCCCATGGTGGGCGCCAACTATCGTGGTATTGCCGACGAGTACGCCATGGAGGGGGTCCTCACAGTGCGTGTTTAGAGACGTGGGGTAAGGCGGACGGTTAGCAGTGCAGGTAACACGGCTTACCGAGTTGAGATCCCTAGCGGTGGCGGAATCCTACTCCTGCTATAAATCACTATAAGGGCAATCGCAGGAATTCTGAGAGATAGGTTCGCTGTGCGAGGTGTGTGTAAAACGATGCCCTAAAGGCTCCCTTAGGCCCGACTTATATAGTCGTCAGATCCTAGGGTTACAGGAAAAAGTCCTAGCCGGACAGGTCACAGAGTCCTACACCGTCTATTACTAGTCTTGTGTATCTTGCACTCCAAGGCTCCGAGTACGCTGGTGACTCCACCGTAGCCTTCCTTTATCCGGCATGGGCCTCCCTTCTGGATCCACCTAACTGGGTCGCCCAGCAGGCCATAGGCCATGCTACCGACTATGGGCCACCCGGGTTAGTCGGATAAGAGACATGCTATGAGGATACCCATATAGCATATCCCCAACACCTAGGGTGTGTGGCGACGGCTGTAAACGACTGGGAACCCGAAAGTGTGATTGGGCTTGTAGATACAACGAAAACGTGGCACGGGGTCCTAAACAATACAGTAGTAAACACTCCTCGAGCAACAATATTAAAAAAACAGTAGCATGGCATCAGTACAGGATAGTAGCAAAGCCCCAAACTAGTTTGTGGCCCCAAAAAATAGGAAATGACTCAAGCTCTGGCGAGGGGGATTCATGGTCCCACATGCGGATATTGCGATAGTCAAGGAACAAGAATCAAGTACTCGGGGTCCTATGGGACACAAGTGATCTTAAAGAACCAAATAGCAGATAGTGCTCACCGGTGCCTCTTTCATTAGTTATCCCATTACTACTCAATTCAGTTATTTAAGTACCTCATTATTTATAAACACTCACAAACCCTACACATGCAATTCTACGACTCGCATGGCTAAAAAAACTCCTGTATTAGTGGCTCATAGGATTGAGGGAACAAGCTACGGTGGGGTTTAAAAGTAAAGGCTATGCAATACTTGGGATTCAATTTAATTCGTATCACGACTCATGATGCAAGAATAAGATATATGCAATAGGTACTATATGTAGTGCAAACATGGGTAAATGCTTTCCTGACAGTTTAGTTGAAGAATAATATGGATCCGGGTATTACTCTTGATATTCTCCTTGCTCGGCGTCTATCCGGATAAAAACCAAACACAGAAGGGGCCAAAATAAATACATTGCACAATCATATAAATCATAGGCAACAAGCAAACAAGGTATGCCATGATGATATGATGCACAATTTACATGTCATAGCATAGCATGGCATGGGTGAGGTGTGGGGTACAATATGAAAACATTTTATTAAGTTTTTAGTCATGTTTTGCTCCCATAAACATTGCTGCCCCATTAATATTTATATGATGCATACCTCAATTCATATCTTGGAATGCATAGTTATAACGGCCTCGTCGAGCTGATCGATTTATACATATCATTTGTCGAATTCGAAGTTACGGAATTAAAGTCATGCAATATTTAAGAATTGACATTTATTAACAATTAAATTATTTCGAAATTTTAAAATGCTCAAATGATATTTTAAATAGCATAATTAGATTCCTCATGTTTTTATGATTCAAAAACATATATTATTTGCAATATTTGAAAATATTGATTAAAAGTTATTAATAAATGCAATTTAAATGAAAAATGGCACATTGTTATTAGTTGGAATAGTCAGGGGCAAAACTGGAATTTACTGTATATGTATTTGAATTCAAATTTGAAAAAGATTCACTTTTCATTTTGTAAGTTTTTGCAAATTCCTAAAATTTCAAAAAAAATTGATTGAATTAGTATTTA
Organism: Avena insularis; assembly: GCA_023614405.1. Classification (NCBI taxonomy): domain Eukaryota; kingdom Viridiplantae; phylum Streptophyta; class Magnoliopsida; order Poales; family Poaceae; genus Avena; species Avena insularis. The sequence continues at coordinate 326,221,956 of CM042691.1, read as the reverse complement.
ACCATTTTCCTGAATTTTTTGTTGAATTTGGAAAAAGGACCTGGGACATTTCTCACAAGACAGATCCTACGCGTCGAGTATGACGGGTGGGTCCGCCGAGCTGGAGGGGCCACAGCACGCGCTGTCAGCGGGGGCTTGACACGTGGCGAAACTGGGGGCGTGCGGGTGGAGACAAAAAAGAAAGAGAAGCGGCTTTTTGCAAAAAGGTTTGGCACACGCTGAGTTAACTGACGACGATCTGGTTCGAACGTGCGTTTTGGGCTAGCTGAGGCCATCTTCAAGAGAGGATGGCGACGGATCCACTGGACTAAACGAGATGGCACAAAAACAAAAAACGTAGATGGATCCTTTATTTATAACTTTTGCTCCCAAGGATTTCGCAATGGATCAACAGGTACGCCGGGGAATCGACGGGAACAGAGATGAAAAGGACGGATTCAGATCAGTTTTCAGAACGTATTCAGCAACAGAGTTTGAGCAGATTTTGCCGGAAGCATTCCTTCGCGCACAGACCTCCAAAACGGACGCCGCCTGGTGCCGGAAGAATCTGGGACTACCCTCTACTCGCTGGGTCGCTGGGTGTCGCCTGAGAAGGTCCAAGGACGCTGGAAAACGGTCGGGAAAAGAGGTGCGCGTCTGAATGTGCGGGTTCAGCGCGTCTGGCAGCAACGCGTGCGCGCGCGGCGGGCGGCACGGCGAGGCGGCGAGGGAGGGTGCTAGCGGTGGTTCCTGTGAGGCCTAGGGGAGCGCGGACGTGCTCCACGGGCTTGCGCGAGCTCGCGGGTACGTCGGCGGAGAGGGTGCTGAAGCGAGGCGACGGAGAGCGGCGGCGCGCTCACGATGTGCTCGACGGCGGCCGGAGACGTTACCAGAAGCGGGGGAGGGAGCGAGCATGCCAGGGAGGGGTAAAAGCTTACCAGAGACCGCAAGGTGCATACGGGACTGCTCGGGGTGGACTGGAACAAAACAGGGGCAGGCGCCCGGGAACCTTCGGAAACCGGCGGCCATGGCGTCTTCCGCGAGCTACGGCTCGCTCCGGCGACGTGGCTGGCGCTGGGGAGAAGCATAGGAGGAAGAGGCAGGTCCCGGACCTCTCAGAGGTGCGGCTTGCCCACCTACTCGACGGGCTCAGCAGGTAGACGGGTGGGCTACGTAAAAATGTTCGCTGCCGTGCAGCACACGGCAAAGAAAAGAATCACCATAAACTATAGATAAAGAATACGATAAAAAAATAAACACACGGCGAAAAACGAAGACACACGATAAAAAAATATCACAGCAAAATAAATGAAGACACACGATAAAGATATGTTCACGGTAAAGAAGTGGATCCCGCGATCTTGCAGGGGTCTGAAGGCGCTAGCACTAGCTAGCTCACTCTCTCACAAGCACGGACGGAGGTAGAAGAAGGTAATGGACACATTAGAAATTTTCTTCTTGTTGCTGCACTAACAGCCGAGCTCCTTTTCTCTGTATTTTTCTCAAGTCTCGACCACACACTGATTACACTGGCTTTATAGCCGAGGCATCGCAGTACCTACGCAAACGCAGAGCCGCGCACACACATGTAGCTCATCATGCGCACAGAACGCTCACCACATGCATGCCCCGCCAGACCCGGTCTCTTCAAACGTGAGGCATTCCTACTCCGCAAGACCTGGGCTTCTTCCGTTGCGCTAGCTACATCATGCATCGCCATACGATCATAGACCCACCAAATAATCAGTCCCTAGACCTAAACGGTGAACACCAACGCGAGCATAGACTCACACATCACCAACACACACATGCACGCACGCACGCGCTAGACACATGTCATGGTATTGCCGACGAGTACGCCATGGAGGGGTCTTTACAGTACGTGTTTAGAGACGTGGGGTAAGGTGGACGGTTGACGGATACGAGGTAACATAGCTTACCCAGGTTCAGATCCCACACGGTGACGGAATCCTACTCCTGCTATAAATCACTATAAGGGCAATACGCCGAGTTACAGAGATAGGTTCACTGTGCGAGGTTGTATGAATCAATACTAAGTTGTATGAGATTGTGTCCTAAAGGCTCCCATAGGCCCGACTTATATAGTCGCCAGGTCCTGGGGTTACAGGGAAAAGTCCTAGCCGGACAGGTTACATAGTCCTACACCGTCTATCACTAGCCTTGTGTATCTTGCACTCCAAGGCTCCAGGTACGTTGGTGACTCCACCGTAGCCTTCCTTTATCCGGCATGGGCCTCCCTTCTAGATCCACCTAACTGAGCCGCCCATCAGGCCACAGGCCATGCTACCGACTATGAGCCACCCGGGTTAGTCGGATAACAGACATGCTATGAGGATACCCATATAGCATATCCCCAACAGTATCCTCCAAAGAACTCCGAGATCTTGCGCCGTCTTGCCTCTTCTCGTGGAATGCTCCGTCTAGATGGATTTCGGCAAATCGTCAAGCAATATCTTGTAGTCCTCCCAAAGAACCCTGCAAAGGTTTCTCCGTCTTCTATGAGTAAGTCGGAAAAATGCTGAATTTTCCATCATACTCTTCCGTAGTCGGATTAAATCCGTCCATGCCGGAATCTTCGATGGGACGGCTCATCTACCATGTCAGTTATGACGACGTAGGCTGTAGGTCAGCGACGCCTCGTAACTCACACATGCAGAGAACGCAATCATATCCGATTTCCCCGCGTGAGCGATACGAACCATTGGCGGCGGTGGTTGGAGACGTGGAGAAATTACCACGCACGTTCACGAACACGTCGTCTACGCGACAACCGTCCGGTTAGCTGCACGAATCTCAACGCAGAGTAAGATAAATAGTAACCGTGGGACATTTGCCACTTTTTCACCCCATTCTCTCACGTCATCATCTTCTTCCTCCAGCCGCACGCCTCCTCGAGCTCTCCGCGAAAAACCTCGAAGAAACCCTAGACTCTCTCTGCACCAGTCGCATCCTCCTAGTCCTCCATGGCCAGCAGCAGCTCCTCCCCATCGATGGCGGCGTCGAGCGAAGCTACAGCGAAGCCGGCGATCTCCGTCGTCGTGCCCCCAGAGGGCCTGGTCATCCCCGCGTCGGCGGAGATTGAAACCACCGGCGGTGACCACAATCTGGCGGCGCTAGAGCCTCTGGAAGAAGAGCCAGACTCGCACAAGGGCGACTGGCGCGACTCGGATATCACCGGCCGCGACAACGAAGAGATGGTCGCCGAAGGCTACCTTCCCGCGACGGAGGGCCTCGCCTGGCGGGCGGCGCCGGCCGCCGAGGTGACACCTTCTCCCCAAGCCGGAGAAAAGGTGTACCTCAAGGCTCAGCTGGTACGCGGCGTTTCCCTGCCCATCTCCCACTTCTTTTTGTCCGTCTTGAACCACTTCAAGGTTCAACCCCATAACCTCTCCCCCAATAGTATCTTAGTGCTTAGCAACTTCGTGGCACTTTGTGAGGGTTACCTAGGGATTAAGACTAGGTTAGACTTGTTCATGTACTTCTTCACCGTCAAACGTGAAGCCGGACATAGTAGGGAGGAGCTTAGGAACTGCGGCACCATAAGCTTCAACATCCGACCTGGCCGGCAGTTCCCCGACATCGTCGGCCACGAGTCGTGCAAGAACTAGCAGCGTACGTACTTCTACGGCCCCGACATTCCCTTGGCGGGCCGAGAAGGGACGTACCCGGACTTCGTGGATGGAGCCGCCGCTGAAGTTTCCACATGGATATCCCATGCCTCCCTTCCCTCCGACCTCGACGCTTCACATGCAATAAGGCGGATCGAGTGGTTCGTAGAGACGGGTTTGACCGGCTTGGACCTAGCCATGTGCTGGTTCATCAGGCGAATCCAGCCTCTGCGGCACCGCGCGAAGTTCATGCACGAGTATACCGGTGATCGAAGGGATTCCCTCCGGATCTCCATGGCTAACTTCTCGAGCGACTCCGTCAAGCTCCGTCTGAAGGACATCGTCAAGGTGAAGGATAAGAAGCGCGTCTTCACCATCACCTGCGACATGTACGTAGACGACAAGTGCCCAAAGGTAGGTATTTATTTTCCGTGTATGATATTGCTCCAGTTTCTCCGTCTTGCTAGTGCCATCTTATCTAACACGGTGAATTCTCACTTAACAGCTTAGCGATCTAGATGAGGACAACCTGGCTGCCCAAATCTACGATCCAAAGATGAAGGAAGTCACGATCATGTCCGACGATGATGTCCCGTTGTCACGAAAGCGGAAGAGCTCCACCTCTGACGCTGCCGACGGAGGCAAGAAGAAGAAGACGGAGGGTGGAGCCTCCAAAAAGAGTACTGCCGCCCTGGAGGCGGAAAAGAAGAAAGCCACCGGGATGTTTGCCAAAGCGCCCCCCTAGTGTAAGCCTCTCATTCTCTGACATTGTCTTATTTATCTGTCTTATTCCTGTACTTATGCATTTTGCACGTTTCAGGAAGAAAGCCACAACCAGCCTCAAGAAGTCCTCCAAGACTCTTGGGGCTTCTAGAAATATCAAAGATATGCTGCATCGCGACTCCTCCCCCGCCATCGCCCCTGCTACTCCTGCCGTCAAGCCCTCCTCTGCTCCGACAAGCTCCCAAGTCCAGGGGGCACCAGGCCCTTTCGCCATGGAAGTGGATTCTGGCGCCTCTACCGAACTCGCTGTTGTCGGCGATCAGGCGACGCGGGAGAGCGCTGCTCTTCAAATGGCTGAAGCTCCGGCTAAGGATGCCATCGGTAGCGGCAAGGCGGTGGTGGGAGCTGGTACTTTTGCCGAAGGCGGCGCCCCTACTCCCCAGAAACCCTTCGAGTTCCCGAAGATAGTTTACCCGACGCTCACACCGAGTAACACAACTCTGGTTCCTGGAGGAGTGACATCATCTCCGACGTGCGGTCTTGAGGAGCTACTCCGACAAGCGGATATCTTGCGAGGAAATAGCATTTCCTTTGGCAAGCTGCTAGACGAGAGCGCTACAAACCTCAAGATCATTGCACTTGTAAGTTTTACTTTACCTTTTGCATTTCGTATGAGTATCCCACTGTAGCCCCTGAGGATGTAGACGGAAAACCATAGGTTTTGCATCTATATGCTCTAAGAGTGACTAAGTTAGAAAGAACTCTCACTGTAGCCCCCAAGCATTTAGATGGAAGAAATTATTCCGACTAGATGCTTTAAGAGTAGCATACACAGTGTTCATAATTTTCAATGTTGTAGCCCCCAAGCCTCTACTTGTAACTGAATTAGTTCCGACTAGATTCTTAAAGAAAAACTAAGCATATTGATAGGTTAAAAACTCTCGCTGTAGCCCCCGAGCGCCTAGATGGAAAGTTTCCGACTAGGTGCTCCAAGCAGACCAAACAACGATTTAACTTTGTATTTGTTTCCACAGAATGAGAATGCTCGGCGGGGCATGGCCAATGACAAGTACCAGAAGATGCGCGCAGATCTTGAAGCCGAAAAGGGTAAAACTGCCATCTTGAAGGAACAGATCATCAAAAAAAAGAGTCTATTTTCTTTTTGCGCATTTCCGTCTTACTTTTGTTCCTTCCTTCTTCGAGTACTCAGTGTGTACTTTGTTTTCTCTGACATGTAGCGCATGTTGCCAAGGCTAAGGATATTGTCGAGCAGTCCAAGCACATCCAGCAGCTGGACAGCGAGAACAAAATCCTTAAGAAGGAGAGGGAAGAGATGTTGAATATGCACGAGGATTCCATGAAAGCCCTGCAGGATTCCGCCTCCGCGGAGATCAATCGCTTGAAGGAGGAGCTTGTGATCCTAAAGGATCAAAAGCAAGCTGCTGATGAGCAAAACCTTTGCCATAGCGAGGCGTTTAAGCTCCTCCAACAAGAGAAGGAATCCTTGGCGGACACCGTCTGGCAGGCTAAGGCCAGCATCTTCAGTAAGTGTCCTCCGCCTTGTATTTCTGTAGTCTGGATACTTAGAGTTTATTGAACTCATGCGATCCTTGTCGGAATTTTCAGCGCCCATGGGTTTAACCCGCTCGCCTCCTTCGGACAAGGAATGCATGGTTCTTGCCGGAAAATTCATCAATACCGCCATCGCCCAAGCCAAGGAGATTGCCAAGCCCCTCCAGATTTATATCAAGGCCTAGGAATCCGTGACGAAGTACTCGGAGATTCTACACCGAGCCCCCGAGCGTGTCGCGAGCTGGAAATCTTCATGCGCACGGGCTGGCGCAAGGATGGCGCTGTCTATGGTGAAGGCACACTATGAAGATGCCGACATCGACACGGTGACCTCTGGTATCCTCGACGTGGATGATGACGGCAAGGAGATCGATCACGAAGCCATCCTATCATCACTCGTGGGTTATAACACCAGGGTTGCCGAGTTGGTGGACATTGACGTCTTCGTGCCCAGGAACATCACTGACAACGTCAACCAAGATTCCTTCGAGTCTCCTCATAGCGCCGACGTTGAGGGTGATTATCCGGCTGGCGATGATGCGGCCTCCAAGTCTCCCACACCCAAAGAATAAAAACACTTTGTAATTTCTGTTTCACCTTTGGAGTGTGCACGGGAAAATCTTGTTGATATAATCTTAAGGCGGAAAACAATGATTGTCGTATCCTGCTACTCAATAACCTGAGCACAAAATCGCCGACAATAAGTGCCGAAAGTCACTATTCCAGAATCCACATAAAAACAACAAAGAACGTGTAGACCAGAAAACTTAAGCTAACGCCAGTAGGCGGTGTTGTCACAAGTGCAATCGCAAGACTTGTGTATAAAGGTTTTATATGGTCCAAAAATGAACACTAAAGGAGGTAAAAGACTCAGCAATGTGAGTGAACCAAAGAGCTTTATTTCATTGATCATATAAGAGGTACACAATTAGATAAAAATGCTAAGTGTAGAAAGGATGTAGCTGTGCTATGTTCCATGGCCGATCGAGCTCCGGGTAGTCATCATCCGGGTCATGTCGCTTACGCTTATGATCCTCGTTGGGTCTATCCTTGAGTACGCGATTGTCGACAAGGTAGTAAGACCCATTGAGTAGTGCCTTGCTTATGATGAACGGTCCTTCCCATGGCGGGGATAATTGTGTGACTTCTTCTGCTTAAGTCGGAGTACTAAATCCCCCTCTTTAAACGAGCGATGCCGAACGCGGCGACTATGGTAGTTGTGTAGCTTCTGCTGGTAGATGGCGGATCTTTGGCATGCCAAAACATGCTCCTCCTCGAGAAGGTCCACATCTAGGCATCTGGATTCTTCAGCGTCATCTTCGTCGTAGGCGGCAACTCTTGGTGCATCGTGGAGGATGTCGGAAGGCAGGATGGCTTCTGCTCCATATACCATGAAGTAAGGGGTGTAGCCGGTGGATCTGTTGGGTGTGGTGCGTAAGCTCCACAGCACAGACGGCAATTCTTCCGCCCAGGCTCCAGCTGCTCTGTGTAGCGGTGCCTCAAGACGTGTCTTGATTCCCTGCAGAATTAATCCATTGGCTCGCTCAACCTGACCATTGGATTGTGGGTGTGCCACAGATGCAAGGTCAAGTCGGATGCCTTTGTCCCAGCAATAGGCCTCCACTTCTCCGAGTGACAAGTTGTTTCCGTTGTCGGTGATGATGCTATGTGGGAGACCAAATCTCACCACTAGATCCCAGACAAACCTGAGGGCAGTTTCCCCATCAAGCTTTCTAATGGGCTTAGCTTCTATCCATTTGGTGAATTTGTCAACTGCTACAAGCAGATGCGTAAATCCACATGGTGCCGTCTGTAATGGCCCCACCATGTCTATCCCCGAGACTGCGAACGACCAAGTTATTGGTATTGTTCGCAATTCTTCAGCAGGAACATGTGGTTGTCGGGCATAATACTGGCATCCTGTGCATGTCTCAACCAGCTTGTCGGCGTCCGCCTTCACGGTCAGCCAGTAGAATCCTTGCCGAAAGGCTTTCGCGACCAATGATCAAGGAGCGGCGTGATGCCCGCAATCTCCGAGATGGATCTCGCGCAGGATTTCCATACCTTCTAGCTGGGAAACGCACTTTAGGTATACACCAGTAGTGCTCCTTTTATAGAGTTGCCCATTGATTATGGTATAACCCTTTGCTCGTCGTACTATTTGCCGTCTTTCGACCTCGTCGTCGGGCAAAGTTCCATGTTCGAGATACTCCATGAACGGTTTTGTCCAAGCCGGAGGGATCTTTGTCACCATGTTGACGAAAGAGTCAGCTCTATCCAGGTTGTCGATGTCGGCGCCCTTCACGGATGGTGTGCGTAGATGCTCTAGGAAAACTCCTGGCGGAATTTGCTTGCGCCCTAATCCAAGCTTAGACAATAGATCAGCCGCCTCTTTTTGCTCCCTAGGCACATACTTGACTTCGTAGCCCAAGAAGCTCTTGGCTATCTCGTCCACTTCATCGCTATATGCCGCCATCATAGGGTTCCGCGCATTCTAGGTGCCAGCCACCTGCTGGGCAACCAAGTCGGAGTATCCACAGCAAACTATGCGCTTGATGCCAATATCCTTAGCTACAAGTAGTCCATGAATGAGTGCTTCATACTCCGCCATGTTGTTTGTAGCCTCGAAGTGGATCTGCAGAACGTAGTGCAGCTTATCTCCTTTTGGTGACTGTAGCAGTACACCAGCCCCCGAGCCGTTGAGCAACTTTGATCCGTCAAAGTGCATCACCCATTACTCCGGTTTTGGCAGTGGAGTAGCATCTGGCATCTCCGTCCAATCTGCAATAAAATCCACCAAAGCTTGTGACTTGATAGCGTCGCGTCTCTTGTAGGTGATCTCAAAGGCGGCAAGTTCAATGCCCCACTTCGTGACCCTTCCTGTAGCGTTGCTGTTATTGATAATGTCGGACAGTGGAGTCTTGCTCACTACTGTGATTGGGTGCTCCTGAAATTAATGCCTCAGCTTCGGGAAGCGAGGAATACTCCATAAGCTATCTTTTGGTAGTGCGGGTAACGCTGCTTGGACTCCGTCAAGACCTTGCTCACATAGTAAACTGGTCGTTGAACTCCGTGCTCGTAGCCTGGTTCCTTCCGCTCTACCACGACGACAATGCTAATAACCTGGTTGGTTGCCGCCATGTAAATTAACAGGGGTTCTCCAGGATCGGGTGCTGCAAGGATGGGCGCTGAGGAAAGAATCTCCTTGAGCTGCTTTAATGCTGCATCTGCTTCGTCTGTCCATGTGAATTTCTTCTCCTTCTTCAGCAACTTGTACAGCGGCAAAGCCTTCTCTCCAAGTCGGCTGACGAACCGACTGACAGCTGGAACACAACCTGTTAGTCGTTGAATGTCCTTTAGGCATGTTGGACGGTTTATGTTTAAGATGGCCTTGATTGTCGCCGGGTTGACCTCGATTCCGCGTTGGGAAACGATGAAGCCCAACAATTTGCCGGCTGGAACCCCGAAGACGCACTTCTTAGGGTTGATCATCATGTTGTATTTCCGGAGATTATCAAAGGTTTCTTTTAAGTCGGAGATTAAGTCGTTTGACTTTTTAGACATCACCGCGATATAGTCCACATAGGCGTGAACATTCCGACCAATTTGGTCGTGAAGGCAACGTTGCATTGTCTGCTGGTAGGTAGCACCTGCGTTTTTCAGCCCAAAGGGCATCGTGACATAGCAAAACGTGCCGTATGGGGTAGTGAACGAAGTGGCCAATTGGTCCGACTTCCTCATCTTGATCTGGTGGTATCCTGAGTATGCATCAAGAAAACACAAAAGTTCCGAGCCAGTCGTCGAGTCAATGACTTGGTCAATGCGAGGCAAAGCAAATGGATCTTTGGGACATGCTTTGTTCAAGCCGGTGTAATCAACGCACATTCTTAATTCATTGGTTCCCTTTTTGGGGACAAGTACAGGATTGGCCACCCATCGGGTGTGAAGGACTTCTCGGATAAACCCGGCCTTAAGTAACCTAGCTATCTCTTTCCCAATGGCGCGTCTCTTCTCATCTCTAAAGCGTCGTTGAGGCTGTTTCACTGGTTTACATTTTGGATCTATGTTTAAGCTGTGCTCGGCAAGTTCCCTAGGTACACCTTTCATGTCGGCAAGTTGCCAGGCAAAGATGTCCCTATTCTCACGGAGGAACTCGACGAGCGCACTTTCCTATTTGGGATCCAGGTTAGTCCCAATGGCGACGGTCTTGGAGGCATCGCCTACCACAAGTTCCACCGGCTTGGTCTCGATGGCGGCCTTGAACACAGGAGCGGAGTCGGAGATCTGCTTCTTCGATGCGGGCATCTCTGAGTCATTGACCTTGCTCTGGATCTCCTTGAGAGTGGCCATCAGGATCCTCAGAGAGGTCTTCTGTTGTCGGACGGTGGGGGTGCCAAGGAAATTGTGGTAGACTGGGGCCTTCTTTGCGAAGGGGTTCTTTCCCTTGTCGTCTCTCTTGGCGGCGTGCTTGGGGTCAACGTCCTCGTCCATGTCACTTGAATCCTTGGACTCCTCCTCCTTCTTATTCCCCTTTCCCTTGCCTCGTGGTCTGTTCTTCCGACTTCGCTTGTAGCCGGACTACGGGTCTTCCTTGAGGTCGTTGACGAACTTGCAGTGTCGATTGGTATGGGTGGCCTTGCCGTTGACATCGAGGTGTACGAGGCACGACATATCGTGGTACTCCTCGTACGTTTGGGGAACGCGGAGCGGTGCCGAGTTGGTTTTACTTCCTCGTTGCTGCCCGTGGCCTGCTCCCCGCCCTCGGCCACGTTGTCTGCCTTCTCCTCGTCCTGCAAAAGTCATAGCGACCATGTCGGTAGATTGCTTTTCTTCTGGAGCGGTTTTCCGCTTTGTACTGCTGTTCCTCCGAGCTTGGGTTGGAACAGCCGTTGCCGGCAAAGAGCCACGAGCATCGTTGTCGGCAGCTACGAACTCAATAGCTAACTGAATCATCTGATTCAAGTAAAGCTGATGATTGTCCTGCAAGCGCTTTAGCTTATGTCGGAGCAACGTGCTCCTTTCCAACCCATTGATGAAGGTGGCCATGGCGGTCTGAGCGTGCACTCCTGCGCAGGAATTTTTCATGTCCAGCCAGCGGGAGAGGTAGGCGCGAGATGTCTCGTCTTTCTCTTGCACGCACCGCTGTAGATCGCCCACAGTGCAGGGACGCTTGTATGTACCCTCAAAGTTCTTGGTGAATGCTTCTTGCATATCCAGCCAGTTGTAGATAGATTTCTCCGGCAAGTCGTCGATCCATTGACGGGCCGTGCCTACCAACATTAATGGGAGGTATTTAACGGCGACGTTGGGGTTGCCTCCGGCAATCTCGACCGCGTTGCCGTAGTCCTGCAACCATGTGGCGGGCTTGATGGTCTTGTCAATCCAGAAACCTATAGGGTAAGTTGCGGACTGTATTGCAGGTCCAAAGCAACGTGGTCCCAGGTATGGTCCTTCCCGGGCCTCGTGGATCTTATCGATCCGCGAACGTGCATCGTATGGCTCCGGGTTCTTCTTCTTTTTGTCAACAGGGGATGGGCTGCGTGAACGACGTGGGCCTCTTCCGCCATGGTGACTGCTGTTACCCTCCTACGACGCCTCGCGCCTGTCATGGTTGCTTGTCGGACGCGGAGGGTCGTGGTGTGACATGCTCTTGTGTCCTTGGTGGCGCTCTTCATCATGACGGGTCTGTGCCGCGTTGTCGCGGATGACGGTACCACACTTCTTTGGAGGGGGCATATCCGTACGATGGTGAGCCTTGTAATCTTCCTGACGTCGAGGGGATCGGGGCGGCGGCGATGGGCGGCGAGGTCGGGCTTTTTCTCCGTGGTTGGAGGATATGGGGATAGCATCCTTCCTGTTGCGCGCATCCCTCCATCTTCGTTCTGATGAACCCGTCTGCGATCCGACATCCTGAGGAGATCTGTCCCTTGGCGGTTTGTACCGGCTAGATCGGCAGAGCGCTGGGTCAGACTCAAGCCTCTGAGAGGTGGCATTTTCCTGCTGCTTTACCGCCTTGGCCACTAGGTCATAGACCTGTTCTACTACCTCAGGCGATCTATCCTACTCTAGAAGGGTCTTGGTGACGGCGAGGTTAAGGAGTGGGGTGGGCATCACCTGCTTGCCTTCATTATCAATGTATGGCTTGGCCTGTGCCGGCTTCGAGGGAGCCCATACTAGGTTGCGCCGTACACCAGGATCGTTGATGACGCGAGCCGGAGCCTTCTTAGCCTTCTGCTGCTGCAGTAGAGTCTTGTACTCGGCCTCCATTGCTCTAGCTTTCTCTATGGACTTTTGCACGTTGACCGGATCTCGATCTAGTTTAGCGCCTTGATCCACGATGGCTTGCGCCTCCTCCAGCAGCTGCTGGCGCTTCTCGTCAAGCTGAGTCACGTTCCGGATATGATCAACGGTTAGTGGCTCGACGAGGAGATTGCCGTACATCACTCTATCAGCTGGAGTAACATGGGCTGCTGCCGACATGGATGCTGGAGGCGGCAAGTTTGCGGTGTTGTTGTTGCTCGGACCGGTGCCGAGTTCCTGCGGCTAATGCACTGGGTTAGGCGGAGGAGGCATGATCTTTGCGCGATCATCGTCAGCAGCAATTAGTGGCCCCTTCCCCTTTTCCAACGCCGTAGGCGGAGCTTGCCCGGGTTGATCTTCACCCATCGCTGTCCCAATGGTGACGAACACCCCTCGAGACATGACGGTGTTATTAGCTTGCTCGTCGCGCGAGTACTCCTCCTCCATCTCCTGCATAGCGGAGTCTAGCTGTTCTGGACTGAAGTCTATTTCCTCTGAATCTGCACTAAAATCAGCATAAAGCGCGTCAATGACAGAGTTGGAGGGTGCCAGGACTTCCTCGATGACGGGCGGTGGAGGTGCAACGGCCTTGACGATGACTGGAGGTGGTGGGGCTGCTATGACGATGGCGGCCGGAGGCGGTGGTGGTGGCTGAATCGGAGGGGATCCGTCAATAAGCGCATAGCTGTCTGCCTCCTTGAAAGTTGTTGACGGTGTTCACCATGCCTTCGAAGGTAAGGCGTCCTGACGCCTGTTGCCATCTTAGAGAATGTCAGAGAAGCGTGCCATGGTCCAGTCCTTCCACAAAGTGATAGATAGCATTATCATTGGGGTAGTGGGCTAGATCGGCTCGTATACGGAGCGACCTAGCCAGGTAATCGCGGGGGTTTTCGCCCTCTCTCTGAACGCAACGCACCAGATCGAAGATGGTAACCACGCCGACGAACTTGGATCTCTGCTGTCCAGACTCACGGACAAAGCCAGCGGATTTGCAGTGATCTTCCACCTTTATATCCTGCACAGGGGCGGTTCGGGTGGGCCTTGAATTTTTCTGATCTTTGCCAGCAAACTCCGAAGAGAGATCCGACATTGATCCTTCCGCGAACATATCCTGCCCGTAGGCGGTCCGTGCGGGCCTTGGTGCTTTCCGATCTTTGCCGGCGAACTCCGAAGAGAGATCCAACATCGATCCTTCCGCGAACGTGTCCTACCCGTAGGCGGTCCATGCAGGTCTTGATGCTCCTCCGACTCCCAGGGAACTAGTGCCCGAATCAGTTTCACCGATGAAGAGGTGGATGTCTCCGATAGGAACGATCGAACACCGCGTAGGGTTTGTCTTTGCCAGGATCCAGAACTCGTCGGGAGGGACGATCGGAACGTTGCCGGAGAAGAGAACGCGACCGATGGCTACGGTTTCGCCGATTCCCGCGAAGATCTTGGTCCTCGCCCGCTGAAGAGCCTGGAGCACCTCTTGCCCCACGGTGGGCACCAACTGTCGTGGTATTGCCAACAAGTACGCCATGGAGGGGTCCTCACAGTGTGTGTTTAGAGATGTGGGGTAAGGCGGACGGTTGACGGGTACGAGGTAACACATCTTACCCAGGTTCAGATCCCACAACGGTGGCGGAATCCTACTCCTGCTATAAATCACTATAAGGGCAATACGCCAAGTTACAGAGATAGGTTCGCTGTGCGAGGTTGTATGAATCAATACTAAGTTGTATGAGATTGTGCACTAAAGGATCCCATAGGCCCGACTTATATAGTCGCCAGGTCCTAGGGTTACAGGGAAAAGTCCTAGCTGGACAGGTTACAGAGTCCTACACCGTCTATCACTAGCCTTGTGTATCTTGCACTCCAAGGCTCCGGGTACGCTGGTGACTCCACCGTAGCCTTCCTTTATCCGGCATGGGCCTCCCTTCTGGATCCACCTAACTGGGGCGCCCAGCAGGCCACAGGCCATGCTACCGACTATGGGCCACCCGGGTTAGTCGGATAAGAGACATGCTATGAGGATACCCATATAGCATATCCCCAACAACACAAGTGTCTCGGATTATTTGCTAACAATCACCCCCTAAACCGAGACCTACAGAAGCGCCGGCTCGTCGTCGACGTCGACGAGGAGCGCCTTCTCCTTCCTCGGCTGCCTCAGTCACGGGAGAAATGGCCACGAATTGCGCAGTTGTGGCACTTGCCACGCCTGGCCCTAGCGCCCGAGGCCACGCTGCTCCCGTCGTCGTCGTGGTCATGGTCGCGGCCCCGCTGACGTCGCCGTGCCTCCCACTGGTCCGCCGTGAGCAGCAGCTGGTCCCCATGACGCTCTCTGCCAAGGGCCGCCTTGCGCCGCTCTGACCGCTCCTGGAACGCCTTCAGCCGCCCGAGCACCTCGTCGAAGCAGACCGTCTCGACGTCGCATAACTACTCGATGCCGGCCACATCCGTGTACAGATTGTCAGGCACCATGTCCAGCAGCTTCTTCACCATCTCAGTGTCGTCGAGCGTCGCGCTGAGGCTCGCGTACTTGGCTGCCATGCCGCTGATCTTCCCTGCGTATACGTCCAGCGCCTCGCCATACGCCATGACCAGTCGATCAAAGTCGCCGTGGAGCATGGATAGCCGTGCCGCCCTCAGGCGATCCATGCCGACGAACCGTGCCTTGAGGCTCGTCCACACCTCCGCTGCCGTCTTCTTCGACGACACCTGCAGTAGGATGTCCTCGGAGAGGACTCCCAAGAGGTATGACCTTGCAGGCTTGTCCTTCTTCGCGATGTCCGTCGTAGCTGCGTCCTCCGCCGGGACGACTGCCTCCCACAGCCCTTGTGCGTCGAGGTTCGCCCGACCATGCTACTCTGTTTTGGTTGAAGTACCTTTGACACTGATGATTCCATCTTTATATCGTTTGAGCTAGCCCCATGACTTCTTGGTCGGCCTCGACCTTGATCGCCCAGATGGTGTAGTTGTCGCCGGTGAGCACCGGACAGGAGAGCAGCACCGCGCTCCCCCAGCGCCACCGTACGGAACCAACGCCATCGCCTCACTCTGATACCAAATGAAGGCGCTAGCACTAGCTAGCTCACTCTCTCACAAGCACAGACGGAGGTAGAAGAAGGTAATGGACACAGTAGAAATTTTCTCCTCGTTGCTGCACTAACAGCCGAGCTCCTTTTCTCTGTATTTTTCTTAAGTCTCGACCACACACTTATTACAATGGCTTTATAGCCGAGGCAACGCAGTACCTACGCAAACGCAGAGCCGCGCACACACACGTAGCTCATCATGCGCATGCCCTGGCGCACAGAACGCTCACCGCATGCATGCCCCGCTAGACTCGGTCTCTTCAAACGTGAGCCATTCCTGCTCATCCGCTCCGCAAGACCTGGGCTTCTTCTATTGCGCCAGCTACATCATGCGTCGCCATACGATCACATACCCACCAAATAATCAGTCCCTAGACCTAAACGGTGAACACCAACGCGAACATAGACTCACGCATCACCAACACACACACGCACGCACGCGCCGGACACAAGTGTCTCGGATTATTTGCTAACAGGGTCACCCGCCGGGGGCGGATGGCAGAATCTTTGCCGTGTGCCCTCTCCGTGTATTCTTATGTATACACGGCAAAGCATTTTTTTCACCCTTTTCTTTTATTTAGTTAGCAAGGCTTTTATTACATATATGTTAGGTGATATTATTTCATAGGATCATGAGCACACACATATGAATAGGTTATTATGGTCTTGATCACTACATGCACCCCCCCTTATACGATCCGGTTTTACCGGAACGGGGAGATTCCCCCTTATACAAGTCTAGAACCTTCGCTTATAGGTTAGATCGCATGCATGCGAGGGGGACACATGAAAGCACCTATATCAACCTTGCACCACACTCTGTCGTGGTGGTGGCATGGCAGATGCCATTGGTAGGCTAAAGTTTGGGGCCAATGGATGCTAGAGGGATCTGGGGAGGGAAGATGTAGCTGATTCTACACACAGAAGTCTAAAGCAAAGATCTTTATTCCTCCTTCCTTGGGATACAAGTGCTCCTTGAGCTGTATACTGGGAGAAGAGAGGAACTTTACCATCCTAATGGCTCTAACCTTCGTCGTCCCTCCCTTCAGAGCAAGCCTCTCCTTATAAAGGAGAGCCTTGGGTTCCTCTAGGGCTGACATGGCAAGCATATTCGAGGAATATGGAATATGCTTGTCCCAATATAGTAGTTCGGTGCCCCCCTTTCCCTGTCGCTCCCCTAATGACGGCAAGGTTCCAGAGGGCCCCTCCTGTGCGCCTCGGGCTTCTGGACTGTCACCTCCGTGACCTCCTTCTGCCTCTCTGTCGCTCTGCGTCTTTGTCTGTAGTGCTTGGCTTCGCTCAGATTCTCCCTAGCTTGCAACTAGGGTTTGACTTCAGCTTCTCCTTCTCCTGCAAGCTTCATATTATTCGGCCCTGCCTCCCGTAGTTCGGCCTGTCCTTCATCTGTATCAAGATTACTCGGCATTACCCAGCCGAGTCAGCAAGTACCTCGGCCGGGTAATGTATTGTCATTACTATAAGGGTTCTGCCCTTTCCTATCTCGGCTGACCTCTACATGATTCGGCCGGCTCAGACAGTAACTCGGAAACTAAACAGGGAACATCCTTTCGTCTATCCCCATCTTTACACTATCCGGGGTTATCTCCCCAACATTAGTCCCCGAAGCTGGTAGGGCCCTGCCGACAATCTCGGCCGGGTCGTAACAGTTTCACGACTCACGTCCTTTATTGTTTCCGAGTTGCTCCTTGCTCGTTCGAGGTATCGTTGTATCTTCTCGTATACGCCTCGTCCTACGTGCCATTCCCATCATTACTTCTCTAGTTTTTTGTTCCTCTCAGATTATTTTCGGCAGTGCTACTGATTACTCATGCACATCACGCCTAAGGTCGCCTCGTTCTCCGTTTCCGCTTGGGATCGTGATCTTCTCCGCTACCGTGTGGCCCTAGGTGTGGTTCCGCTCAGTGACATGTGGTCGTGCCGTACACACGATCCACACTGCCAACCGCCACACCCACGATCCCACTACCTTGCTCGCAGCTAGGTTATAAAGTGGGGTGCGGCGCTGGAGGACTCAATTTCCCCCTGTCGTTCGCCTGCGCCCTTCTTCTTCCTCACGCTTCTGCGCCCGCTCGCTGCCCCGCCGCCGTGCGTTCATCAGACTCTCTGACGGCGAGGGCTCCGCCGCGTCGCTCCGTCTGCCTCATCCGCGTTCGCTAGCTTCGGCGTGGTCGCCGGCGAGTTCTTTCCGGCCGCGCCGCCTAGGCTTTATCCTAGATTCCTCTGTCTCGATTTTGTATTCGTGCGGCGGTTCCTCTCCTCCTCCGCCGCCGTTCTTGTGTAAAATCACGACGGGGCCTCGTAACTCCAAACTTTCCTCCGCCGCCAGTTCTTCCTCCGTCGATTTTTCCGGCGAACCCATGTCTAGCTCCTTTAGTGGTGCCCTGGTAGAGGATGACGACGCTGTCTCTGGGCCTGAGCGAGGCTCGTGGCAGGGCTCCTCCGTTACACGCCGCGAGATTGAGTGGCTTATCCGAACTCGTAGGATTCCCGCCGAGGTCTCCGGTCGCTTACCCGGCAGCGAGTCCTCTCCGGATGTTGGGGAGGGCGAGTACGTAGTTTTTATGTCACATTTCTCGCGTGGCTTTGGTCTCCCTCTTAGCGATTTTGCTAGAGAGTTTCTTGACTACTTCGGCCTTCAGCCGCATCATCTCCCTGCAAATGCGATCGCTTCTCTTTCCGCTTTTATCTCGGCTTCGGAGGGATACTTCGTCCTATGGCCGTCTGTGCACGTCTGGTCGAAGTTCTTCCAGATTCGCTCTAACGTAGTCCCTGAAAAGTCTCTGCACCCTTCCGAGAAACTGCTTACTCAATGTGGGGCAGCGTCTATTACACCTCGGAGGAAGTCCGTATTTCCTCGTGTCACCGGGTTAGAGTCGTGTAAGAAGTGGCATAAATCCTTCTTTTACGTCAAGAACAGAGGGACAGAGGACAAGATTCGGCTCCCTGCCTTCTCCATTGGTCCGCCATCTAAGGTGAATTGGACTTATAATCCGAGGAAGAGTCACGCCTTGGCCGAGGCCTTTGAGATTCGGCTCAAAGAGCTGATCCGTGCCGGGTTATGCGGCGAAGATCTGATGGCTACCTTTATCAGTAGCCGAATTTGCCCATTTCAGAAGCGGACTCACAAACTATGCTACATGAGTGGTCCTCTTGATCCTAACCGAGTCTCTACCGTGGAGCTGGACAACTATCTTATCTATAAGCGTGTCCGAGCTATCTTCAAGACGGAGATGCCTGAGGATTGGGCTTGGGGACTGAAACCGTTCACCCGCGATCGCCCGCCTCCCGAAGTAAGCTTGACCAATGGCGCTCTGCTTTCCAATTGCTTTCGTAACAGTTTTTGCTAATTTTCTTTTTTCTTGTCTTGCAGAGGTTCACAGAGCAGAAGAATGAGGATGCCGAAGTTTTGTTGCTTCCGTGGCCTGCGGACCGGAGCACCCCGAACACGGGTGAGCCGGACTCGGAAGAGTTCGTCCCTAAGTCGGATGCTGCCCCGGCCCGAGCTCGTGGAAAGACCTCGGCCCACGAGGATGAAGGTGATTCGGACGAGGTCCAAGTTCTTGAGGTAGTTGCCGCAATGCCTATTTCTTATGCATTTCTGGCTTCTACTTTCCCAGCTAATCCAGCCGGTCAGGTTCACGACGCCGAGCCTATTGCTTCCCGACCCCCTGTTACCTCGGGGAAACGCGGGGCTCCTGCTAGTGCCTCTGAGGCGGCCCCCAAGAAGCGAATGAAGAAATCTGCTCCGAATCCTCCCAGGCGCAAGACCATGCCTGGGGTCACAGGGTAAGTTCCTTTTGCTCGTATTTCTTGTTTCTCTCTTTCTGTTTTTCATCCTGACACCCTTTTTTCTTTCTTATTTTCGCAGTGCTCCGCTTTCTGTCAAGCCCGGCGGTCCTAGCATGACTAGCCGCCTGATTCGGCAGCCGTCTCCTCCGCCCGTTGAAGATACTAGGGTTCCCAGTCCTGCTCGTGTTGCCTCTCCTTCAGCTCCGAATCAATTGCCCCCTCGTCGCGACGTGCCTGAAACTCCTTTCGTCGACATCGATTCCACTCGGCCCTCCGAGATTTCCGTCGAACCCGTTGCCCCCTTTGTGGATCCGAGCGCCTCTACTGAGCCTCTATCTGCCCCAGCAGTCTCTACAGCAACTCCAACCCCGGCCGAAGAGGTCGTTATCTCGGCGCCTTCTGCGATCGTGACTCCTGCTGCTCCTAAAGACTCCGTTCCCATTACCGAGGTATCGGCTTCTGCTGATGCCTCTTCTAAGGCAAGAAAAACTGTTGCCACCAAGGCCTCCTCTTCTCAGAAAGGTCTTGTCGGCTCTTCTCAGCCGAGTACTGCCGACGTGCTGCGCAAAGGAACTGCGCCTACCAAAGCCTCCGTTACCTCGGCTACCAGCACTCAGCTTGCTCTTCATAAAAGCCCTGCGGCCGTGGTGGTTACACAACATGTCCGGGGTAAAGTCTTAACTCGGACGGCTAGTGGGAACAGCCTCGGCTCGCTGGTGGAGTATGCCAATAATTGGAATGTTGCTGATCAGTTTGATGGTAATCCAATCAGTCAGCCCTTTCAGCTTTCCGACATCAGCGGCCGTTTCGATCAAGCTGCCAAGTTCATCCTTGATACTAACAAGATGAATGAGGTAATTGCTACTTTGCGGAGTTTTAAATTAGTTCTCCAGATGTTACTATACGCTCTAGTCCCTGAAACTTGCAAGGAAATAACTTGTTATATGCTTGGAAGTTTAATAATGCTTCACTTAGTCTAATTTTATCTCTAGGGTTCGAATTTATATTCAACTAGATTTGTCTTGGCGTTTGCTTGACTCGGATCTGGTCTAGCTTCAAATATCCAGCCACCTAGATCCGGGTTAAGTTTTGCTTGACTCGGATCTGGTTTAGCTTCGAATATACAGCCACCTAGATCCGGGTTAAGTTTTGCTTGACTCGGATCTGGTTTAGCTTCGAATATCCAGCCACCTAGATCCGGGTTAAGTTTTGCTTGACTCGGATCTGGTTTAGCTTCGAATATCCAGCCACCTAGATCCGGGTTAAGTTTTGCTTGACTCGGATCTGGTTTAGCTTCAAATATCCCTTCACCTAGATCTAGGTTAAGTTTTGCTTGACTCGGATCTGGTTTAGCTTCGAATATCCAGCCACCTAGATCCGGGTTAAGTTTTGCTTGACTTAGATCTGGTTTAGCTTCAAATATCCCTTCATCACTTTGCTCCATTGTTCAGGTTGCACATGACCGGCGGACTGCCGAATTTCAAAGGTTGCTTTTCTCGCACCGCAAACTGGAAGAAAAATATGAGAAAGTCCTTCCTGTGGTAAAAAAGGCTGGTAAGTTGATAGTTCCTTTTCGTCGTTTTCGACATTGTTATTGTTTTGTCCGCGGGGTGTGGGCTCACTTTTTTGGTGAACAGGTAATATCAATAATCTCAACATTCATCTTGAGAAGAGAGTCAAGAACTTGGAAGGTTAGTTTCCCTTTTACTCTACACCTTTTCACCCTTTAAAACATGCGCTAAACTTTTTTCTACTTCGTTTGGCTTTGGTAAAGCCGAGTTGCAAACCTTTGCAGCATCTCACCAAGATTGCACGCCCATGCCTGACATGATGCTGCATTTTTTAGAACAAAGCGCTACTCATTCGGCGCAGCTAAAAGAAAAAGATGATGAAATAGCTCGCCTGCGGGCCGAGGTGGAGGCCCTTAAGCTCTCTCAGAAATCCGAGCTAGAAAAGGTTGATCAGGAATTCTCCGAGGAGAAGAATCGGCTATATTTGGAGCTGCAGAAGAATAAAGAACTCCTTGAGGCTGGCGAACTGAAAATCCAGGGAATGAGCGAGGAAATCGCTCGCTTTGAGAAGAGCAAGATCGATTGGGCCAAAGACCTTCAGATAATGATGAGTTATATTCATCGTAAGCTTCTTAGCACAGTCGAATTATATTTTTCTCTTTGTCCCTGCTGCCACCTAATATATTCGTGTTTTGCACAGATCATTTTCCCGAAGCTAAGCCCGTGAGTTCTAAAGCGGTTCTTGCAGCTCGTGTGCGCCGAGGTGTCGCTGTTGCCGCTGACTTGGAGTATTCTATGGAGGATTTCTTGGTTGCTGTTTGTGCTGCAGTTGGTCCAATGAAGATTATGGGCCGGGATTTGGTGAAGGCAGCTATTCGAGCTTACCATGTTCTCTGGCCGAACACTTCTGGGACTCCTGATATCAATGAGGTCGAATTGCTGGTGAAAAGATTGATGGCATCTGACAAACAATTGAGTCTTTGGAGAGAATCAGCCAGACGAGCTGGCGCTGATATGGCTCTCACTGTTATCATGTCGTGGTACGAAGACATTTCTCTTGATATCCTGAGAAACCTGCGCACTGGTTCCCGTTGGGTCGAGGACCCCACTTTCGTCGCTCTTCGGCAAGCTCACGCCTTCCAACTCGTCGAGTATGCCGACGTGCACACCTGTAATGAAGGGCCGAGTTTCCTTCCAAACCCGGACGAGGAGGTCGTAGTCGAGGATGCATCAGATGACGATTCAGCTGAGCAAGGGGAAGATGAAGATGACTCGGCCACTTCTGGTGACTCCAGTTCGAGCTCAGATGGCAATAGCGACGCGCTATCCTCCTCCAAGGGTACCGGGCATTCCACTGCGCAAACTGATGCTCCGCAGCAGCCTCGGGCTTCTACCGAGGTTGCACCTGGGTTTGCGGAGGGCGAGGTAACATCAGCCGAAGTTCCTCCTACCTCGGAGTCCCCAGCTCCTGACCAAGTTGCCGCCTCTCCAGCTAAAAATGTTTAAGTCATTTCTTATCCCTGGTATGCCGGGCGTACGATGTACGTGGAACATTCGTCTGTCCTCTGTATGGATTGGATTTCTTTTGCGGTGTGCTGCTGAGATACATGTTCTTAATTGTTATCACTTTGTCTAAGTGGTCTTGTTCGTCCGAATCTTTTGCTGTGTTGGCCTGCGATTTCTTAATTTTGGGATGTATCTTTATCGTTGTACTCGTGGTTTCCCCAATTAATCCAGGTGTGAGCTTTGTATATCATACCAGTTTGGACTGTTCTTACTTTCAATGTCGAAGTTTGATACTTTCTTTGCATCAAAGGCTAACCAGGACTTCGGAACAAGATGTAGTAGTCCCCGAGTTACTGCCTGTGGCGCCGAAGTCTAGCGTATAAATTGAACTGCGAAAAGTTGCTGCTCAAAGTGCCGAGGTTTAGTGTACAGAAATTGTAATATCACATGGCAGTCCCCGAGTCACTGCTCTGGATGCCGAGGTTTAATATTCAAGATGAAATTGGAATAACCTATGACAGTCCCCGAGTTATTATTCTGGACGCCAAGGTTTGATCCATAAGATGAAATTGAAATAACATATGGCAGTCCCTGAGTCACTGCTCTGGACGTCGAGGTTTGATAGATAAGATGAAATTGAAATAACATATGGTAGTCCCTGAGTCGCTGCTCTGGATGCCGAGGTTTAATACATGATGAAATTGAAATAACATATGGCAGTCCCCGAGTCACTGCTCTAGATGCCGAGGTTTAATACATGATGAAATTGAAATAACATACTACGAGTAAAACGGATGAAGTAAAGCCACATTCCATGGCCTTTTCGCTTCTTCGCCAGCTTTGTCTGCTCTGTTCTTTCCAGGGGACTGAGCATCGATCAGGTAATAGGCATCATTGTGCAATGCTTTGCTCACGATGAATGGTCCTTCCCACGGAGGTGATAGCTTGTGCATGCCGGCCGTATGTTGCACCAGTCGGAGAACTAAATCCCCTTCTTTGAATACTCTTGGATTTACCTTTTTGCTGTGATAGCGTCACAAGTTCTGCTGATAGATAGCTGATCTTGATAGCGCCAGCTCTCTGGCTTCTTCTAGCAAGTCGATAGTATCTTGCCGAGCTATTTCGTTTACCTCTGGGGTTGTATACTGAGTAACCCTTGGCGAGTCATGTATTATGTCGGCTGGAAGCACGGCCTCTGCCCCGTATACCAGAAAGAATGGTGTATAACCTGTTGATCTATTCGGAGTAGTTCCGAGGCTCCATAATACGGCTGGGAGTTCCTCAATCCAACATCCTGCTGACCTTTGCAGTGGTTCAACAAGTCGTGGTTTTATTCCTGATAATACTAGTCAATTAGACCTTTCCACTTGCCCATTAGATGCTGGGTGAGCCACAGAGGCAACATCTAACCTTATGTGTTTCTCTCTGCAAAACCTAGCGAAGGCTCCTTCTGCAAAGTTTGTGCCGTTATCTGTAATAACACTGTGCGGATACCCATATCTTAAAATAATATCTTTGAGGAATTTTGCTGCTGTGGGCCCATCACATTTTTTTATTGGTTTCACTTCAGTCCATTTTGTGAACTTGTCCACCATAACCAATATGTGGGTCATTCCTCCTCGGGCCGGCTTAAATGGTTTCACCATATCTAAGCCCCACACAGAAAATGGCCAAGTGATGGGTATCGTTTTTAACTCGGCCGATGGCATATGTATTTTGGTTGCATATCTCTGACAACCATTGCATTTTTCAACCAACTCTTTGGCTTCTTTCAGCGCCGTCGGCCAATAAAATCCATGCCTGAATGCTTTTGCTACCAAGGCACGAGATGAGGCATGGTGTCCACATTCTCCTTGATGTATATCTAGGAGGATCTCCTGGCCTTCTGCCGAACTCACACACTTTTGCAATACGCTTGTGACGCTTCTTTCATACAGCTCATTGTTTATGATCGTATAAGCTTTTGCTCTCCTTACAGTTTGTCTTGTTAATACTTCATTACTCGGCAACATCGCGTCTTTAAGGTAAGAGAATATGGGTTGCGCCCATAGTGGTGTGACTTTCTCTGGTGTGATCTCACTGTCTATTTCCATGATTTCTGCCAACATATCTACCTCGGCCTCCTCCATAATTGTGCTTACTTCTGCTGTCCTTCTCTTGGGGGGTTCCGAGTCATATTGCTGGTCTACTTCCATCGGCGCATTATCTTCTGCTGAATTTGCCGGAATAAAGATAGATTCAGATTCTGGTGATGGGATTATTGATGGTTTCCTGAGGTGTTCCAGGGCAATACCCGGGGGAATTGACTGCCGGGTTGATCCGAGTTTTGACAACGTGTCTACGGCATCATTTTCTGCCCGAGGTATGTGGTGAAATTCACATCCTTCGAAGTATCCACTGATCTTTTGCACATGAAATCTGTATAAAGCCATATTGGCATCTAATGCATCCCAATTGCCTGAGACTTGCTGTACTACTAGATCCGAGTCCCCATAGCATAAGATTTGGCGTATGCCAATCTCTTTTGCTACTTTCAGTCCATGGACCGGTGCTTCATATTCGGCTACGTTGTTGGATGTGGCAAAATGTATTTGTAGCACATATTTCAGCTGATCTCTTTTAGGCGAGGTTAACACTATTCCTGCCCCCAAACCATTTCTTAATTTGGAACCATCGAAATGCATCGTCCAATAATTCGGGTCTGGTAATGGTGGCTCATCGCACTTCGCCCGATCTACGAAGAAGTCGGCGACCGCTTGAGATTTGATTGCATCTCTCCTATCAAATTGTGGAGCGTACGGTGACAACTCGATTGCCCATTTTGCTATTCGGCCACTTGCATCTTTGTTGCTCAATATGTCGGCTATGGGCGCTTCACAGATCACTTTGATGGGATGCTCTTCGAAGTAATGTTTAAGCTTTTTTGCCGACATATACACTCCATAAGCCATCTTCTGATAATGTGGGTAATTCTGCTTTGAAGTGGATAACACCTCACTTAAATAATACACCGGCCTCTGTACCGACTTATTATCTTCAAGTCGTTCTACTACAACTACAGCACTTACTACTCTGTTGGTAGCCGCTATATAGAGCAACATAGGCTCTTTTGATAGTGGAGAAGCCAAAATGGGTGCTGTGACCAACATCTTTTTCAACTCATGAAATGCTGTCTGGCCAGGAGTCCAAATGAATTTATCTGATTTCTTCATCAACTGATATAGTGGTAGCGCCTTCTCTCCCAGCCGACATACAAACCGGCTGAGGGAGGCTAGACAACCCGTGAATTTTTGTACATCGTTTAAACATCTTGGCAATTCCATTCTTTCTACTGCCTTTATCTTTGTTGGGTTGGCCTCTATACCTCGGCTAGATACAAGAAAACCGAGTAGTTTTCCTGCCGGCACGCCAAACGTGCATTTTTCTGGATTAAGCTTCATTCGGAACCTTCTCAGGTTCGCGAAAGTCTGCCGTATATCTTCTAGTAACGTTTTGCTTTCCTTGGTTTTGATGACTACGTCATCTACATATACTTGTACATTTTTTCCTATCTGGTCGTGTAGACATTTTTGCATGCATCTCTGATATGTTGCTCCTGCGTTTCGCAGGCCAAATGGCATTGTGCGATAGCAATAAGCCCCGTACGGGGTAATAAATGCAGTCTTTATTTGATCAGCCGGATTTAACGGTATCTGGTGGAAACCAGAATACGCGTCTACAAATGACAATAACTCACAACCAGCAGTCGAATCAATGACTTGGTCTATTCTAGGTAATGGGAAATGATCTTTTGGACACGCCTTGTTCAGGTTCGTGTAATCGATGCACATTCGCCATACAATGGCTACATTGGGATCATCTTTCTTCTTTTCTACTAGCACCGGATTCGACAACCAATCCGGATACAACACCTCCATGATGAACCCGGCTGCGAGGAGCCGAGCTATTTCATCCCCTATTATTTTTCTCCTGTCCTCGGCGAAGCGGCGGAGAGGTTGCTTCACCGGCCTTGCTCCTGTCCTTACATTCAAAGAGTGCTCAGCCAACTCCCTCGGAACACCTTGCAGATCCTGAGTTGACCATGCAAATATGTCCCGAATCTCACGGAGGAAGTTGGTGAGCTCGCTTTCCTATTTAGTGTCCAGGCCTGCACCAATAGTAACAGTACGCTCCGGGAATTGCTCATCTATCTGAAACTTCTTCATTTCTTTAGTCGGCTGAAAAGAGACACTGCCATGCGAATTGGCTAGTGCTGGCATGTTCAGCTGTGCCGACTGAGCAAGGGCTGCTACTTCCTGAATCCTTCTTTTTTCTCTTGCTATAACCAATGATTCGGCCATATTTGACCCGGCAGAAGCACACTCCATTGACTTCTTGTAATCCCCTGCAACTGTTATCACTCCTTGTGGTCCGGGTAACTTCATTTTCAGATAACTTATATGACAGCTGCTCATGAATTTGGCCAATGCTGGACGTCCGATTAAAGCATGATAGCAACTCTCTAGATCCACCACTTCAAATTCTAAGTTTTCTGCTCTGCAATTATCTCTTGTGCCGAATAACACATCCACTCGGACCTTACCAATGGGTTCACACGAAAGCCCTGGCACTATCCCATGGAAAGTGGTCCTCGTGGATTGCAACATGTTCTGCGATATTCCGAGTTTATGCATGGTATCTTTGTACATGATGTTGATACTGCTTCCATTGTCAATGAGTACTTTTGAGAATTTCACATTGATGCTTGGTCCAACGAATGTCGGATCCAACACGAGTGCATATGATCCGGGATTCGGCATTATTCTCGGGTGATCCTTCATGATCCAAGTTACCTCCTGATCCGACCAAGGCACATATCTTGGTACTGCCGGCATAACTGCATTTACTTCCATATGTCGGCGCTGCACACTCTGCTTGTCTTGTTGTTCCGCTAGAACACAATAAGACCGATGATGTTCTTCAGTAATCATTGCGCCCGACTCACCGGAGTTGTCCTTCCATCTTGACTTGGTTCATCACTTGATGTACCGCGTCTCCGATCCGAAAGTTATCGCATTCTGGGAGGGGCGTAACATCAGTTGTACATTTGCTCCATCGGCCGGTTGATGTCATTGATGTACTTGATGGGGTGCCTGAATACCTGCGGGGTTCCCCATTGCATTTTTCATCCATGCACATTGGCGGGTCGTATGATTATTGGCCTGGACGGGTTTGACGTGTGAAATTTGGTATTGATCTAACATAGATTCGAACGTGTACTTCGCCTCTCCGCCATCGCTTTTTGTTCAGGGTCCACTGCCTTTTTCCTTCATTCCTCGGTGTCCAGTGCTGAGGACCATTCTTCTGCCGTTGAGTCGCTCCGTGACTCGGTGGATCTTGCGCTACTGCCGCCACTTGGGCCGAATTATATCTATAATCCGGCCTTTCCTCTCTTCTTCTTCCTCTGAAATCACTACGCCTGGATGACCCGGCCAAATCTCTCCCATAATGGTCCTGTTGCTCACGATGATCCGCCGACATTAATTCTGGTTGCGTTGGGTCTCCTAATGCATAGGAGTTCGCTATTCTGATAGTTTCTGCCAGTGTGGTCGGCATATCTCTTTGCAGACGTTGCCACAGTACGCTGCCATAACGGCATCCTTGCGCGAACCACGCTATTGCTTGCGATTCTATAACTCCTTCACATGAGTTTCTCAGGTTGCACCACCGAGATAAAAACTCTCTATCTGTTTCATTCGGCCTCTGCTTGCACATGGCTAACTGTTGAGGCCTGTTTGGCCTCTTGTATGTGCTGGTAAAGTTGCTGACAAACATTTCTTCGAAATCCAGCCAATAGTTGATACTGCCCGCTGGTAGATTATTCAGCCATACCCTAGCTGGTCCTTCCAACATTTGTGGGACATATCGTACTGCCCATCGTAAGTTCCCACTCGCTATTTTCACAGCTGTGGCATAATCAATCAACCAGTCTTGTGGTTTGGTGCTCCCATTATATGTTTTCGTGCCTCTTGCTAGCTGGAAGTTTGGCACAGGTGGTTCGCCCATGATCCGTGGTCCAAAGCACGCCGGACCTGGTGGACCTTGTTCTTCCAACAACTCGGACCGGTATAGCCGGTCCAGTTTTACTCTTGCGTCAGTCGATGGCAAATCTCTGTATAGAGCTCTGTCTTGTATTCCATAGTGGTTATTTCCACCATGGATGGCATATTCCATCTCAGAATAACCATCATTGTACCTTTCATTTACTTGATTGTAGCGAGCTGGCCTCGTTTCTCTTTCCTGCCGGGGTTCATATCTCGGTTGCGGGTTAAATGGCAGTTCTCTCCTTACTTCAGCCGGGGTGTTGTTTTCATGATTGCCTTTCCCGGGTTCTCTTCTGCCGAGGTCTCCATTTCCTCGGCTTCCGCCGTCTTTCTCAATACGGCCCGGATTCCTCTCCCCACTATTTCCTCGGCTTCCATTGCCTCTGTTCTCGTTTACCTTCCCGGCCATTGCCGGATCATATGGAACAATCTGCTTGTTTCTCTTTCCTAAGGTTACTGCTTTATCCTTTCGTGCATTATGTCCGGGCGAAGATGCTGCTGCCACGGACAAGGCAGGTGCTGCGCCTGCCGAGTGAACCATTCGCGAGGCCCCCGGCCTCGCCGGGTCTGCCTTGAGTATTTCTTTGTTTTGCTGGTTCGCAATGCGGACCAGCTCATTCACTCTTTCTTGTTGTTTTTGCCGGGCTTCCCCGGTCAACCCCTCTAATTCCAATGCTGTGGCGTTTGCCGCTCTCAGGTTCTTTGCCGGGGTACTGTACCTCGGCAAACCAAATCAACTGATTCCGCCTTATGAGCATCATGCTCTTTGTTGATATCATCCATGAGGTTCTTCCCCCTTAATCTTAATTCGTCCACCCGCTCGGGTGTGACATCAAGCTTATTAGCTTTGGCATATTCTCTCAGGGTCCTGTTCAAGGACTCCCGCAAGGCCGATACTTTTTTGGCCTCTACCAGCACCTTTTGCCTGGTTTCTTCTAACTCAGCCTGAGCATTTGCCGGATCAATTATCGGAGCTACAGGTGTAGTCAAGTTTTCTATGGTTGCCTGAAGAATGTTCTCTGGCCTTTCCAGAGGTGGTCCTCTTACTCTTGGTGCCTTTGGAGTGGTATCCTGCACCTCGGCCTGGTTGGTCACTGGAGGGATTACCTCGGTGGGTGGTGCCGTCTGCCTGGGCACGATCTGCATGCCTGCGGCGGGGTCTCTGGTTGATCCGACGCCTGTTACTCCCGCCTGTACTCCTGCTGCGACCATCACCTCGACGCTGCTCACCGGACGCGCTTCGCGCGGGCGCCTCGCAGCGCTAAGGGGTGGCTCTCCTGCAACAACAACTTGATGAGGATAAATGCCGGAGATGTCGACGCCGACGTAGACCTTGTGCCTGCCCAGGATAATGAAGACACCATTGCGCGGGGGAGTTTTTCCCCTGAAGCTGCCCGCATTGTCACTGACGTAGTCAGAGAGATCGAATCTCCAGGCCAAACCAGAAACAACGCGCTCGCCTGTGTTGATGAAGTTTCCCGTCCGTATCATGACTCCAGCTAGCACCGCTGCTGGCCCCACGGTGGGCGCCAACTGTCGTGGTGGTGGCACGGCAGATGCCATGGGTAGGCTAAAGTTTGGGGCTAATGGATGCTAGAGGGATCTGGGGAGGGAAGATGTAGCTGATTCTACACACAGAAGTCTAAAGCAAAGATCTTTATTCCTCCTTCCTTGGGCTACAAGTGCTCCTTGAGTTGTATACTGGGAGAAGAGAGGAACTTTACCAGCCTAACGGCTCTAACCTTCGTCGTCCCTCCCTTCAGAGCAAGCCTCTCCTTATAAAGGAGAGCCTTGGGTTCCTCTAGGGCTGACGTGGCAAGCATATTCGAGGAATATGCTTGTCCCAATATAGTAGTTCGGTGCCCCCCTTTCCCTGTCGCTCCCCTAATGACGGCAAGGTTCCAGAGGGCTCTCCTCAGGCGCCTCGGCTCGGACTGTCACCTCCGTGACCTCCTTCTGCCTCTCTGTCGCTCTTCGTCTTTGTCTGTAGTGCTTGGCTTCGCTCAGATTCTCCCTAGCCTGCAACTAGGGTTTGACTTCAGCTTCTCCTTCTACTGCAAGCTTCATATTATTCGGCCCTGCCTCCCGTAGTTCGGCCTGTCCTTCATCTGTATCAAGATTACTTGGCATTACCCAGCCGAGTCAGCAAGTACCTCGGCCGGGTAATGTATTGTCATTACTATAAGGGTTCTGCCCTTTCCTATCTCGGCCGACCTCTACATGATTCGGCCGGCTCAGACAGTAACTCGGAAACTAAACGGGGAACATCCTTTTGTCTATCCCCATCTTTACCCTATCTGGGGTTATCTCCCCAACACACTCACACACATATGCTAAGGACACATGCAAGTTTTGATCTGATTTCGACGTTCTCGTGGTCTTCCTCCGGCGAAACCCTGATCTGCGGGCCTCGGATCGTCTACCCCCTATACATTCTTCTAATGGGGGTATCCTGGCATAGCTCTCTCTTATTTTGTGTTTGATTAGGTCATAGGATGATGTAAAACCATGTTGGTTCAAAAGTTGGGGCACTATCCTACCCGGTTTCACCGGAACGGGGAGATTCCCCCTTATACAGGTCCAAAACCTTCACTTCTAGGTTAGAGCGCATGCAGGCGAGGGGGGACACATGCAAGCACCTATACCAACCTTGCACCACACTCACACACATATCCTAAGGACACATGAAAGGTTTCATCTGATTCCAACGTTCTCGTGGTCTTCCTCCGGCAAAACCCTGATCTGCGGGCCTCGGATCGTCTACCCCCTAGACATTTTTCTGATGGGGGTAGACCGACGTAGATCTCTCTTGTTTTGTGTTTGATTAGGTCGTAGGATGATGTAAAACCATGTTGGTTCACAAGTTGGGGCACTATCCTACCCGGTTTCACCGGAATAGGGAGATTCCCCCTTATACAAGTCGAGAACCTTTGCTTCTAGGTTAGAGCGCATGCATGCGAGGGTGGACACATGCAAGCACCCGGACACTAGTAGTTTTTGTATGTTCCAACATAGCACCACACTTTCATGCATGTGCTAGGGCCACATGCATGCAGGTCCTTGAGGTAGTCAAAATTGAGAACAATCTAAAGGATGTCAAACAACAAATTTCAGACTTTCTCGTGAAATCCTCTCATTTTGGTCTTTTGGTTGACCCAAAGAGTGACCTTTCTGTTTCAAAAGTAGTCCAACAACTTGCTTGGTTTTGTTGGTCAGAAGCTCTACCGCGAGGGGAAATTCTACTCTTGCCGATTGGTTGAGGATTGTTTCTCAAAGTTGGTGACTAGGCACCCACCTAATGGAAATGAAGTTTAGCATCCTCCAGAAGCTTATGGTCTAGTGCAAAGTTCATATTTCCATGGTCTCAATCCTTATGAAGAGCTGGTACATGCTATATCTACAAGAGAAACTATCGCCCACTCCTCAAGAGGGTTGAAAGAACCAGGAACTCTGTTCAAGTGTCTAATGGCCACCTTGCGAGATGTAGTTATATGCTATGATGGAATTTTATAATTATATCTTTGCAACCTAAGTATAGATAAGATGATCTCACAGATTTTCCAAGTTCTATAACTCCTGGAGAACCAGTGGTCTACCCCTATAGCTTTCTCCGTACGAGGGTAGCCCAGTGGACTTCTATTTTTATTTTGGTTTTGTTTAGGACATATGTACATGGAAAGCAAAGGTTGGGTCAACTTTTCCATAAGATAGGCTTTGGTTGCCCTATGGCGGGAGTTTCCACGTATATATCCAGGATTTTACTAAGTGTTAATGCATGTCTACATAGGGGGTCACACTTAGGACTTACCAACCTTGCACCACACTCGCACACATATGCTAGTGACACATGCAAGTTTTCATCTGATTCCGACGTTCTCGTGGTCTTCCTCAGGCGAAACCCTGATCTGCGGGCCTCAGATCGTCTACCCCCCTAGACATTCTTCTGATGGGGGTAGCCCGATGTATCTCTCTCTTGTTTTGTGTTTTATTAGGTCATAGGATGATGTAAAACCATGCTATTTCACAAGTTGGGGCACTATCCTACCCGATTTCACCGGAACAGGGAGATTCCCCCTTATACAAGTCTAGAACCTTCGCTTCTAGGCTAGAACGCATGCATGCGAGGGGGACACATGCAAGCACCTATACCAACCTTGCACCACACTCACACACATATGCTAGCGACACATGCAAGTTTTCATCTGATTCCGACGTTCTCGTGGTCTTCCTCCGGCGAAACCCTGATCTACGGGCCTCAGATCGTCTACCCCCTAGACATTCTTCTGATGGGGGTAGCCTGGTGTATCTCTCTCTTGTTTTGTGTTTGATTAGGTCATAGGATGATGTAAAACCATGTTGGTTCACAAGTTGGGGCACTATCCTACCCGGTTTCACCGGAACAGGGAGATTCCCCCTTATACAAGTCCAGAACCTTCGCTTCTAGGTTAGAGCGCATGCATGCGAGGGGGGACACATGCAAGCACCTATACCAACCTTGCACCACACTCACACACATATGCTAGTGACACATGCAAGTTTTCATCTGATTCCGACGTTCTCGTGGTCTTCCTTTGGCGAAACCCTAATCTGCGGGCCTCAGATCGTCTACCCCCTAGACATTCTTCTGATGGGGGTAGCCCGGCGTAGCTCTCTCTTGTTTTGTGTTTGATTAAGTCATAGCATGATGTAAAACCATGTTGGTTCACAAGTTGGGGCACTATCCTACCCGGTTTCATCGGAACATGGAGATTCCCCCTTATACAAGTCTAGAACCTTCGCTTCTAGGTTAGAGCACATGCATGCGAGGGGGGGCACATGCAAGCACCTATATGAACCTTGCACCACACCGACACACATATTCTAGTGACACATGCATGTTTTCATCTGATTCTGATGTTCTCGTGGACTTCCTCCGGCGAAACCCTGATCTGCGGGCCTCAGATCGTCTACCCCCTAGACATTCTTCTGATGGGGGTAACCCGGCGTAGAGCTCTCTTGTTTTGTGTTTGATTAGGTCATATGATGATGTAAAACCATGTTGGTTCACAAGTTGGCTCACTATCCTACCCGGTTTCACGGGAACGGGGAGATTCCCCCTTATACAAGTCCAGAACCTTCGCTTCTAGGTTAGAGCGCATGCATGCGAGGGGGGACACATGCAAGCACTTATACAACCTTGCACCACACTCACACACATATTCTAGGGACACATGCAAGTTTTCATTTTATTTCGATGTTCTCGTGGTCTTCCTCCGGCGAAACCCTGATCTACGGGCCTCAGATCGTCTACCCCCTAGACATTCTTCTGATTGGGGTAGCTCGATGTAGCTCTCTCTTGTTTTGTGTTTGATTAGGTCATAGGATGATGTAATACCATGTTGGTTCACAAGTTGGGGCACTATTCTACCCGGTTTCACCGGAACGGGGAGTTTCCCCCTTATACAAGTACAGAACCTCCACTTCTAGGTTAGAGCGCATGCAGGCGAGGGGGGACACATGCATGCACCTATACCAACCTTGCACCCCATTCACACACATATGCTAGGTAAACGTGGAACATTTCATCTAATTCCGACCTTCTCGTGGTCTTCCTCTGGCGAAACCCTGATCTGCGGGCCTCAGATCGTCTACCCCCTAGACATTCTTCTAATGGGGGTAGCCCGGTGTAGCTCTCTCTTGTTTTGTGTTTGATTAGGTCATAGGATGATGTAAAACCATGTTGGTTCCCAAGTTGGGGCACTATCCTACCCGGTTTCACCGGAACGGGGTGTTTCCCCCTTATACAAGTCCAGAACCTTCGCTTCTAGGTTAGAGCGCATGCATGCGAGGAGGGACACATGCAAGCACCCGGAGACTAGTACTTTTTGTATGTTCCAACATAGCACCACACTTTCATGCATGTGCTAGGGCCACATGTATGCAGGTCCTTAAGGTAGTCAAAATTGAGAACAATCTAAAAGATATCAAACAACAAATTTCAGACTTTTTCGTGAAATATAATCCTCTCATCTTGGGCTTTTGATTGACCCAAAAAGTGACCTTTCTGTTTCAAAATTAGTCCAACACCTTGCTTGGTTTTGTTGGTCAGCAGCTCTACCGTCAGGGGAAATTCTACTCTTGCAGATTGGTTGAGGATTGTTTCTCAAAGTTTGTGACTAGGCACCCACCTAATGGAAATGAAGTTCAGCATCCTCTAGAAGCTTATGGTCGAGTACAAAGTTCATATTTCCATGGTATCAATCCTTATGAAGAGTTGGTACATGCTATATCTACAAGAGAAACTATCGTCCACTCCTCAAGAGGGTTGAAAGGACCAGGAACTCTGTTCAAGAGTCTAATGGCCACCTTGCGAGATGTAGTTATATGATAAGATGGAATTGTATAATTAAATCTTTGCAACTTAAGTATAGATAAGATGATCTCACAGATTTTCCAAGTGCCATAACTCCTGGAGAACCAGTGGTCTACCCCTATAGCTTTCTCCGTACGAGGGTAGCCCAGTGGACTTCTATTTTTTCTTTTGGTTTTGTTTAGGACATATGTACATGGAAAGCAAAGGTTGGGTCAACTTTTCCATAAAATAGGCTTTGGTTGCCCCGTGGCGGGAGTTTCCACGTATATATCCAAGATTTTACTAAGTGTTAATGCATGTCTACAAAGGGCGTCACACTTTGGACTTACCAACCTTGCACCACACTCACACACATATGCTAGTGACACATGCAAGTTTTCATGTGATTCTGACGTTCTCGTGATCTTCCTCCAGCGAAACCCTGATCTACGGACCTCGGATCGTCTACCCCCCTAGACATTCCTTTGATGGGGGTAGCACGGCGTAGCTATCTCTTTTTTTGTGTTTTATTAGGTCATAGGATGATGTAAAACGATGTTGGTTCACAAGTTGGGGCACTATCCTACCCGGTTTCACCGGAACATGGAGATTCCCCCTTATACAAGTCCAGAACCTTTGCTTCTAGGTTAGAGCGTATGCATGCGAGGGGGACACATGCAAGGACCTATACCAACCTTGCACCACACTCACACACATATGCTAGGGACACATGCAAGTTTTCATCTGATTCCGATGTTCTCGTGGTCTTCCTCCGGCGAAACCCTGATCTACGGGCCTCAGATCATCTACCCCCCTAGACGTTCTTCTGATGGGGGTAGCTCGGCGTAGCTATCTCTTGTTTTGTGTTTGTTTAGGTCATATGATGATGTAAAACGATGTTGGTTCACAAGTTGGGGCATTATCCTTCCCAGTTTCACCGGAACGGGGAGTTTCCACCTTATACAAGTCCAGAACCTTCGCTTCTAGGTTAGAGCACATGCATGCAATGGGGGACACATGCAAGCACCTATACCAACCTTGCACCACACTCACACACATATGCTAGTGACACATGCAAGTTTTCATCTGATTCTGACGTTCTCGTGGTCTTCCTCTAGCGAAACCCTGATCTGCGGGCCTCGGATCATCTACCCCTAGACATTCTTCTGATGGGGGTAGCCCGGCGTAGCTCTCTGTTACTTTGTGTTTGATTAGGTCATAGGATGATGTAAAACCATGTTGGTTCACAAGTTGGGGCACTACCTACCCGGTTTCACCGGAACATGGAGATTCCCCTCATACAAGTCCAGAACCTTCGCTTCTAGGTTAGAGCGCATGCATGCAAGGGCGGACACATGCAAGAACCTATACCAACCTTGCACCACACTCACACACATATGCTAGGGACACATGCAAGTTTTCATCTAATTCCGACGTTCTCGTGGTCTTCCTCCGGCGAAACCCTGATCTGTGGGCCTCGAATCGTCTACCCCCTAGACATTCTTCTAATGGGGGTAGCCCGGCGTAGATCTCTATTGTTTTGTGTTTGATTAGGTCATAGGATGATGTCAAACCATGTTGGTTCACAAGTTGGGGCACTATCCTACCCGGTTTCACCGGAACATGGAGTTTCCCCCTTATACAAGTCCAGAACCTTCGCTTCTAGGTTAGAGCTCATGCATGCGAGGAGGGACACATACAAGCACCTATACCAACCTTGCAACACACTCACACACATATTCTAGGGACACATGCAAGTTTTCATCTGATTCCGACGTTCTCGTGGTCTTCCTTCGGCGAAACCCTAATCTGCGGGCCTCGGATCGTCTACCCCCCCGGATCTGGTAGCCCAGTGGACTTTATTTTTGATTTGGTTTTGTTTTGGACATATGTACATGGAAAGAAAATGTTGGAAAGAAAAGTTCACTAAAAACTTAAAATAAATATAATTGAAAGAAAAAATAGAAAGAAAAATAGAAAAAAGGAATAGGCACACGACAAAGGATAAAACACACGGCAAATGTTCTTTGTCGTGTGCCCTCGCCGTCAGACACACGACAAAGGTCCTTTGCCGTGTGTTTTCGTGCGGTACACGGTGATGACTCCTTGATGGCACCAGAGAACTTGGTGCTTGACGTGGAGTCTGTTGGGAACCCCAAGAGCAAGGTGTGAAGCAGCACAGCAGCAAGTCTTCCCTCAGTAGAGATCGAGGTTATCGAACCAGTAGGAGGAAGGAAACGTCACACAGGTGTTGCAAGCAACACGAAGATCTGCACAACACAAACTCAAGACTTTGGCCCAATGAATTAGTGAGGTTGTCAAGCTCACCGGTTTGCTGTAACAAAGGATTAAACGGATGGTGTGGAAGGTAATGGTTTGCAGCAAGTAAACAAGTAACAGTGGATGTTGTATCAATGGTAAAGATTGGACCGGGGTCCATATTTCACTAGAGGTGCTCTCCTTAGATAAACAACATGGCATGAATGGTAAACAAATTACAGCATGGCAATTGACAGGAACTGAGCAAGGCATAACAATGCAATTACTAGTCAGAAAGATCCTATGAGATTTGATTGGGCAATACAAAAAGATACATAGACCGCCATCCAACTTCATCTATGTCTAGAAGTCCACCTTCAGGTTATCATCCGAACCCCCACCAGTATTAAGTTGCAAGCAACAGACAACTTCTTTAAGCAAAGTGTGTAAGGTAAACAGTCCACATGTTCCATGAACAAGAGACCATTGTTTTCTCCCTAGTAGCAACAACACATCTACAACCGAAGAGATTTAGTGTCACTTCCCTTGGAAACTAGAAGCATGAACCCACTATCGAGCATAAATACCCCCTCTTGGAGTCACTAGCAACTACTTGGCCAAGATAGGTACTAACAACGAAGAGCATGCAAGATCACAAACAACACATACATGATAGAATCATAAAGACAAAACCATTAATCAAACCAACATAACAATCTCAATATCCATCGGATCCCCGCAAACACAACATGCATGATTACAAGTAGATTAGATCTTGATCATGAACAGAGCTCACAATATCTATAACACGAAAGCACAAAGGAGGAGATACAACCATCTAGCTACTACATGAACCCATAGTCCAAGCTTTTTATTGATGAAGAAGGGGATGCCTTGGGCATCCCCAAGCTTTGACGCTTGTACCTCTTGGATATTTCTTGGGGTGACACCATGGTGGCATCCCCAAGCTTGAGCTTTTGTCCATTCTTCATCTCATTGCATCATTCTCTTTCTACACCTAAAATTTTTCCTTCATACAAAACTTCACACAATCTTCATTAGCAACATTAGTGTATTCAAAAGATATTAGACCTCTGCCAAAGCTTTGGAACAGCAAGGCTTTTCACTAAAAACACAAGCTACTGTAGTAACTCTTTCAAAAATCTCAATTCACCTAAATAGAACTCAAAAAGGAATCAATAAGAAGAAAATGCAAATAATGGCAGAAATCTGTCAAAACAGACCAACAAGTAGAAACCGATTTTTGCGAACATCTTCTGTTGCTCAAATCAAAAAGTGTTGAACTAACGAAAGTTATCTAACATACTGGGGGATTTATTCATAAATTTGATCTCATTTTGAGTTACAGAGACCTCTCATGATTTTTTTTGGTGGAGGACAGAAATCTGTTTCGGGACAGCAACTCCCCAAATCTTACTTCCCTCTCATTAGAGGTCATTCTTGGCACAAAAATCAAACAAAAAGGATAAGGAGAGGTTATTACTGAAGTAATAACTTCCAAGACTTAAGGAAACTCTTGGGTTATCTCCCAACAAGTACTTTTCTTTAACGCCTTTAAGTTAGGCACACGAAGCAAGAAGAATCAAGTATTTTCAAATGAAGAAGCATTAACATCAAATCTTGCTTTTAAAGGAGGAGAAAAAAGCAACGTATCTCTCCTCATAGGGAAGTGTTCAATACCTTTCTTGAATGGAAAATGATATTTGATGGTGCCTTCTTTCATATCAATGATGGCACCAACTGTTCTAAGAAAAGGTCTTCCCAAAGTAATAGGACAAGAAGCATTGTATTCAACATCCAAAACATAGATATCAATAGGGACATAAGAATTGTTAACCATAATGAGAACATCATTAATACTACCCAT
The DNA here is from genome assembly GCA_023614405.1 of Avena insularis. Lineage (NCBI taxonomy): Eukaryota > Viridiplantae > Streptophyta > Magnoliopsida > Poales > Poaceae > Avena > Avena insularis. The sequence continues at coordinate 326,183,285 of CM042691.1, read as the reverse complement.
GAGTTTCTTCTTACATTATCATTGAGTGGGACATCCAAATAACAATCTTCCAATGGTGGCAAATAAAGCATTTCATAAATCTTCCTAGGCATAATTGAGACACTAGAACCAAGATCACATGAAGCTTTGAGATCAAAGTCATTCACTTGCATATTAATAATGGGTTCCCAACTATCTTCTAATTTCCTAAGAATAGAAGCTTTGTGTTTTAGCTTCTCTTCCTTAATTTTCACAAGAGCATCTGTAATTTGTTTGGTAAAGGCAACATGCATATCACTAGCATCAGGACTTCTAGCAAGCTTTTGTAGGAACATAATCACTTCAGAAATATTGCAACCATCAATATCAACATCAAACTTAGCATCACTAGTAGTAGGCTCAATAGGCTTAGGCATAGTAGGAGGAGGAATAGGGACTACTTGTGGTTTAGTGGTGATGGTGCACACACTATTGTTTCTATCAATTTCATCTTCCCTTTCCCACCTAGCATGAAGTTGAGCTAACAACCTAACATTTTCATCAATAGTAATTTGTACGGCATGAGCAATAGCAAAGGTATTTTCCATGGTTTTAGGTTTAGCAGCCATTTTATTAATCAAGGAGGACTGAGCTTCCGACAAAGAGGATATATTTTTCTCAACAGTTAAAAGCTTTTCCTCTATAGTCTTATTGAAAGTGGTTTGTTTACTAATAAATTCCTTGAGCATGACTTCAAGTTCAGAGGGGGCACTTCTAGCATTATTGTAAGAGCTTCCATAGGAATTGCCATTATTAGGAGGACAAGGCCTATAATTGTTGTTGCTACCAAAATTATTCTTATAGGCATTGTTGTTGAAATTGTTATTTCTAATGAAGTTCACATCAACTTGCTCTTCTTGAGCAGCCAAAGAGACTAAGGGAACACTATTATGATCTAGAGGAGCTTTCCCATTAACAAGCATAGCCATAATAATATCAATATTTTCACTCAAAGAGGAAGTTTCCTCAACATAATTTACCTTCTTACCATATGGTGCTCTCTCAACATGCCATTCAGAGTAGTTAACCATCATATTATCAAGGAGCCTTGTTGCAACACCCAAAGTGACGCCCATAAAAGTACGTCCAGTAGATGAATCTAACAGATTTCTTGAGGAGAAGTTCAAACCTGCATAAAAACTCTGGATAATCATCCAAGTAGTGAGTCCATGAGTAGGGAAATTCTTAACCAAAGACTTCATTCTTTCCCAAGCTGGAGCAACATGTTCACTATCAAGTTGTTTAAATTTCATAATGTCACTTCTCATAGATATAATCTTAGCACGAGGATAGTATTTTCCAATATAAGCATCTTTGCACTTATTCCAAGAATCAATACTATTTTTAGGCAAAGAAAGCAACCATTCTTTAGCTTTTCCTCTCAAAGAGAAAGGAAAAATCTTGAGCTTAATAATGTCTCCATCTACATCCTTATACTTTTGCATCTCACAAAGTTCAACAAAGCTATTGAGATGGGCAGCAGGATCATTAGAACCAGCACCAGAAAATTGCTCTCTCATCACAAGATTCAACAAAGCAGGCTTAATTTCATAAAAGGTAGCATCGGGAGCAGGTGGAGCAATAGGTGTGCTAAGGAAATCATTGTTGTTGGTGCTAGTGAAGTCACACAACTTGGTGTTCTCAGCAGAGTTCATTTTGGCAAAGGTGGGCAAGCCAAAAGCAGCAGCAGTAGCTAGAGCAGGAACTAATTTTTTTTGTGTTTTTAAATAAAGAAAGCAAACCAAACTAGACTAATTTTTTGTTTTTTTTTGAAAAGAGGCAAACAAAACCAAGCAAAAGAAACAAAGCAAACTAAAAACAAAGTAAAGAGAAAGGAAGTGAAGGACTCTCCTTGTGAAGACGTCCTTAGCCTCCCCGGCAACGGCGCCAGAAAACTTGTTGATGACTCCTTGATGGCACCAGAGAACTTGGTGCTTAACGTGGAGTCTGTTGGGAACCCCAAGAGCAAGGTGTGAAGTAGCACAACAACAAGTATTCCCTCAGTAGAAGCCGAGGTTATCGAACCAGTAGGAGGAAGGAAACGTCACACAGGTGTTGCAAGCAACGCGGAGATCTGCACAACACAAACTCAAGACTTTGACCCAATGAATCAGTGAGGTTGTCAAGCTCACCGGTTTGCTGTAACAAAGGATTAAACGTATGGTGTGGAAGGTAATGGTTTACAACAAGTAAATAAGTAACAGTGGAGGATGTATCAATGGTAAAGATTGGACCGGGGTCCATTGTTCACTATAGGTGCTCTCCTTAGATAAACAACATGGCATGAAGGGTAAACAAATTACAGCAGGGCAATTGACAGGAACTGAGCAAGGCATAACAATGCAATTACTAGTCAGAAAGATCCTATGAGATTCGATTGGGCAATACAACAAAATACAGAGACCGCCATCCAACTGCATCTATGACTAGAAGTCCATCTTCAGGTTATCATCCGAACCCCTCCAAAGATTAAGTGGAAGCAATGCATAACCGCTTTAAGCAAAGTGTGTAAGGTAAACAGTCCACATGTTCCATGAACAAGAGACCGTTGTTTTCTCCCTAGTATCAACAACACATCTACAACCGAAGAGATTATTGTCACTTCCCTTGGAAACTAGAGGCATGAACCCACTATCGAGCATAAATACCCCCTCTTGGAGTCACTAGCAACTACTTGGCCAAGATAGCTACTAACAACGGAGAGCATGCAAGATCACAAATAACACAGACATGATAGAATCATAAAGACAAAACCATTAATCAAACCAACATAATAATCTCAATATCCATCGGATCCCCACAAACACAACATGCATGATTACAAATAGATTAGATCTAGATCATGAACGGAGATCACATGAAAGCACAAAGGAGGAGATACAACCATCTAGCTACTACATGGACCCATTGTCCAAGGTGGAATTACTCACGTATCATACCGGAGAGAAGGCCTCCGGGATGATCTCCCCTCCGGCAGGGTGCCGGGAAGAACTTTAGATCCCCCCGATCTAGGGACAATGGTGGCGGCGGCTACAAACGGTTTCGTGGAGATTTGATCCGGTCCTTAGGGTTTCTGCATCAGGGGCTTCTTATAGGAGAAGGGGGAGGCCGAGGAGGCGGCCAGGGGCCCCACACCCCTCCCAGGCATGGGGCAGGGCCCACCCGTGCCTAGGGGGGTCTGGGCGCCCTGGCTTGCCCCTCCGGCTCCCCTCTGTACTTCTTGTTCCCCGCGGAAAGTAATTGACTTTGGCGTTTGTCCCGTCCAATTCCTAGAATATTTCTTACTAACTTTTATAAAACCAAAAACAGCAGAAAACAGGCACCTGGCACTGTGGCAACTTGTTAATAGGTTAGTACCAGAAAACATGTAAAAAGCACCTCAAAGTGTAGACAAGCAAAGCAAAGTAGATACTAAACAAGCATGGAGCATCAAAAATTATAGATACGTTTCCGACGTATCACACGGCAAAGGCAAGTCCTACCCCGTTATTGACCCGTGCGAGCGCACGCGAGCACACGAGCCCTATCCATTCACAGCCACACACCCGTGCTCTCGACCCTGAACCCTCGTGCCGCTGCCAGCCCTGCCCTGCCCTTGCCGCCGCCATCGGCCCCTCCCCCACCCCACCCAGCCATCGCCGGCCCTCCCCCGCCCCGCCTAGCCCGACCTCGCTGCCTATCGCCCGCCCCATCCTCCCTTCCCTGTCCTCCCACGGCCACCGCCATGGCCGTGTTTGCATAGTAGGTGCATCCTGCTAGTGTCCCACGTCGCTTCGGCCTGATGACCCACAAGTATAGGGGATCGCAACAGTCTTCATGGGTAGTATTACCCAATCTATTGATTCGACACAGGGGAGCCAAAGAATACTTGCAAGCCTTAACAACTGAGTTGTCAGTTCAGCTGCACCTAGAAATAGTTCTTGCTCACAAAAGTTTATCAGTAGCAACAGTTTGGTAGTAGCAACAGCAAAGCAACAGCAACATCAACATGAGCAATAGTAATAGTAATGGTAACAGTAGGATTCGAGTGCGGTAGGCATAGAGATGGATGACGGGCATTGCATGGATGAGTCTAAACATGTAACTTCAAGATGTAGGGCATTGCAGATAAATAATAACAAGCATGCAAGTACTAAACAATCCTAGGCATGTGATCCAAATATAGTCATACGTGCTCGCAATGAGAACTTGCATAACATCTTCTGTCCAGCCAGCCCGTGGTAGCGAGGTCTCTAGGGAACTACTGGCTATTAAGGTGCTCCTTTTAATAGAGCACCGAAGCAAAGCATTAACACTCCGTGAACACATGTGATCCTCACACCACAGCCATCCCCTCCGGTTGTCCCAATTATTGTCACTTTGGGGACTTTGGATCCGGACGATGATATGTGTACACAACTTGTAGTAAGATCACAAACAATACTATCATAATGATTCAATAATAAGTTCAGATCTGAGATCATGGCACTCAGGCCCTAGTGACAAGCATTAAGCACAACAAGTTGCAACAAAGTCAAATAGCACAAGAGAAACTAGGCACTATGCCCTAACAATCATATTCGATTACATGATAGACCTCATCCAATCCCTACCATCCCCATGCCTACAGCGGGGGATTACTCACTCATGGATGAGGGAAACATCGGTGGTTGATGGAGATGCGTTGGTGATGACGATGGCAATGATCCTCTCCCAATTCCCCGTCCCGGCAGGGTGCCAGAATGGAGTTTCTGGATCCGAATCTTGGTTTCTGGTGGCGGTGTGTAGAGGTCCCAACCTTTAATAAGGTAGAGATCCCTGTGTTTTCAATGCTAGTCCCTGGATCAATAGCTAGCATCCACAGTTAATATGTAATATCAAGAAACAAAGGTCATAATACAACTTTATAACCAAGAATAAAATAATTCATTACATCTTACATAGCTCATTTGGCTATCTCATTATAATGCAGCAGAAATAACTATAGCATGGAGTCCTTCATCTTCAAAGTGCCACATGCAATCATGTTCGTTGTAGACTTGTAATCCTATTCAACACACTTCACTAACATCAAACAAACCTGCAACATAATAAGTTGCAGCCACAAGGGTCAATACATTTGAATTTTATTGGCAAGTTTCACTACTATGTAGAAATAAGTGGATCCTATCATTACATGCATACTTGGCTAAGTAGGGTTTAGGCTCATTTGCAGAAAGCAATATAGTTTTATCCTATATTTTCAAATAGATTTAATCTTTTGAAAATCTTTCTGAACTCCTTGGAAAAATCCGAGTGCTTCTAATCCCTTGTTGTCACCATCAAGTTTTACTTTGAGAAATTGGAATGTCAAGATCTTCCATAGCTTTAGTCCTTAGTTGCTCAGAATTGTCCGTAACCGGGGACACGACTAAGTACTTAGAATTTGATCTTCTGCAGAAGTTGTACACTTTACCCACATGACACAATCTCGTCTTGACGCCACCAGTGGCTGCTGGATAAGTACTCACCAAATGGAGTACCGGCAGATCGAGAATGTGTCAAAGTCTTTCCTTAGAAGTCCTCCCAATACACAATGCTAGCTTGTCTACCAGGCACCAATGTATGGATATATTTCCAATACACAATTCTAGTTAACCTGAAGATGCCAATGCAAGGGTCTTCCACTATGTATTTGACTAAGCCAGAGCCCATTTAGCATGTGGCTTTACACGGAAGCCACTATACGAGAAACATGTTCAATCTCTAAGTCGCTGGGTGGTTTTCTTCTTGTGCACATACAAAAATATAGCCATATAAACATGGTTCCCTTTGTTGCCACCTTGTCCAAAACTTGAGTATCCTTTTTCCACCCAGGTGGTTCATTGAGTACTTGTTTTATTATATAAAACATATAATTTTTCCAACACTTCATATAATCATATCATGTATCCCATCCCAAATATATAGCAGGGCTAAGCATACTACAACTACATTGTTTTCACTAAGGAAAATATAAGGATATCCTAATAGGATATAGCATAGAATAGAAGTATAGTAGTCCTATCATGCATGTTACAAAAATCCACTAAGTGTAATGAAAATATTAGGACATGGATGATAGTTTCACTTGCCTTTTTAGTAGGGAGTATTGGTTCACTCCTTGATATTGCAAATATCACACTCTTCTAACTTCACTACAATTCAATCAAGCAAACATATATTCAACTAGCATTCAAACAATTCACCACATAAAATAACAAAATCAAGGAATGCATGCAAGCATGCAAAAGATTGTTTTATTTGGCGAAGTGGTTTCTAGTAGGCTCTAAACATTTTAAAGCTCATATTGGTCATTTACAAAAGTGGTAAAACCATTTAAATTCAAGTTGGTGAAAATGGCCACTTTAAGTCATTTTGTTTTGCTAGGAATGATTTAAATCAAAATGATAATCCCTAGAGTTTGTAAAATACTTTTAAACACAACATGTTAGTGTGTTAAGGTCAAGTGTTTAATATTAAAACCATTTGCAAAAGGTTTCACCCCATAAACCAAATATTATACCAAAGTGCTATTTATGTTGTTGGAAATGCATTTTTGTCAAGTAATAATTTTATAGGGTCCATCAAATATATTTTTTTAAATCTCAAAACTTGGTGTTTACGGTCAGAGAGTTTAATTCAAATCATTTTCCAAAGATTTTACTCAAACAATATTTTTAACACATAAACAATATTTTTATTTGACTAGAAATGCTCTTATTCAAAGATTTATTATTTAACTTTACAAAATACATTTTTAAATCCATAAGTTGGTTTCTATGGTCAGTAGGTTCAAAACAATCCATTTGCCAAAGATTTTACCATAAAAATATTTCTGGAATAATTTTTATATTCAAATTATTCCTACACAAGTTTCTGCAAAAACAACTAAGTTTTCAAAAACAAATCTTTAAACAAAGCGCATGGTTGAAAATTACTTCTTCTGCTGATTCCAATGATATAAAATTTGCAAAATTTGGACGTGTAGATTAAAAGTTATGAATATTTCAAGTTTGCATATCTAATAGATCAAAATTTCTGTTTTAAACAAACTCTGAACACGTGGCGCTTTCTTACTGGACGATACCGCTTCGGGTGGATCGCACCCTGTGGATCGTTAGATCTAAGTTAGATCGTTTGGCACAGAAAGCTTCGTACCTGTTCGCTAAGTGGATCTATCGCGTCACTTGGATCAACATCCAACGGCTCTCAGCAGCTCGGCCAGGAACGGGCGGCGCTGGAGCGGTGGCGAGCGGCGGAGCGCTTAGACGGGGAGGTTGCCGAGGATCTAGGTTGCGCGGGAGAGGGAGAGGATGCTCACCAGACTCGTCGGAGTGCGTCGAAGCTCGAGGTAGGGTCAGTTCGTCGAGGGGCGCACTGGAGCAGCGACGATTGCTCATCGAAGTTAGCGGCGGCGTCGGGTGCTTCTGTTCGTCGACGGGGGCGGGGCTACAGGTCACGCCAATACAAGAAAACAATGCCGTTAGCTGCGCAAGGTCATGGCGAATACACGCGTGTGAGCTAGATGGGTTAGGGAGGTCAGATTTTACCAGGGGGCTTCGCCGGAGAAGTGGCAGGCGACGGTGGCGTTTAGAGGTTGTCTTTGCTAACATTCTGAAGTGTACGCTGGCTAGCTCGAACCACTGGGAGGTGCTGGGGATGATGGCGAGCAAGTTCGTGTGGAGTGGAGACAGTGGGGGTGGTTGTTCTCGCTGGAACCGACGTAGTAGCTCGTCGAAGCCAGTGGCATTTCCGCGAGCGATTCGAGCAGCCTAGGGGCCAAGAAGTGTGGGGAATTGAGGGGAAAGTAGAGGGAAGGCAGGCGCTTAAGAGGGCGTGGTCATGGGGGCAAATTACTCGTGGAGTTACTCGAATTTAAGCGATTGAATTCAGGCCAGAAATGGTCGAGGGAGAGAGGGCGTGGTCGTCGCGGGTGAAGACGAAGAACTGACCGGTGGGGTTGGTTGTCTCTAAGTGAGAGAGAGGAAAGGTGGGGTCCAGGCGTTGGTGACTGAGCGAGTGTGCTCGCGGGTGGAAAACGGTTCGCTGCGGGAGAGCAGGTGGGCTGGTTTGCTAGGCTACACTGGGCCTTGCTCCTGGGCTGGCTTCGTTTCTCTTTTTTTATACAAAACCTTTTTCTTTTTCTATTTTGAATTTCTGTTTTGATTTTTATTCAAACAATTCAAACACTATTTGAATTCAAACTTCTACCAAACTTTGTGTATAATTTTAATTTTGTTTATTAACATATTCTAAAGTCAAAAATAGAATAATTATTTTATTATTTTAGGATCTATTATTAATTAAAATAAATAGACATTTGTTTTTATTTCAAATAATATTTTAATTTGTTTTCAAACTCCATTTGAAATCTAAATTTTTACCAAACCTTTTTAGTAGGTTTTATTAAAAATAAAACACTTTGAAATATAATTTAAAATACTTTATTATGTTTTAATGTTCATTTAAAATGGGAAAAAGTCTTTACCTAAATGAAATTGGATAATAATAAATCCTCATGATTTTATTTAAATAATCCTTTACTCTTTTTATCAAACAAAAATATTTTATTTCATTTGCTTGGCCAAGTTTTAATTTGGCTCTTTAAAATAGTCCTTGTTTTAAAATCCATATCTTTTTATTTAAAGATCCAAAAATGGTGATTCCAACTTTTATAACTTTATTTATTATTTGTTTATCTTTTAAAATCCCTTTAGGATTCTATTTGATAAAAATAGGTGATGTTTCCATTTGGAATCAAAAAGTTTCTTTTCACCCTAAATTTCAACAATTGTGTATTTTGTTTATTTATTTTTTACATTTCAAAATTTGGAAAATTTTGGGATGTGACAGGCTACCACCCTTATAAGAAATCTCGTCCCAAGATTTGGGAAGGCTAGAGGTTACAAGTTGGCTTGAAGACAACTAGGGTACTACCACCCTTATAAGAAAGTCTTATAGGGTTACATTGATGGTTCACTTGACTATGGGTTCAATACTTGATATCCAGACAAGGAATCCTTATTTGACTCTTCTAAGTTAACTAATTCCTAACATCCACTTCTTCTATTTCTTCAAGGTTCCCATTCATGTCAATGTGGTTCACATGTCCTTCCTGGGTCACATTGGAGTCATTTCCACTGGAGTTTCTAGCATCCTTTTTCTTTTTCTTCTCAAGATAGTCTAATGCATAGTGTCCAAGTTCCTTACAGTTATAGCACTGCAACTAGCTAATGTCTTTCTTCCTGAAATTGTCATGTTGGTTCTGACCAAGGTCATCTCCATTGTTAGTATCATTTCCATTATTATCACTTCCATTATTGTTGTGGTGATACTGATGTGGTTCAGAATCTTCATTGTTCTTTTTGAATGAACGCTTCTTTTGTGATGATCCTGAGTGATACTTGAGTTTATGCTTCCTCTTTCTGTTATCAACTTGATTCATCTTATTTTCCAAGATGGTGGCTTTGTCACTGAGTGATTGATAAGTTGGGACATAGGCAATTGACAGCTATAGGTTCAACTCATCATTAAGTCCTTCGATGAATTTCTCCTTCCTTTTGGCATCTATATCAACTTCATCCGGTGCATAGCGTGCCAGAGTGTTGAATTCTTCAATGTACTCAGCCACACTGAGGTGACGCTATTTTATATTGTGAAACTCCTTTTTCTTCAAGTTCATCACTCCAGATGAGATGTGAGCTGTACGGAAACCATCCTCAAAAATAGACCAAGTCACATCCTCAAGGGGAGTGGTGATCTGAAAGTTGTCCCACCATGTTGCTGCTGACCCTTCAAGCAGATATGTTGCAAACCTAACTTTTTCTTCGTCGGTGCAGCCGATAGTCACTAAGTCCTTATTCACCGAACGTAACCAATCATTGGCTACCATTGGGTCAGTTGTTCCAGAGAACCTTGCAGGTCTTAGTTTCAGAAACCTGGTGAGCATATCATGAGCTGGAGGATTATTCTGATTGTTGTTGTTGTTGTTGTTGTTGTTGTTATTATTGTTATTGTTATTCTGATCTTGCATAAACTACGTCATCATCTGCATCAATTGAGCTTGACCTGTCATCAACTGTTGCATCTCTGGAGTGACGTTGTTGTTGTTGTTTTGGTTGGGGTTGGCACGACGGGGAGGCATCTGTTGGTTTGATAGGGATAAGTAAAATAAGTTCTAACACACCACCAAAAACAATCAGGTTCAATCAAACAATCAATCAATCAACAAGCAACTATTCACTTAACAACTTATGAGCTTAACTCATGAGTTGAAGGAAACAACAAGTTTTCTTAAACAATCAACCTAGTATAGTCATACCTCATAGGTCAATATGATCCATACACTAAAATGATATATATGTTTTTAGATAGTTGGTAGGCAATCTAATGTATCTTGTGTTTTCACTTGTAGTCCTTAGTGATGTCCAAGTTGAAGTCCTTAGTGAAACTAAAGTTGAAGTCATTGGTCATGGTGAAGGCTTTATCCATCAACTAGAAAAGGAAGAGATGTAGAATCAAAACCAAAAGGTTGAGGAAAGAGTTTACAAGATTGTTTTATAAATAAGTTTTGGAACAAATACAACTCCTATTTTTCTAAGGGGTTTGTCCAATCCTAGGGTTACAATCCTACAGGCAACACCGTGCTCTGATACCATCTGTATAGGTCCCAAACTTTAATAAGGTAGAGATCCCTGTGTTTGCAATGCTAGTCCCTGGATCAATAGCTAGCATCCACAGTTAAGATGTAATATCAAGAAACAAAGGTCATAATACAACTTTATAACCAGGAATAAAATAATTCATTACATCTTACATAGCTCATTTGGCTATCTCATTACAATGCAGCAGAAATAACTATAGCATGGAGTCCTTCATCTTCAAAGTGCCACAGGCAATCATGTTGGGTGTAGACTTGTAATCCTATTCAACACACTTCACTAACATCAAACAAACCTGCAACATAATAAGTCGCAGCCACAAGGGTCAATACATTTGAACTTTATTGGCAAGTTTCACTACTATGTAGAAATAAGTGGATCCTATCATTACATGCATATTTGGCTAAGTAGGGTTTAGGCTCATTTGCAGAAAGCAATATAGTTTTATCCTATCTTTTCAAATAGTTTTAATCTTTTGAAAATCTTTCTGAACTCCTTGGAGAACTCCAAGTGCTTCTAATCCCTTGTTGTGACCATCAAGTTTTACTTTGAGAAATTGGAATGTCGAGATATTCCATAGCTTCAGGCCTTAGTTGCTCATAATTTTCCGTAACCGGGGACACGACTAAGTACTTAGAATTTGATCTTCTACAGAAGTTGTACACTTAACCCACATTACACAATCTCGTCTTGACGCCACCAGTGGCCATTGGATAAGTACTCACCAAATGGAGTACCAGCAGATCGAGAATGTGACAAAGTCTTTCCATAGAAGTCCTCCCAATACACAATGCTAGCTTGTCTACCAGGCATCAATGTATGGATATATTTCCAATACATAATTCTAGTTAACCCGAAGATGCCAATGCAAGGGTCTTCCACTATGTAGTTGACTAAGCCAGAGCCCATTTAGCATGTGGCTGTACACGGAAGCCACTGTACGAGAAACATGTTCAATCTCTAAGTCCCTGAATGGTTTTATTCTTGTGCACATACAAAAAGATAGCCATATAAACATGGTTCCCTTTGTTGCCACCTTTTCCAAAACTTGAGTATCCTTTTTCCACCCAGGTGGTTCATTGAGTAATTGTTTTATTATATAAAACATATAATTTTTCCAACACTTCACATAATCATATCATGTATCCCATCCCAAATATATAGCAGGGCTAAGCATACTACAACTACATTGTTTTCACTAAGGAAAATATAAGGATATCCTAATAGGATATAGCATAGCATAGAACTATAGTAGTCCTATGATGCATGTTACAAAAATCCACTAAGTGTAATGAAAATAGTAGGACATGGATGATAGTGTCACTTGCCTTTTTAGTAGGGAGTATTGGTTCACTCCTTGATCTTGCAAATATCACACTCTTCTAACTTCACTACAATTCAATCAAGCAAACATATATTCAACTTGTTGGAGATATGCCCAAGAGGCAATAATAAAGTGGTTATTATCATATCTTGACACTTATGATAAATGTTTACATACCATGCTATAATTGTATTAAACGGAAACATTAATACTTGTGTGATTTGTAAACATAAAAGAGTCCCTAGTAAAAGCCTCTTGTTAAACTAGCTTGTTGGTTAATATATGATCATGGTTTCCTGATCATGAACATAGAGATGTTATTAACAACAGGGTCATATCATTAGGAGAATGATGTGATGGACATACTCCTATAGATAAGCGTAGCATAAAGATCAAGTCATTTTAATAGTTCAATTGCTATATGCTTTCTGATACATAGTAATCGAATTCCTTCGACCATGAGATCATGCATATCACCTTTGCCGGATGGATGCTTTGATGACATCAAACACCACACCGTAACAGGGTGGCTATAAAGGTGGCATTGAGTGTTCGGAAAGTATTGGTTGAGACACATGGATCAAGAGTGGGATTTGTCCATCTATATGACGGATAGATATACTCTGGGCCCTCTGGGTGAAATGTCATCCAATTAGCTTGCAAGCATGTGACTGGCTCACAAGGGATCACATATCACGGGAACGAGAAAAGAGTACTTATCGGTAACGAGGTTGAACTAGGTATGCAGAGATACCGACGATCAAAACCTCGGATAAGTAAACTATCGTGAGACAAAGGGAAATTGGTATCGTATGTAAGTGGTTCATTCGATCCCAAAGTAACCGTAGAAGTATGTGGGATCCATATGAATTTCCAGATTCCTCTATTGGTTATTGATCGGAGAAGTGTCTCGATCATGTTCGCATAATTCACGAACCGTAGGGAGACACACTTAAGGATTCGACGTTGTTTGAGTAGTTATGGAATGATGAGAAAGAGACCGAATGTTGTTCGGAGTCTCGGATGGGATTCGGGATATCACGAGGAGATCCGGAATGGTCCAGAGAATAAGATTCATATAAGGAAAGTCCTATTTCGGAGTTAGGGAATGGTTCTAGTGTTTTCATCGGGAATGTTCTAGAAGGTTCCGGAATGTCCGGCACTCCGGAGGGGAAGGGTACATGAATGTGTTATATCAAGTTGATATGATTGCATCATGTACTAGGTGTCATCGCTGTACCAAAATAGTGGGTTTATTCAAATCCTAGTTTGAAAAGTCAAACGGCTAGTTTGGAAGTCAAACGGCTAGTTTTGGGAAAGAGGAGAAGGAGTTTGAAGCTGACTTGGGGGAGGAGTTCCTCCTCCCACCGCCGGCCCTCCTTGAGGCCGAGTTGGGGAGGGACTCCCCTCCCCTTGCGCGCCTCCCTCCACCTATATAAGGAGGGGCAGGGCTCCCCTCCTAGACACACAAGTTGCCTCCCTCTAAACCTAAACCCTAGCCACAGCCTAGGGATTTCTCCCAAGCCGCCGAGTTAGAGCTTCTAATTGCCCTAGCCGCTGGTTTAGCCCCTTCTAATTGGTGTGTCTAAACCCTAGATCACCAAGGCTCTCTCATAGTCCACCATACTCGCTCCGGCTTAAGGCGAAGCCCTGCGAGATCTCCCTCTACGGTACCTGCCCATTGTCTTCTTAGGAATCACGAGGAGAGTGCTACAACCTCCACTTTCTTTGGAACAAGGAGAGGAAGGTCTTCGTCGAAAATCGAACGTGTGACCCATTGGGGCTGCCGGAACGCAGCGCCGGAAGGATCGTCTACGCTATCTTGAGATCGGGAAGAGTACGACTACATCACCCACGAGAATCTGCTCTCGTTAAACGCTTTGGAATCTTCGAGGGTAAGTTATTCCATCAACTTGTTGCTACAATCTAGTAGATAGATCTTGTCTTGTTTGTTTGTATGCGATAGAAAATTTTTGTTTTCCATGCTACGAACCCCTACAGTGGTATCAGAGCCGTGTCTATATGTAGATCTGTTGCACGAGTAGAACACAATGGTCATTGTGGGTGTTGATGCTTTTATTGTCGATTGCTTCTTGTGTACTTTGCATCTTGCGGTATGTTGGGATGAAGCGGCCCGGGCTAACCTTACATGATAGCGTTCATGAGACTTGCTCCACGCTTGACATGCAACTTGTATTGCATAAGTGGCTTTGCGGGTGCCTGTTTCTCCTAGCATAGTTAAGATCCAATTTACAACGGGTGATTAACAATACTAGTATCAATGTTGTGGTTCTTGTTCGTAAGTTAGAATGACACTTATTGAAAGCCCCAAACCACTAAAATATGCAAAGAAAGTAGAGGCGTCTAACTTTGTTTTGCAGGGGTGTGCAGTGATGTGATATGGCCATGATTGTGATTATATATGATGTATGCAATGTTCCTTATTGTAAGTCGGCAACCGGCAGGAGCCATATGGTTGTCTTTAAATTCTGTTAAGACCCGCGTGTCTATTCAAAGTAGTTGTAATAGTTGAAGCTGGTGGACGACAACCATGAAGAAGCATCATTGACCTTGATGCAATGCCGGTGATGATGGAGATCATGTTCGTGCTAGAAGATGGAGATCGGAAGCACAAAGAAGAAAGGCCATATCATATCACATATTATGAATTGCATGTGATGTTAATCCTTTATGCATCTTGTATTGCTTAGTAGACAACGGTAGCTTTATAAGATGATCCCTCATGCACATGAATTTCAAGTTCTAAAGTGTTCACCCTTAGTATGCACCGTTGCTAAAGCTTGTTGTTTCGAAGCACCACGTGATGATCGGGTGTGTTAGATTCCGCAAGTGTATACAACGTAAGCAAGCCAGATTTGCTTATGCGGAAGCTAAGGTTTGATCTTGACGAGCCTAGCATGTACAGACATGGTCTCAGGAACACGGATCACCGAAAGGTAAAGCATGAATCATATAGTAGATATGATGAACATGTCGATTGTTCGCCATTGAAACTATATCAACTCTCGTGATGATCGGTTTTGATATGGTGGATTTGGTTCGTGTGATCACTAAAACAATGTGAGGGATGTTGTTTTGAGTGGGAGTTCACCTAGATTAATTTAATTATTATTTAGAACTCAATTTATCATAAACTAAATCAAAGTGAATTTGCATAGTTGTTGTAGTCATTGGCATCTGTTTACCTCCTTGCGCTTAGTAATTGAGATGATAGAACTATAGAATTCTGGTTGGTTACTTTACGAACTGGTATCGTATTGTTTTGAAGTGTTAATCTAAAGTTTAAAAGTCCTATTGCAAAACTTTCAGTAAGTTCCGGTTACTCCATGAAGTTTAATAATTGGTATTAAATCAAGAGTGACAATTCCAAGTGTTAGTGTATGAGTATCATGTTTGTCTCCATGATTCTTGATATTCAAAGGATTGTCTTAATATCAAGGTTATCTAGGATCTGAAAGAGTTGTTTCAGAAACCATGATGTGTGGAAGATATTGTGATATCTGAAACGAAGTTTTGGTTGCAACATGATAGAGTATAATATGGCAAAGTTCATGTTCTCATATTTTGATGAGAATTTGCAAAGGGTTGGAGACACTTGTTGTCCTAATCCTCCAAAAGGTTTTGGATAGCAACATTATACTCGTAATTCATCGTTATGAGCTAAAAGTAGCTTGATCATGGACAATTCCATGATAAGGGTGAATATTTGATGTAGGTAAAATGTTTACTACACCAAGAGATTACTAAAGAAAGGAATTTGAAAGAACACCAAACATTTGATGATGGTGATCTACTTCAAAGTGCAAGTCCAAAGACATTGGTATTTAACTATACACGCTTTGTACTATGTGTCATATGTATGACTCCACTATTGATGTTGATAGATTCTTTCAAACAGAAAAGGAAATACTGAAAGAGAATCTCATAAATATATGGCAGAAAAGAAAAGACTAGAATTGTTCAGTTTAAGTATATAGATGATATACATGTTATGGATGTATTCTTTGCTTATTAAACAATGTGGTTCTTAAGTATTTGATACTGAATTTGTTGGTGTGAATTGTCATACGAAACAACAGAATTCATGAATTACAATGGCCTAAGTAACTAGCAAAAGAATATGTGATGATGTTCATCGAGAACAAATAAAGGGTTATTGTGTTGCTCGTTAAACATCGAAGCTTGTCTTCAAAGATTTGTTTTATCAGGTATTATGAGAACAAAAGGGTTGTTCAAATAATTGCCGTAATCTATATAAGATGGATTCACAAATCTCGTTGGAGAAATCACATCCATAAAACTAGTGCTAAAAATGTCGAAAGACAAATTGATTGAAAGATCACTTAGGAAGTGACATCGCCGTTTTAAATTATATTGGAAATAAAACATGAAGAAACTCCATGTGTATGGAATTTTGAAGTCTTTTGATTTTTGATCAAATGACACTTGTGAGACTTTCCTAGAGATAATTAAAACTTCGTTCATAGGCCAAAAGGGAACAAATGACTAGATTATTGGAACTTGTACATATTGTTGTACGAAGTCCATTATATGTAGTCAAGAGCGATGGATTTCAACTTCATATGCTTTCTCCGAAAATTTGAGTGAATATATGAATATTTACTTAATAAGGATGAAGTATGAAACATTTGAAAAGTTCAAAGACTTTCAAGATGAAGTGCAAAATCATTGTAACAAGAATATAAACAGTTTATGATAAAGATCATAAAGGAAGATATTTGAGTTACAAAGTTTAGCATAATACCTAAGATTTAAGGAATTGTTCCGTGGATTTGCATTTCTCGAAACACCATAAGGGTATGGAGCGTTCGAGATATGTAATTAAACCTTGTTTGACATGGTAAGATCAAAGGTATAAATCATAAAACTGTCATCATATTTTAAAGATTAAAAGCTTTAGAGAATACCGTTTTTCCACTGAAAAGAGCTTCATCATAATCCGTTGAAATGACACCATATAAAGTTATGGTTTGGGATAAAACCCAAGTAGTCCTTTCTTAAAACATTGGTATGCTATGCATAAGAAAGATGTGTGCAACCAAAGTCGGATGAACCTGTCTTTGTATAACTGTTAAGTATTCCTCCATAAACACCGGAGACAAAAGTGTTTGTCGCTTAGAACGTCAAGTTTCTTTGAGAAGGAATTTTTCGTGAAAAGTTAAGTGGGAGGACAATAGAACTTTGATAAGGTTAAAAGAACCTTAGCTATATGTGCAAAGTTGCGCAGCACCGAAAAGTGTTCCGGAGGCAGCAACAATGCTCATGGCTCACGTGCCTTAAAGGATTCTGGTCACGGAGATCTAAGTTCCTATTGAAACAAGTAGGTCGGATGAACAATCAAATACCAAGATTTGAGAGTTAAATCATTATTTGACAATAATGATCCGAATACATGCAAAGAAGCGATGATGAGCCCTGACTCCGTCAAATGGCTTGAAGCCATAAAATCCGTGACAGTTCCATACACGAGATATCAAGTTTTGAACTTGAAGGACCCTCGAGAAAGGTGTAAGACCTTACAGTTGTGTTTGGATCTATAAAGAAATAGACATAGATGTTTCACATCTGTGAAATAATCGACATGTTGGGAAAGAGTTCACAAAATGTTCAAAGGTTGACTATGACAAGATTTGATCTTTCATAGTGATATTTAGTCTAGACGGATTAATGTAGCAACCACTACATATAATTTTGTTATATGGTAGTTGAATAAACAAAACAAGTTCTTCTAATAGAATTGTTACCTCGGACATGTGCATAACACGGTCCAGAGGGTTTTGTAAATTCAGAGGATGCTAAAAGCATATGCAAACTTCAATGGTTGAAGTGAGCATCGCGGAGTTGGAATCTTCACTATGATGAAACTGTTAAAGGAGTTTAAGTTCATCAGAGACGATGAAGATGCTTGCATTTGCAAGAAATTAAGTGGGAGCGCTAAGACATATTTCTAATACATTATGTGGAAGACATATTGTTGATTGGAAATGATGTATCTTTTATTAAAACATATTAACAATTTCATCTCGATGAAAGACTTAGGCAAAACCCAAATATTTGGCATCAATAGACGCTAATATGGTTGTGCCAGAAGTACATAGATGAGATATTGAATGAGTTCAATATAGAAACTACAAGAAAGGTTCTTGTCGCATAGAAAGGATTGAATGAGTTCAATATTGATGATATATTCAAGTGTGTTGACACTTTGTAAGTGAAACAAAGATTCAAGTATAGATTGATACTTGATATATGAAATCACAAAGAGTATTTATATCAATCATACTGTGATATGTACAAATCCAGATATGTCCTATGCTCTAAATGTTGTGAGCATATACCAGAATGATTATAAGATGATCATTGGACGATAGTAAGGATATTCTTATAATCTTTTGGAAGAACTAAGAGTATATTATTTGTAGAAGTGACAAATAGATGGTTAGTTCATTGTAAAAATACTACATTGATACTAGTTTTGTCACAAATTACAAATTAAGTTTATCTCAATCTAAACTAAGGGTGGCACAATACAATGGAAAGTGAGTTCCATAATGGATTTGGATGAATTCCAAAGTTAAGACATTGTGACAGATACTACAACAAAAGGCTAAGTATATGACTGCTATTATAGCAGCAAAAGAGGGCATTTGTGTCAAGTAGTTTGTTATCAAACTAGGTGTAGTTCAAAGCGGGATAATACTATGAAGATATATTGTACGACAATATTATCAACATGTTTTAACCCCAAAGAACTAAAGGTCACACCAAAGGACCAAATTTGTACGAAGCCATCTCATTAGAGAATGAGTGATGCGTAGAGACGCAAAGACATGCAATTACACACGGACCTGGAAGTGTCAGATCCGGAGATCAGTTGACCACTAGCAATCGTGTACATACAACACCGGAAAGCCATATGTGTTGTATACACAAAGGTTTGAAACTAGATTATTGACTCTAGTGCAAGTGGGAGACTGTTGGAGATATGCCCAAGAGGCAATAATAAAGTGGTTATTATCATATCTTCACACTTATGATAAATGTTTACATACCATGCTATAATTGTATTAAACGGAAACATTAATACTTGTGTGATTTGTAAACATAAAAGAGTCCCTAGTAAAAGCCTCTTGTTAAACTAGCTTGTTGGTTAATATATGATCATGGTTTCCTGATCATGAACATAGAGATGTTATTAACAACAGGGTCATATCATTAGGAGAATGATGTGATGGACATACTCCTATAGATAAGCGTAGCATAAAGATCAAGTCATTTTAATAGTTCAATTGCTATATGCTTTCTGATACATAGTAATCGAATTCCTTCGACCATGAGATCATGCATATCACCTTTGACGGATGGATGCTTTGATGACATCAAACACCACACCGTAACAGGGTGGCTATAAAGGTGGCATTGAGTGTTCGGAAAGTATTGGTTGAGACACATGGATCAAGAGTGGGATTTGTCCATCCATATGACGGATAGATATACTCTGGGCCCTCTGGGTGAAATGTCATCCAATTAGCTTGCAAGCATGTGACTGGCTCACAAGGGATCACATATCACGGGAATGAGAAAAGAGTACTTATCGGTAACGAGGTTGAACTAGGTATGCAGAGATACCGACGATCAAAACCTCGGATAAGTAAACTATCGTGAGACAAAGGGAAATTGGTATCATATGTAAGTGGTTCATTCGATCGCAAAGTAATCGTAGAAATATGTGGGAGCCATATGAATTTCCAGATTCCTCTATTGGTTATTGATCGGAGAAGTGTCTCGATCATGTCCGCATAATTCACGAACCGTAGGGAGACACACTTAAGGATTCGACGTTGTTTGAGTAGTTATGGAATGATGAGAAAGAGACCGAATGTTGTTCGGAGTCTCGGATGGGATTCGGGATATCACGAGGAGATCCGGAATGGTCCGGAGAATAAGATTCATATAAGGAAAGTCCTATTTCGGAGTTAGGGAATGGTTCCGGTGTTTTCATCGGGAATGTTCTAGAAGGTTCCGGAATGTCCGGCACTCCGGAGGGGAAGGGTACATGAATGTGTTATATCAAGTTGATATGATTGCATCATGTACTAGGTGTCATCGCTGTACCAAAATAGAGGGTTTATTCAAATCCTAGTTTGAAAAGTCAAACGGCTAGTTTGAAAGTCAAACGGCTAGTTTTGGGAAAGAGGAGAAGGAGTTTGAAGCCGACTTGGGGGAGGAGTTCCTCCTCCCACCGCCGGCCCTCCTTGAGGCCGAGTTGGGGAGGGACTCCCCTCCCCTTGCGCGCCTCCCTCCACCTATATAAGGAGGGGCAGGGCTCCCCTCCTAGACACACAAGTTGCCTCCCTCTAAACCTAAACCCTAGCCACATCCTAGGGATTTCTCCCAAGCCGCCGAGTTAGAGCTTCTAATTGCCCTAGCCGCTGGTTTAGCCCCTTCTAATTGGTGTGTCTAAACCCTAGATCACCAAGGCTCTCTCATAGTCCACCATACTCGCTTCGGCTTAAGGCGAAGCCCTGCGAGATCTCCCCTCTACTTCCGGTACCACGCCGTTGTGCTGCCGGAATCGCGAGGATAGTGCTACAACCTCCGCTGCCTGCTGGAACAAGGGAGAGGAAGGTCTTCGTCGAGTACCGAACGTGTGACCGATCAAGGGAGCGCCGAACGCAGCTAAGGATCGTCTACGCGATCTTGAGATCGGGAAGAGTACGACTACATCACCCACGAGAATCTGCTCTCGTTAAACGCTTTGGAATCTTCGAGGGTAAGTTATTCCATCAACTCGTTGCTACAATCTAGTAGGTAGATCTTGGCTTGTTTGTTTGTATGCGATAGAAATTTTTTGTTTTCCATGCTACGAACCCCTACACAACTAGCATTCAAACAATTCACCACATAAAATAACAAAATCAAGGAATGCATGAAAGCATGCAAAAGATTGTTTTATTTGGAGAAGTAGTTTCTAGTAGGCTCTAAAAAATTTAAATCTCATATTGGTCATTTACAAAAGTGGTAAAACCATTTAAATCCAAGTTGGTGAAAATGGCCACTTTAAGTCATTTTGTTTTGCTAGGAATGATTTAAATCAAAATGATAATCCCTAGAGTTTGTAAAATATTTTTAAACACAACATGTTAGTGTTTTAAGGTCAAGTGTTTAATATTAAAACCATTTCCAAAAGGTTTCACCCCATAAACCAAATATTATACCAAAGTGATATTTTATGTTATTGGAAATGCCTTTTTGTCAAGTAATAATTTTATAGGGTCCATCAAATATATATTTTTAAATCTCAAAACTTGGTGTTTAGGGTCAAAGAGTTTAATTGAAATCATTTTCCAAAGATTTTACTCAAAAAGTATTTTTAACACATAAACAATATTTTTATTTGACTAGAAATGCTCTTATTCAAAGATTTATTATTTAACTTTACAAAATACATTTTTAAATCCATAAGTTGGTTTCTATGGTCAGTAGGTTCAAAAAAATCCATTTTCCAACGATTTTACCATAAAAATATTTCTAGAATAATTTTTATATTCAATTTATGTCTAGACAAGTTTCTGCAAAAACAACTAAGTTTCCAGAAGAAAATCTTTAAACAAAGTGCATGGTTGAAAAGTACTTGTTCTGCTGATTCCAATGATATAAAATTTGCAAAATTGGGACGTGTAGATTAAAAGTTATGAATATTTCAAGTTTGCATATCTAATAGATCAAAATTTCTATTTTAAACAAACTCTTAACACGTGGCGCTTTCTTACTAGACGATACCGTTTAGGGTGGATCGCACCCTGTTGATCGTTAGATCTAAGTTA
This sequence comes from Avena insularis, assembly GCA_023614405.1. Lineage (NCBI taxonomy): Eukaryota > Viridiplantae > Streptophyta > Magnoliopsida > Poales > Poaceae > Avena > Avena insularis. The sequence continues at coordinate 326,161,413 of CM042691.1, read as the reverse complement.
GATCGAGTGGCATAGAACGCTCCGTACCTGTTCGCTAAGTGGATCTATCGCGTCACTTGGATCAACATCCAACGGCTCTTAGCAGCTCGAGAACGGCGGCATGGCGCCGGGCGCTTCGAGCCAGACGGGGAGGTTTCCGAGGATCTAGGTCACGCGGGAGAGGGAGAGGATGCTCACCAGACTAGCAGGAGTGCGGCAAAGCTCGAGGTGGGGTCAGTTCGTCGAGGGGCGGACAGGAGCAGCGACGATTGCTCGTCGGAGTTAGCGGCGGCGTCGGGTGCTTCTGTTCGTCGACGGGGGCGGGGCTACAGGTCACGCCAAGACAAGAAAACAATGTCGTTAGCTACGCAAGGTCATGGCGAATACACGCGTGTGAGCTAGATGGGTTAGGGCGGTCAGATTTTACCAGGGGGCTTCGCCGGAGAAGTGGCAGGCGACAGTGGCGTTCAGACGTTGTCTTTGCCGACGTTCCGAAGCGCGCGCTGGCTAGCTGGAATCACTGGGAGGTGCAGGGGATGATGGCGAGCAAGTTCGTGTGGAGCGGAGACAGTCGGGGTGGATGTTCTCGCCGGAACCGACGGAGAATCTCGTCGGAGCCAGTGGCGTTGCCACGACTGATTTGGGCAGCCTAGGGGCCGAGAAGTGTGGGGAATTGAGGGGAAAGGTAGAGGGACGGCAGGCGCTTAAGAGGGCGTGGTCACATGGGCAAATTACTCGCGGAGTTACTCGATTTTAAGCGATTGAATTCAGGCCAGAAACGGCCAAGGGAGAGAGGGCGTGGTCGTCGCGGGTGAAGACGAAGAACTGACGGGTGGGGTCTGGTTGTCTGTGAGTGAGAGAGAAGAAAGGTCGGGTCCAGGTGTCGGTGACTGAGCGGGTGTGCTCGCGGGTGGAAAACGGTTCGCTGCGGGGAGAGCAGGTGGGCTGGACTGGGCCTTGCTCCTGGGCTAGCTTTGTTTCTCTTTTTTATACAAAACATTTTTCTTTTTTATTTTGAATTTCTGTTTTGATTTTTATTCAAACAATTCAAACACTATTTGAATTCAAACTTCTACCAAACTTTTTGTATAATTTAAATTCTGTTTATTAACATATTCTAAAGTCAAAAATAGAATAATTCTTTTATTCTTTTAGGATATATTATTAATTAAAATAAATGGACATTTTTTTATTTCAAATAAGATTTTAATTTGTTTTCAAACTCCATTTGAAATCTAAATTTTTACCAAACCTTTTTAGTAGGTTTTATTAAAAATAAAACACTTTGAAATATAATTTAAAATACTTTATTATGTTTTATTGTTCATTTAAAATGGGAAAAAGTATTTACCTAAATGAAATTGGATAATAATAAATCCTCATGATTTTATTTAAATAATCCTTTACTCTTTTTATCAAACAAAAATATTTTATTTCATTTGCTTGGCCAAGTTTTAATTTGGCTCTTTAAAATAGTCCTTGTTTTAAAATCCACATCTTTTTATTTAAAGATCCAAAAATGGTGATTCCAACTTTTATAACTTTATTTATTATCTGTTTATCTTTTAAAATCCCATTAGGATTCTATTTGATCAAAATAGGTTTTTGATGTTTCCATTTGGAATCAAAAAGTTTCTTTTCACCCTAAATTTCAACAATTGTTTATTTTGTTTATTTATTTTTCACATTTCAAAATTTGGAAAATTTTGGGACTTGACACGGCGGCGGAGCGGAACTCTTTCTGGAAAACTATCGAACCCCCCTCGGTTTTTAGGTCGAAAGGCAACTTATAGGCGCAGAGGGAGTGCCTGGGGTGGCTGCGCCCCCTCCAGGCGCGGCCAGTGGTGGGCCCGCGCCTGGGGTGGGTGTGGGCCCCCCACGCCTCCTCCCCATCTCTTCTTCTGGCTCCGTGGATCTTCTGGTGAAATATAATTTTTGGCATATTTTCCAGGATTTTTCCTGATAGTTCATTTTCTGCATAAAAACAAGACACCAAGGTAATTCTGCTGAAAATAGCGTCAGTCCATGTTAGTTGTATCCAAATCACACAAGTATAGAGGAAAAACAATAGCAAAGTGTTCGAGAAAGTAGATACGTTTTGGACGTATCAACTCCCCCAAGCTTAGCTTATTGCTTGTCCTCAAGCAATTTAGTTGAAAACTGAGTGCGATAAAAGAACTTTCACGAACACTTTGCTTCATATGATGTAAATATTCTCAGCACAGGAGTAGATGCTTAGACAATTCATAATAAGGAGTATGCAACTAAGTCTACTCAATAGTCATTGCAAGTTATGAAGAGAAACCAACTCAATAATAATAAGTAGCATGAAACATAAACATAAGCAACATTGCAATGCTCATAATAAGGTATGATAGAGTGGTATCTCGCTTGCGTTTGTTTGAAAAGCACAATATAAATTCCAAGGCACCTCTGAAGTTCACATGAAGACTAGAGATAAAGATATCAGAGATACAAGCATCAAAGTCATGACATAATTAACCAAGTTTTGGAACAAACACAAGAATGACAACTATACTCTCAAGAAGGTGCTCATAGAATAAGTGGTGACTCAAAAAGGTTGTGAAAATGGTTTTGTGAAGGTTTTGAAAGGCTGCCAAATGCTGAAAGGAACGTACTCATTAGCTTTGATCTCTCATTACCCCTATCATAGGCATCTTCATGTGGTTAAGGTGAAAGTGAGGCCCACTCTGAATCATATGCTTGACAGGCCATAGACTGGAAATCGCAAGTCCCTTGAGTACGAGGGTCGCTCCGCATGCTACTCAACTTTGGTCACCTCAAAGTTCTTGTCATTGTAAATACATGCATATCATTGAGAACCTCCAACGGGGTACCCCTTGCACATGGTACAGGAGCTTTCTCATAACCAAAATGACAAGGCAAGCAGACAATGAGCACCTCAGCAATCTTTTTATTTACCATATGCATAGCTTTTTTTTGAGGACGCTTCATAGATGCTCATTATAGTGATGATGCAAGTTTCCACCATGATCAAGCATGGCTTAGGCTAGCGGCCCAGACGTTTCTCTAACACAATGTATAAACTCCATGAACTAACAACTTCCCCTTTTATTTCACATCATCGACATCCATAAACAAAAGAGAAAGGAATCAACTAGATGAGATATCCAAAAAGTGTTGAAAGCGTTCCTCGTGACAGCATGGTTCTGCTGACTCCCAGTATATAATTAGCAAGCATATAACTTTCATGGACATGTCACAATGGTTCAGAATTATTAAGCACAAAGAATAAAGTGTGCCATCAAGTTCGTGAGAGCTTTACTAACTAACTTTCTCAAAACAGACAAACATTTTATTTTGGAAGAAAACACGGCATATGGAATATGCACTGAAGTAGCAAATGATGCTAATAGGTAGGTATGGTGGACACAGTGTAACACCCCAGATTTAGCTAAATACTATTTAGGGTTTGCTTGTGCATAATAAGCATAGTAATTTAAATTGTGCATTAAATAAATCATGCAAAACCCTAAAACCCTAATCTTCCCTCTCTCTTTGAAACATAATCAAAATAGTTTGAATATTTTGAAAACCCAAAATGTTGGAGCCCAAATGGACTAAAAGGGCCCCTGCAATATTTTCTATACTTTCATAAAGCCTCTGGTATTTTTCAAATACTCAAAAGAGGTTTGAATTTAAAAATTCAAACATAAAAATGTAAACAGAATATGGGAAATCATTTTGGAAATAAAAATAGAAACCGGAGAGCAGCCAGGCCCAGCCCAGCAGCCACTCTCTCCCTCTCCCCTTCTTTGCCTGTCGCACACCCGCAGCTCTCGTGGCCCATCAGCGGCCCAATTATCCCATACCCCTTCGCCGGATTTCTTCTTTCTTCCTCCTCCAGACAGAAGGACACCGCAAGCACCCGCGTGTACCTCCGCTCATCGTCGATCTCCTCTGCGCCATGATGCCTGCCGCCGCCCGCTGAGCAGGGGATAAGAACGCCGACGCTCCCCTCTCTCTCCTTGTACCCATCTTACTCTCTCTCGTGCTCCCTCGCGATTTCCCCTCTTTAGCCCGAAACCCTAGCCGACATCATCGTCTCGTGCCGCTGCTAGAGGCCTCCCCGAAGCTAGATGAGCATGCCCCGAGCTTCCCCGTCCCTCCATCGTCCTCCCTAGCGAAGGAATCGCGCCCAGGAGCCCTGAATCGCCACCGCCAAGATCGTCTTCCCCGCCTCTGGCCACTGCTCGCCGTCGACATTGATCTTGTCTCCGACCTCCCCTGTCCTCCCTGAGCCCTGCATCGCATTCACGGTGAGCTACCGGTGCTCTGGCACCTTTCCGTTGCCTTCCTCTCTCCCTTTGTCGAGCTCGTGTCGTGCAGTTGCCGTCGCCGCTACTGTCCGCCATCGCCAGCCATGCTCCGGTGGCCAATTAATGGTGGCGCCACCATCTTTAGGTAGCCCGCATTGCCCTCTCTCTAACACCCCCACCCACGCAAGCGCACATGCCCTCCTCCGCCGTCTGCCACCACCGTCTGGCTCGTTGGTCGGCGAGCCAACGTGGCTCCTACGTGGCCCTGGTCCCACCAGTCAGCCTCTAGGGCCAGGCTCTGCCCCGGTAACAAAAGCCCCTTACCCTGTGTTGACGTTAGCCTCATGTCACAGTGACGCAATAAATCATTTCAAATGATTTAAATAAATCCAGAAATTGATTAAATCTTATTAATTCAATAACTAATGATTTATAAGTCAGAAAAATACAAATAATATATCAAAATGTTCAAATAAAATGAGAACTATCTAATTAAGTTATAATCATGCATTGTTCAACAACTTAAATGACAACTTTAATTAGAAGAACATAGTAACCCCTCTCATATACATTCGGAGTTTCCCCGAGTCAGGGTTTGTACCCCTCGGAACCCCGATTAAATTGCCAAGCATGTCTTAGGGTTACTTTTTAATACAATTCAACTTGTCATATCATCATACTTGCTTGAGCATTGTATCGATGCCATGTGTTGATTGTTTCCCTCTCTTTCCGGTGTTTGGTTCTTCCCGGTAGAATACAAGATCGAGATCAAAGATCGAGGTTAACACCATCGAAGTTCGACGAACAATACTTGGCCAACTGTAATCAAGTCAAGTACTACGATTTAGAAGATCTACTTATCTGTTATCAATTGGAAAAGGCAAGCGTAGCCCCACCATGATATAATCCTATGATTTCGAAAGCATTTCAATTCTTGCCATGATGCATATGATTCCACCGTGGTCTTTTATCGATAGATAAAGTATCCGATCTTTTGCATTACTCCCTTTGAGCTTATATTACCTGATCCACTGCTCCTAGAATAACTAGGTTTGGCTTGTATGCACTGCTAGAGCTTTTATATGTGTCTGCTTAGTCATGCATAGCTGTCAGTTCTAGTCCATCCAGGTGATGTATCAGATACAGATAATCTAGTATGACAGGAGACGTGATGAGATGAGATTAGTGATATGAAATTAAACATGCTAAGGCTTGTATGGGAGGCCACAGTGGGATGTGGTTTTTCTAGTCCCATGCTCGCCACCCTTAGGACCCTAGGTTCTTACCTCTTGAACCAAGACGAGCGTACAACCACACAGGGTAAATAGGGACCCCATGATTGACTAACTTGCCTAGTAGATTCCACGAGTCACATAGTTCGGGAGTTCCATTCGACATACGCATTGAAAACATTTTCGAAAGAAGGGGGTGAAGGAGGTGCATTCATACAGGTAGGGAAGCGTGGACCGGGTCGCTTGGGGTTGATGGCGCCCCTGGTAAACCAACCTCACCTCACATATTTAAGTACCGGCTTCGATATTTGACCCGTTATGGCGGAACCATACTTATTGCGTGACTCATGGTCTCGACGAAAGCAAGGTAAAGGTCGTGTCCAACCACACCCTCTGTCAGCACACCAAGGAAGTGTGTCAAGTGGCATTAAGAGTCGGTTGGTACGTGTGGGTAAAGTTGTACACCCCTACAGGGTAATAATCTTTCGGAAATCCGTGTCCATGGTTATGGACGACTTGGGAATGGACGGGAGATCATAGATAACATGAACCTAATCGTAAAACTTGGCAACTAATGTTTGTTGAGGATGCTTCCTCATGGGTACGAGGGGTGATCCTAGTTGGTAGATGATGATGACTTGGTGGATATTCAAAGATGATGATCAATATTTCGGAGATGTCGCTCTCTTATCCCCTTTTAAAATACTCTGAATAGACGAGCTTCTTCTCTCCCTTGTTTTATAAACAAAAGATGGCTTTATGCAAAACAACTCCACCAGCCATAAGTCTTGCGGAGTACACCCTGTACTCACCCTTGGTTTGTTGATACTTTTGGTAGAGTAAGTGTTCCCTGAAGATCAGTTTGGTACTACATCGACACCGACGAGTAGCTTGGGTTTCCCGGCCGGCAGCCTGGAATCTATGGGCTGGGACGTCATCGTTATGCTTCAGGCCTCTTAGGCCATTTGTAAGTTTGCTATAATTAATAGCATAATTTGCCTTCCATTGTTTGATCTTTGTGGTCAGTGACCTCTGCTTGTAATAATTTGGTTCTCTGCTCAGTTATGAGCTTGCTGTAATAAATTTTGTGTCGTAGGGTCACCGTTGTGTTACCGATTCTCCACTGGATATCCTCGAGCTCAAGGTTAAGATTATGTCAGACGGAGGTCTGGGATTTGTTTAGCCATGATCTCGGGGGTGTCACCGTTTTTGGTATCAAAGAAGTACCGACCGTAGGAAAACCTTGCTATTGGACGATGTTGAGTCTAGTGTTTGTGAAAACTATTTTAAAGAGGAAAAGTATTTGCGAAAATCTCTAGTATGCTTATTTTACTCCTTACCCAGTTTCGCTCTAATTCTGGGTTATCTTATCTGGTGTTGATTTTGGAAAATTTTTGATATCTTTTCTAATCTTTCAAAGCTTAGGTGCCTTCTAGGCATGCCATTTCTAAGCCAGTTGACCTAGTGTTAAATTCTCTAGAGTTGTGTGTGTAGAGAACTCCTTGGTCATCTGAGAGATTCCTTTCCATCATGATCTCTCTATCTTTTGGACCCACAATATTATATTTTTGGATCTTTAGTTTTTTGTTCTAGGCTTCGAGGTTACCTTTCGCCTCGTGTGCCTCCTTTTCGTTTGTTGGGTACTTTAGAAGTCGTTTCTTCTCTTGGAAGATACCTCGTGGTTACTAAATTGCAGTGTACGCTATGTCACTCAAGCAGTAGCTATTCCTTTCTTTGGGTTTTAACCCTTGGACTTGAACCTAAGATCCCCGATTGTGCTGGATTCTGGTGTTGTGAATCTTGTACATGAAGCTGACCTTTAACCCAAGATCCAATCCTCTGACCCCTATCGTTAATGTTCATACATTACCCTTAGGATGGATGGTACTACAATTCTAGCCTTCAAGCTTGTGGTCTTTGTCGCGATTGAATTGTGACAACTAAGGACTTTCCCTACCACATGCTATGGCAGATGTTTTTAATGGAACCAAATAGATCACGACAAGAGTACTCCTCGAGAGTCTCGCATATATACTCATGACTCTGCCACACCTTACCTCTTCTTATGCATTGGTTTTCGGAAGATTGTTAATCTATGCATCCACATCTTGGGATTCTATCCTGAGCATGTTCTTTTCCCCTTGTTGTTTTCCGACCTTTGTCTACCAGTTGGTAGCCAAGTAGTAAATGTGCATCAGTGTCTTCCGATGTTAGATACTCTTGTGGTCCGTCAAGACAAACCATTTCAGGATGTCTAGGAGAAACAAACTCCAGTACCTCATCATATATAGGACTAGGTCAAAGTGTTGTAATCGACAGATTAAGAGGCGTTCATTAGCTTCTATCTGTTCCACCTTAAAGTATCACACTCTTTAATACTAAGAGGTCGTGCTGAGTTTCATGATCCCTTAATGAAGTGATGCTTCTACACATTTTTACCCACCCTCCCTCGAGCTTTCGCGCTCGTGAGTGATGCGTGTGTGTAATAATGTGGCCATTCAAGATTCTTAGCAATTATTGTTGTTGTGAACTCTAAGGACATTTGAGTCATTCTTACCGTGATTGGTTAATCCTATCACTAGGGAAAGGATGATTGTTCTACCAAGTCCGATATTATGTTACACTCTCTTCGGTCAAAGAGTTAGGCTTGTGTCAAAACTCTGAGACTGTGTCTCCTTGCCTTACAAAGCAATTTTCCTCTCGAACTAAATGACATATCGGTGGTTTGTGATATTCTAGTTGTCTACTAGAAGTATCGCCATGTTGCCACATGACCGTGTTGTCAAGTTCTTGAGCAAGTCAGATCTCTGAACTACTCCTTTCTCCAAGGATCCGTACTGGATACCCCTGAGCAAGTTGGCTGAGCTTAAAAAACAACTTGGAGAGTTGTAAGGCAAGAGTTCTATCTGACTCAGTTCCTACTTAAAGGGATGTCTAGATGTGTTCGTGTTGAAGAAATATATTATCGCCTTCATGAATATGATATCTTCCCCTCTTTTTATTTGATTTGGGTTATTGTCAAATCAAACTCAGTTCCAAGGACTATCTTGATGGTGTTTCTACTTGTGATGTTTCACTTGAGTACATCTTCATGTCTTTGGTCTAACCAACAGTTATGCTTTGTTCATGCGACAAATGAGTCCATCTTCTTGGAGTGTCTCGATAAGTTTGTTGTTGAGCCCATCGATGACATCCTTATTTTGTCCATTTTAGATTAGATTCATATGGAACAAGTGGCATTAATATTGGAAACTTTTGAGAACCATCCTCGAGTCATCTCGAAGTTTGTGTTCTGGATGTTAGAAGTGACCTGTAGAGGTCCCAACCTTTAATAAGGTAGAGATCCCTGTGTTTACAATGCTAGTCCCTCGATCAATAGCTAGCATCCGCAGTTAAGATGTAATATCAAGAACAAAGGTCATAATACAACTTTATAACCAGGAATAAAATAATTCATTACATCTTACATAGCTCATTTGGCTATCTCATTACAATGCAGCAGAAATAACTATAGCATGGTGTCCTTCATCTCCAGAATGCCACAGGCAATCATGTTGGTTGTAGACTTGTAATCCTAATCAACACACTTCACTAACATCAAACAAACCTGCAACATAATAATTTACAGCCACAAGGGTCAATACATTTGTATTGTATTGGCAAGTGATACTATGGTAGTATAGTGGAGACTAACATATATATGCATTTGGCAAGGTGGAGCTTAGGCTTGCTTTGCTCAAAATAGATTTTTCTTATCATTTTGAAAACACTAAGTTTTTGCTTGTCAAAACACCCAAGGAACCACCAATAGAAATTGGTGGACCTTCACCCTTGTTTAACCACAAGTTTTAACTTAGAAATTGGGATGAGGAGATTCTTGATAGCTTCCATGTCTTGATGCTCAAATTGTCCTTTGCCAGGGACATGGCTAAGTACTTAGATTTTACACTCTGCAGAGGTGGTGCACTTTCCCCACAAGACTTGGTTTCACCAAGACAAGATCTTTCAGAAGCCTTCCCTTAGACCAGAATGGACACGTTCCAACCTATCATCCCCTACCACCAACTGTCCATTTGGCTAAGTTATTGCAACCTATATGATCCAGGCAGAGCCCATAATGCCAAGTGGCTGCACTTGAAGCTTCTCAACATTTGACATCTCAAATCTCTTTGTTCCTGGGTGGCCATCCACAAGTGAGATACACAAGGTAAACCATAGAAATGGGCCTTGTGTAACCACTCAACACAAACCATTCCTTCCATTCCACCCAGGTGTTTCATTCACTTAGTTGTTTTATTAAACAAAACACAAGTCATTGCCTTAGAATTATTACATAGCATGAATACAATCCCCCCTTGTTTTCTACTAGCTAATCTAAGCTTGATAGTAGTAGGAATATTAACTTAGGAAATTTCTACTAAGGTTTCATCTACTAGGATTTCCCATGGCATAGTTTATACTTAGCAAAAATTCCATGCAAGTCCTACTTAGAAATATCACTAATGCATAGTGAAAATAATGGGACAAAAGTATGAAGCATCACTTGCCTTTTGGTAGAGAATTATAAGTTCACTCCTTGATCTTGCAATATTCACACTCTTCAATTCCCACTACAATTCAATCAAGCAAGCAATATTCAATCTACCATTTAAGCAAACATCACATAAAATAAAAGAAACAAAGTAATGCATGCAAGCATGCCAAAGATTGTTTATTTAGAAAAGTGGTTTCTAATGGGTTATAAACATTTGAAAACACCTATTGGTCATTTTATAAAAGTGGCAAAACCATTTGCAAAATATTTTACCTATAAACCCTTTTTAAACCAAAACATTATTTTATGTGGTTGAAAATGCTTTTAGCAAAGTAATAATTTTTATAGGGTTCATCAAATATATTTTTAAATCTCAAAACTTGGTGTTTAGGGTCAGAGATTTTAAGTCAAATCATTTCCCAAAGGTTTTCTCCAAAAAGCATTTTTAACACATAAACAATATTTTTACTTGACTAGAAATGCTCTAAATCAAAGATTTATTCTTTTGCCTCACAAAATATGTTTTTGAATCCACAAGTTGGTTTCTAACTTACGAACAAGAACCACAACATTGATACTAGTATTGTTAATCACCCGTTGTAAATTGGATCTTAACTATGCTAGGAGAAACAGGCACCCGCAAAGCCACTTATGCAATACAAGTTGCATGTTAAGCGTGGAGCAAGTCTCATGAACGATGTCATGTAAGGTTAGCCCGGGCCGCTTCATCCCAACATACCGCAAGATTCAAAGTACATAAGAAGCAATCGATAATAAAAGCATCAACGTCCACAATGACCATTGTGTTCTACTCATGCAACAGATCTACATATAGACACGGCTCTGATACCACTGTTGGGGTTCGTAGCATGGAAAACAAAAAATTTCTATCGCATACAAACAAACAAGCCAAGATCTATCTACTAGATTGTAGCAACGAGTCGATGGAATAACTTACCCTCGAAGATTCCAAAGTGGTTAACGAGAGCAGATTCTCGTGGATGATGTAGTCGTACTCTTCCCGATCTCAAGATCGCGTAGACGATCCTTCCGGCGCTGTGTTCCGGCAGCGCTCCATGATCAGTCACACATTGATTTTCGACGAAGACCTTCCTCTCCTTGTTCCAGCAGGCAGCGGAGGTTGTAGCACTCTCCTGCAATTCCGGCAAGACGCTGGCAGTACCTAAGTAGAGGAGATCTCATGAGGCTTCGCCTTAAGCCGGAGCGAGTATGGTGGAGTATGAGAGAGCTTTAGTGGTCTAGGATTTAGACACACCAATTAGAAGGCTCTAAACCGGAGGCTAGGGCAATTAGAAGCTCTAACTTGACGGCTCTAAACCGGAGGCCGTGGCTAGGGTTTAGATTTAGAGGATAGGAACTTGTGTGTCTTAGAGGGGCAGCCCTGCCCCTCCCTTTATAGGTGGGAGGTGCGTCCAAGGGGAGGGGAGTCCCTCCCCAACTCGTCCTGGAGGTGGGCCGGCGGTTGGAGGAGGGAACTCCTCCCCAACTCGGTTTCAACCTCCTCATCCTCTTTCCGAAAACTGCCGTTTGACTTTCAAACTAGCCGTTTGACTTTTCAAACTAGGATTTGAATAAACCCTTTATTTCGGACAGCGAAGACACTTAGTACATGATGCAATCATATCAACTTGATATAACACATTCATGTACCCCTTCCCCCCCCGGAGTGCCGGACATTCCGGAACCTTCTAGAATGTTCCCGATGAAAACACCGGAATCATTCCCCAACTCCGAAACGAGACTTTCCTTATATGAATCTTATTCTCCGGACCATTCCGGATCTCCTCGTGATATCCGGATCCCATCCGAGACTCCGAACAACATTCGGTCTCTTTCTCATCATTCCATAACTACTCAACAACGTCGAATCCTTAAGTGTGTCTCCCTGCGGTTCGTGAATTATGCGGACATGATCGAGACACTTCTCCGATCAATAACCAATAGAGGAATCTGGAAATTCATATGGCTCCCACATATTTCTACGATTACTTTGCGATCGAATGAACCACTTACATACGATACCAATTTCCCTTTGTCTCACGATAGTTTACTTATCCGAGGTTATGATCGTCGGTATCTCTGCATACCTAGTTCAACCTCGTTACCGATAAGTACTCTTTTCTCGTTCCCGTGATATGTGATCCCTTGTGACCCAGTCACATGCTTGCAAGCTAATTGGATGACATTTCACCGAGAGGGCCCAGAGTATATCTATCCGTCATATGGATGGACAAATCCCACTCTTGATCCATGTGTTTCAACCAATACTTTACGAACACTCAATGCCACCTTTATAGCCACCCTGTTACGGTGTGGTGTTTGATGTCATCAAAGCATCCATCCGGTAAAGGTGATATGCATGATCTCATGGTCGAAGGAATTAGGTTACTATGTATTAGAAAGCATATAGCAATTGAACTATTAAAATGACTTGATCTTTATGCTACCATTATCTATAGGAGTATGTCCATCACATCATTCTCCTAATGATATGACCCTGTTGTTAATAACATCTCTATGTTCATGATCATGAAACCATGATCATATATTAACCAACAAGCCAGTTTAACAAGAGGCTTTACTAGGGACTCTTTTATGTTTACAAATCACACAAGTATTAATGTTTCCGGTTAATACAATTATAGCATGGTATGTAAACATTTATCATAAGTATGAAGATATGATAATAACCACTTTATTATTGCCTCTTGGGCATATCTCCAACAGTCTCCCACTTGCACTAGAGTCAATAATCTAGTTTCAAACCTTTGTGTATTCAACACCTATGGCTTTCCGGTGTTGTATGTACACGATTGCTAGTGGTCAACTGATCTCCGGATCTGACACTTCCAGGTCCGTGTGTAATTGCATGTTTTTGCGTCTCTATGCATCACTCATTCTCTAATGAGATGGCTTCGTACAAATTTGGTCCTTTGGTGTGACCTTTAGTTCTTTGGGTTTAAAACATTTTGATAATATTGTCGTACAATATATCTTCATAGTATTATCCCGCTGTGAACTACACCTAGTTTGATAACAAACTACTTGACACAAATGCCCTCTTTTGCTGTTATAACAGCAGTCATATACTTAGCCTTTTGTTGTAGTATCTGTCACAATGTCTTAACTTTGGAACTCATCCAAATCCATTATGGAACTCACTTTCCATTATATTGTGCTACCCTTAGTTTAGATTGAGATAAACTCATTTTGTACTTTGTGACAAAACTAGTATCAATGTAGTACTTTTACAATGAACTAACCATCTATTTGTCACTTCTACAAATAATATACTCTTAGTTCTTCCAAAATATCATAAGAATATCCTTACTATTGTCCAATGATTATCTTATGAATCATTCTGGTATATGCTCACAAGATTTAGAGCATAGGACATATCTGGATTTGTACATATCACATTATGATTGATATAAATACTCTTTGTGACTTCATACATCAAGTATCAATGTATACTTGAATCTTGTTTCACTTTACCAAATGTCAATACACTTGAATATATCATCAATATTGAACTCTTTCAATCCTTTCTGTGCGACAAGAACCTTTCTTGTAGTTTCTATATTGAACTCATTCAATATCTCGTCTATGTACTTCTGGCACAACCATATTAGCGTCTATTGATGCCAAATATTTGGGTTTTGCCTAAGTCTTTCATCGGGATGAAATTCTTAATATGTGTTAATAAAAGATACATTATTTCCAATCATCAATATGTCTTCCACATAATGTATTAGAAACATGTCATAGCGCTCCCACTTAATTTCTTGCAAATGCAAGCATCTTCATCGTCTCTAATGAACTTTTAAACTCCTTTAACAGTTTCATCACAGTGAAGATTCCAACTCCGCGATACTCACTTCAACCATTGAAGTTTACATATGCTTTTAGCATCCTTTGAATTAACAAAACCCTATGGACCGTGTTATGCACATGTCCTAGGTAACAATTCTATTAGAAGAACTTGTTTTGTTTATTCAACTACCATATAACAAAATTATATGCAGTGGTTGCTACATTAATCCGTCTAGACTAAATATCACTATGAAAGATCAAATCTTGTCATAGTCAACCTTTGAACATTGTTGTGAACTCTTTCCCAACATGTTGACTATTTCATAGATGTAAAACATCCATGTCTATTTCTTTATAGATCCAAACACAACAGTAAGGTCTTACACCTTTCTCGAGGGTCCTTCAAGTTCAAAACTTGATTTCTCGTGTATGGAACTATCACGGATTTTATGGCTTCAAGCTATTTGACGGAGTCAGGGCTCATCATCGCTTCTTTGCATGTAGTTGGATCATTATTGTCAAAAAATGATTTAACTCTCAAATCTTGGTATTCGATTGTTCATCCGACCTACTTGTTTCAATAGGAACTTAGATCTCCGCGACCACAACCTTTGAGGTACGCGAGCCATGAGTATTGTTGCTAACTCCGGAACACTTTTCGGTGCTGTGCAACTTTGCACATATAGCTAAGGTTCTTTTAACCTTGTCAAAGTTCTATTGTCCTCCCACCTAACTTTTCACGAAAAATTCCTTCTCAAAGAAACTTGACGTTCTAAGCGACAAACACTTTTGTCTCCGGTGTTTTATGGAGGAATACTTAACATTTATACAAAGACAGGTTCATCCGACTTTGGTTGCACACATCTTTCTTATGCATAACATCCCAATGTTTAAGAAAGGACTACTTGGGTTTAATCCCAAACCATAACCTTATATGGTGTCATTTCAACGGATTATGATGAAGCACTTTTCAGTGGAAAAACGGTAGTCTCTAAAGCTTTTAATCTTTAAAATATGATGGCAGTTTTATGAATTATACCTTTGATCTTACCATGTCAAACAAGGTTTAATTACATATCTCGAACACTCCATACCCTTATGGTGTTTCGAGAAATGCAAATCCACGGAACGATTCCATAAATCTAAGGTATTATGCTAAACTTTGTAACTCAAATATCTTCCTTTATGATCTTTATCATAAACTGTTTATATTCTTGTTACAATGATTTTGCACTTCATCTTGAAAGTTTTTGAACTTTTCAAATGTTTCATACTTCATCCTTATTAAGTAAATATTTATATATTCACTCAAATATTTGGAGAAAGCATATGAAGTTGAAATCCATCGCTCTTGACTACACATAATGGACTTCATACAACAATATGTACAAGTTCCAACAAGCTAGTCATTCGTTCCCTTTTGGCCTATGAACGAAGTTTCAATTATCTCTAGGAAAGTTTCACAAGTGTCATTTGATCAAAATCAAAAGACTCCAAAATTCCATCCACATGGAGTTTCTTCATGTTTTCTTTCCAATATAATTTAAAATGGCGATGTCACTTCCTAAGTGATCTTTCAATCAATTTGTCTTTCGACATTTTAGCACTAGTTTTATGGATGTGATTTCTCCTACGAGATTTGTGAATCATCCATCTTTTATGGATTACAACAATTATTTGAACAACCCTTTTATTCTTATAACACCTGATAAAACAAATCTTGAAGGCAAGCTTTGATGTTTAACGAGTAACACAATAGCCCTTTTATTTGTTCTCTATGAACATCATCACATATTCTTTGCTAGTTACTTAGGCCATTGTAATTCATGAATTCTGTTGTTTCGTATGACAATTCACACCAACAAATTCAGTATCAAATACTTAAGAACCACATTGTTTAATAAGCAAAGAATACAGCCATAACATGTATATCATCTATATACTTAAACTGAACAATTCTAGTCTTTTCTTTTCTGCCATATATTTATGAGATTCTCTTTCAGTATTTCCTTTTCTGTTTTGAAAGAATCTATCAACATCAATAGTGTAGTCATACATATGACACATAGTCCAAAGCGTGTATAGTTAAATACCAATGTCTTTGGATTTGCACTTTGAAGTAGATCACCATCATCAAATGTTTGGTGTTCTTTCAAATTCCTTTCTTTAGTAATCTCTTGGTGTAGTAAACATTTTACCTACATCAAATATTCACCCTTATCATGGAATCGTCCATGATCAAGCTACTTTTAGCTTATAACGATGAATTACGAGTATAATGTTGCTATCCAAAACCTTTTGGAGGATTAGGACAACAAGTGTCTCCAACCTTTTGCAAATTCTCATCAAAATATGAGAACATGAACTTTGCCATATTATACTCTATCATGTTGTAACCAAAACTTCGTTTCAGATATCACAATATCTTCCACACATCATGGTTTCTGAAACAACTCTTTCAGATCCTAGATAACCTTGATATTAAGACAATCCTTTGAATATCAAGAATCATGGAGAAAAACATGATACTCATATACTAACACTTGGAATTGTCACTCTTGTTTTAATACCAATTATTAAACTTCATGGAGTGACCGGAACTTACTGAAAGTTTGCAATAGGACTTTCAAACTTTAGATTAACACTTCAAAACAATACGATACCAGTTCGTAAAGTAACTAACCAGAATTCTATAGTTCTATCATCTTAATTAAAACTAAGCGCAAGGTGGTAAACGGATGCCAATGACTACAACAACTATGCAAATTCACTTTGATTTAATTTATGATAAATTGAGTTCTAATTAATAATTAAATTAATCTAGGTGAACTCCCACTCAAAAAAATATCCCTCACATTGTTTTAGTTATCACACGAACCAAATCCACCACATCAAAACCGATCATCACGAGAGTTGATATAGCTTCAATGGCGAACAATCGACATGTTCATCATATCTACTATATGATTCATGCTCTACCTTTCGTTAATCCGTGTTCCGAGACCATGTCTGTACATGCTAGGCTCGTCAAGATCAAACCTTAGTTTCTGCATGAGCAAATCTGGCTTGCTCACGTTGTATACACTTGCAGAATCTAGCACACCCGATCATCACGTGGTGTTTTGAAACAACAAGCTTTAGCAACAGTGCTAACTAAGGGTGAACACTTTATGATTTGAAATTCATGTGCATGAGGGATCATCTTATAATGCTACCGTCGTCTACTAAGCAATACAAGATGCATAAAGGATTAACATCAAATGCAATTCATAATATGTGATATGATATGGCCTTTCTTCTTTGTGCTTCCGATCTCCATCTTCAAGCACGAACATGATCTCCATCATCACCGGCATTGCATCAAGGTCAATGACGCTTCTCCATGGTTGTCGTCCACTAGCTTCAACTATTACAACTACTTTGAATAGACATGCAGGTCTTAACAGAATTTAAAGACAACCATATGGCTCCTGCCGGTTGCCGACTTACAATAAGGAACATTGCATACATCATAGATAATCACAATCATGGCCATATCACATCACTGCACACCCCTGCAAAACAAAGTTAGACGCCTCTACTTTCTTTGCATGTTTTACGTGGTTTGGGGCTGTTAATAAGTGTCGTTCTAACTTACGAACAAGAACCACAACATTGATACTAGTATTGTTAATCACCCGTTGTAAATTGGATCTTAACTACGCTAGGAGAAACAGGCACCCGCAAAGCCACTTATGCAATACAAGTTGCATGTTAAGCGTGGAGCAAGTCTCATGAACGATGTCATGTAAGGTTAGCCCGGGCCGCTTCATCCCAACATACCGCAAGATGCAAAGTACATAAGAAGCAATCGACAATAAAAGCATCAACGTCCACAATGACCATTGTGTTCTACTCATGCAACAGATCTACATATAGACACGGCTCTGATACCACTGTTGGGGTTCGTAGCATGGAAAACAAAAATTTTCTATCGCATACAAACAATCAAGCAAAGATCTATCTACTAGATTGTAGCAACGAGTCGATGGAATAACTTACCCTCGAAGATTCCAAAGTGGTTAACGAGAGCAGATTCTCGTGGATGATGTAGTCGTACTCTTCCCGATCTCAAGATCGCGTAGACGATCCTTCCGGCGCTGCGTTCCGGCAGCGCTCCCGCAGTCGGTCACACATTCGGTACTCGACGAAGACCTTCCTCTCCCTTGTTCCAGCAGGCAGCGGAGGTTGTAGCACTCTCCTCGCAATTCCGGCAGCACGACGGCGTGGTACCGGAAGTAGAGGGGAGATCTCGCAGGGCTTCGCCTTAAGCCGGAGCGAGTATGGTGGAGTATGAGAGAGCTTTAGTGGTCTAGGGTTTAGACACACCAATTAGAAGGCTCTAAACCGGAGGCTAGGGCAATTAGAAGCTCTAACTTGACGGCTCTAAACCGGAGGCTGTGGCTAGGGTTTAGATTTAGAGGATAGGAACTTGTGTGTCTTAGAGGGGCAGCCCTGCCCCTCCCTTTATAGGTGGGAGGTGCGGCCAAGGGGAGGGGAGTCCCTCCCCAACTCGTCCTGGAGGTGGGCCGGCGGTTGGAGGAGGGAACTCCTCCCCAACTCGGTTTCAACCTCCTCCTCCTCTTTCCGAAAACTGCCGTTTGACTTTCAAACTAGCCGTTTGACTTTTCAAACTAGGATTTGAATAAACCCTTTATTTCGGACAGCGAAGACACTTAGTACATGATGCAATCATATCAACTTGATATAACACATTCATGTACCCCTTCCCCCCCAGAGTGCCGGACATTCCGGAACCTTCTAGAATGTTCCCGATGAAAACACCGGAATCATTCCCCAACTCCGAAACTGGACTTTCCTTATATGAATCTTATTCTCCGGACCATTCCGGATCTCCTCGTGATATCCCGGATCCCATCCGAGACTCCGAACAACATTCGGTCTCTTTCTCATCATTCCATAACTACTCAACAACGTCGAATCCTTAAGTGTGTCTCCCTGCGGTTCGTGAATTATGCGGACATGATCGAGACACTTCTCCGATCAATAACCAATAGAGGAATCTGGAAATTCATATGGCTCCCACATATTTCTACGATTACTTTGCGATCGAATGAACCACTTACATACGATACCAATTTCCCTTTGTCTCACGATAGTTTACTTATCCGAGGTTATGATCGTCGGTATCTCTGCATACCTAGTTCAACCTCGTTACCGATAAGTACTCTTTTCTCGTTCCCGTGATATGTGATCCCTTGTGACCCAGTCACATGCTTGCAAGCTAATTGGATGACATTTCACCGAGAGGGCCCAGAGTATATCTATCCGTCATATGGATGGACAAATCCCACTCTTGATCCATGTGTTTCAACCAATACTTTCCGAACACTAAATGCCACCTTTATAGCCACCCTGTTACGGTGTGGTGTTTGATGTCATCAAAGCATCCATCCGGTAAAGGTGATATGCATGATCTCCTGGTCGAAGGAATTAGGTTACTATGTATTAGAAAGCATATAGCAATTGAACTATTAAAATGACTTGATCTTTATGCTACGCTTATCTATAGGAGTATGTCCATCACATCATTCTCCTAATGATATGACCCTGTTGTTAATAACATCTCTATGTTCATGATCACGAAACCATGACCATATATTAACCAACAAGCCAGTTTAACAAGAGGCTTTACTAGGGACTCTTTTATGTTTACAAATCACACAAGTATTAATGTTTCCGGTTAATACAATTATAGCATGGTATGTAAACATTTATCATAAGTATGAAGATATGATAATAACCACTTTATTATTGCCTCTTGGGCATATCTCCAACAGATTGCTCACCGGAGTCCGCACGGCGTCGGGCACGCTCTGGTCGTCTTTGTTGGCGAGGCTACAGGCCACGAGGAAGCGAACGAAGGGTGCTGTTAGCTTTGTACGCGTGTTGTAGACAAGTGAGCATCAAAAGGAGGGCAAGGGGTGGACGGTACTTACGGGAAAGGGTCGCCGGAGAAGTGGCAGCCGATGGTGGCGAGGAGACGTCGTCGTTGCCAAGCATCTGAGGCGCGCGCGAGTGAGCTGAGGGTGCAAAGAGAAGCGCCAGAGGATGGGGAGCAGGCTCGGGTGGTCGAGGGGCAAGGCTCGGCGAGGAGTGGACGGAATCGTTCGCGAAGCTTGCCGGAGGCCGCGGTGGTGCGAAACAAAATTGGAGCAGCCCGGTGGCTCTCTGGTGATGTTGGTTGGGGGGAAATGTAGAGGAGAAACGGGTTATCAATCGAGCATGGTCGCGAGCATTGATTACTAAGACTTTATCGCGGAATTAAGCCGAGGAGGTAATGGCAGGAACGACCGTCGAGGAGTGGTCAGCGGGCAGGTGAGGGAGACGACCTGACCGGTGGGGTCTAGTTGACAGCGAGAGAGAGAGAGAGAGGAAAGGTGGGTCCAGGCAGTCAACGTCTGAGGGGGTGGGTTTCTGAGTGCGAAATATTTTTATCGTGGGAGAGAGGGAGTGGGCTGCTGGGCCAGTTGGGCCTGGTTTGCTGGGTTGGCTGCTTTGATTATTTTTTTCTTCTCCTGTTTATTTTTCTTTTTCCATTTCTTTTATTCTGTTTTGATTTTGTTTAATTATTTCAAACAACTATTTGAACTCAAACTTCAACCAAACTTTGTGTATATTCAAATACTGATTAATAATACATTCTAAAGTCAAATTTAGAATAATTCTTCTATTCTTTTTAGGGTATAATAATTATTTAAAAATAGGTCCTTGTGTTAAATCAAATAAGATTAAATATATTTTCAAACCTTATTTAAATTCCAATCTTTTTACAAAACCTTTTCAGTAGGTTTATTTATTTAATGGGGTGCTAAATAATTCACTTTGAATTATTTATAGTATTTTAATATGATTATTAATCATTTTAATTTGGGCAATTTTTTTATTCCAATGAAATCAAATATGGTTTTAATTCCATAAATTTTATTTAGAAGATTTCTTTGATCTTATTTAACTTAATTAAATATCTTTTATTCCACTTCGGTAAATTTCAAATATTATTCTCCCATGATTTAATTAATCACTCTTATTAGGGATTTTTGTCTTCATCAAAATAGGAATAGAATTTGGTTAATGCTATTTTATTTTATTTTAAAAAAATTCTCTATCCTTTTATTTGGATTTGGATTATAAATATTCCATTTGCTTATGGATTAGGCTAAGATTTAATTTGGCCTCTAAATATTCCTCATTTAATATTTCTTTCTTTATCTTATAAAATCCATATCTTTTTATTTATAGATCCAAAGTTGGTGATTCCAATTTGTAAAATCTTATTTAATATTTATTTTTCCTTTTAAATACCTTTAGGATTATTTACTAACCATTTGGTATGTATTTATAGATAGGTGCTTTATTAGCTTTGGAAATTCAATTTCCTTATCTTATTAAATTAATAAGATTTTATCTATGGCTCCAAATTAAGTGAAACCAATTTATATGGTTTTATAATATTTCTATTTGTCAGTCTTGATAATTTGTAAATGTTTGTTGACAAATTTTTATATGGATCAAAACCATGGTCTTAGAGATATCTTGGAAAACTCCCATTAGGGTTTTAGGGTTTTGATTTATTTTCCAAGTGTTTAAATTTTCCAGATGCATTTATGAAGAATGCATTTTACTTGATTTGAATTTAGTTGAATTCAAACATTAACCAAAGTTTGTTCAAGATGGGATTTTAATTTTCCATTTAGAAAAAAAATTCTTTTCACCCTCAATTTCAACAATTATTTATTTTGTTTATTTATTTTTCACATTACAAAATTTGGAAAATTTTGGGATGTGACATGACCTTCTCTAGTTCATGTGCAAATGTTGAAAGATGTCGCCGTGGATTCAAGTAGAGTTAACTCCGTTCCTTAAGGACACATGTGTTTTTTATTGTTAGTACTTTATGTGTATGCCGTTGTCTTTCGACAAGTTGCTAATGCATGGGTCTAGCAATCTAGCTCATCTTTTGAAGCTTTACACTGTAGTCCATGTCTTGAGAATCTAGTAACTTTACCTTTGTGGTAAATGTTGAATGTTTTCTATTCGGACATGCTGAGTATGAAATATCATTTCACCTAACCAAAGTTGAATCTCAAGCAGCAATGATGGTTGGTGTTCCTCAAGGTTTTGACATAGGTATCTTTGTAAATATGGCAAGATTGATGTAATGGTTGACACATTTAGCTGGAAAGACCCTTTGTCATATTCTCTTGATTTAGCAATGACAACCACTCTTCACGAGGCTCCTTCTATAAGTTGCTATAGGAGTTGTGCTTGTGGTTTCCTTTGTATCTGAAGTCTGACATTTACTTGATGTTCCGTGTGTCGAATATCAAGGAGAACATTTAAAGTAGTGTTGCTAAATGTCTCTCGGTCGATCCTCCAGACCCTTTTATGTTGGCAATCATTTTGTTGTGCCAAATAATTGAAGTTTGGGAATGAAGTTTCTTTCTTCTCGTGTCATCAGGAATCTCCTTACCAATTCATCTAGTGGTGTTAAGTGATACCACAATATTTGGCAATGATTTTGGTATACCTGGATAAATAAAGAGTTTCCTTCGTTTTCTCAGCCATGTTTTAAGAGTGACTATGATTTTAGTAATCAATAGTTTCTCTTGATTACATGTTACTTGTGACTCTTATGAGTCCTCCTCACAAAACACCTTTTTATCTTGACCTTCTGTTGGATGAAAGAGTGACCCTTCTGTGTTAAAAGTAGTTCAACAGCTTGGTTTTGTTGATCCAAATCTCCGCAACCTGAAGTCTCTACTTAAGTCTTTTAGTAGAGATTCTTCATCGAAGTCTGTGGTCATGTTATGTTCTTTCCGTTGGAAGCTTTCTTGTAACATCCCTAAAATCATGTTTTCAAAGTTTGCATATCATCCATGCATTCATAATCATTTTAGGATCATTTTCAAAGTCATTACAAAAACAGAAGCATTTGAATGCTTATTATTTTATGTAAACAAAGCATTGGCCCAATGCTACACTTTAATGTGAGATTGATTGTTCTAAAACCAAATACATTTGATACTATAGATGAATGTTGTATTCCAAAGCTTGGATAAAAATTTAAAAAACAAAATATGATTTTAAAACCATTTTTAGATCTTTATTAAAACAAGTGTAAAGGCACTGTTTTCTTTGAAAACTCCAAAGGACCAAGTAGGTTTGATGAAACAACATGGTTTTATACTTAAATATGTGCAGGTTTCACTTTATAAAAATCCAGAGAGAATTTGAAATCAAACACATTTGAATTCATATGAAAATGTTTCCAGAAAATCGAAATAGAAAAAGAAAAAGAATAAGGAAATCAGAACTGGGCCAGGCGCCACTCTTTTGGCCCAGTAGACAAAGCAGCCCACCCGGGGTCTCCTTTCCCTCTCTCTTTCTCACCGCAGCAGCATGCACCCTCCCTCGCTGTCAAGTGGACCCGGCGCCAGGTCAGCTCGTCGTCCCCAAACCACGCCCACGACCAGGCCTTTGCCGTTTCTTCCTCTCTTCACTGCCGTGATTTCACTTTGCGTAAATGGCGATGAATGCACACGTAATCTCTGCCCCTGCTCTGGCTACTTAATACCCTCTCCACCGCGTCCATTTCCCCTCACACCACTCGCTCGCTCCGTCACCAGGCTGCCTCTATTTCGCGTTGGATTGCCGCAGGCAGAACCAACTCCGGCGTGCGATTCCGGTAAGCATCGATCGCCCCCTGTCTCTGATTCAAACGAACGTGATCAGTATACCCTTGCGCATCTTCTCATACCTTTCTTTTTCTCTGAATCGCCCTAGACCGTCACCATCGTCCACCTCTAGAAGCGACTGAAGCTCAACGCAACTCCGGCGAGTTAATCTGGTTAGTCCCGAGCGCGCCTTGCCCTCTCTTTGATACTCACTTGACCAGCATCGTTCCCCGCAACATCGATGAACAGCCGTGCCCGACGACAGGCTTCACTCCGACGAGCAATAGCAGCCGAGTACGTGCGCCCCCGTCTCTCCCTCGACCACCTCGAGCACCGCAACGACCTCAGGAGCTCGGTAAGCCCCTCTGCTGAACCCAGCCCCTTCCGTAGCCGCCGGAACATCACTGGCAGAGCCGCGCCGCCGTCGCTAGAGCCGCCCATCTGTGGTCGCTTGATCGATAGCCGTTAGATCCAGATCCAACGCATACGATAGATCACTTACGCGAAGGGATACGCTAGATCTGTGCCGCATGATCTTCTTTAAATCCAATGGCCCATGTTGATCGATCCGGCCGAACCGGTACGGGCCAATCAAAACACGCCGCGTGGCCTGTTCTTTGTTTTAAAATCTGAATTAGATCTATTAGTGATTCAAACTTGTATAATTCATAACTTTTGTTCCACGCGTTCAAATTTTACAAATTTTATATCATTGGAATCAGGAGAAAGAATGTTATCCATTTATGCAATGTGTTTAATGTTTTGCTTCTGTAAAATTGGTTATTTTTGCAGAGACATTTATAGGCTTGTTTTGATTATAGAAATGATATGAAAAATGATTCAAAGATCAAATAAAGTTTATTTTGGTGTGTCTTAGTCTTGTTTATGATTCAGTACTGTATACTTGTCTTGTTTGGTGTAGAAAATCATCACATGGCATTTGCATGCATTCATATATTTTTGTTTGTATATTTTTGATATGTGAATTTGGTGCCATTATTTTATGTGTAGATTTTGGTGCTAATAGTGATTGTGGTTGTGAAGATTGTTGCTACTCCCCAAACTACCAAGGCAAGTGGTTCTTCATGTTTTTATCCCAATATTTTTACCTAAGCATTAGAAATATTTTGTATAGGACTTGCATGATTATTTTGCTAAGTATCTATATGCTATGCTTGGGAAATCCTAGTAGTTGTAGAAATGTTAGAATTTCCTCTAAGTTTGGATACTTGCTATTGCCATGCTTAGCCTAGCTAGTAGCAACCAAGGGTGCATTATAAAATCATTCTATGAGAAATATTTATAAGTCTTTGACTTATGTTTTGCTTAATAAAACAACTAAGTGAATAAAACACCTGGGTGGAATGGAAAGAATGGTTTGTGTTGAGTGGTTACACAAGGCCCATTTCTATGGTTTACCTTGTGTCTCACACTTGTGGAAAGCCACCCAGGAACAAAGGGATTTGAGATGCCAAAATGTTAATAAGCTTCAAGTGCAGCCACATGGCAATATGGGCTCTGCCTGGATCACATAGGTTGCAATAACTTAGCAATTTGGATAGTTGGTGGTAGTGGGATGATAGGTTGGAATGCGTCCATTTGGTCTAAGGGAAGGCTTCTGAAAGGTCTTGTCTTGGTGAAAATCAAGTCTTGTGGGGAAAGTGCACAACCTCTACAGATGGAAGAATCTAAGTACTTAGCATGGTCCCTGGTATTGGACAATTTGAGCATCAAGACATGGAAGCTATCAAGAATCTCTTCATCCCAATTTTCTAAGTTAAAACTTGTGGTTGAACAAGGGTGAAGGTTCACCAATTTCTATTGGTGGTTCCTTGGGAAAGTTTTGTCAAAGAAAAACTTGGTGTTTTCAACTAATAGGTAAAACCTATTTTGAGCAAAGCAAGCCCAAGCTACACTTAGCCAAATGCATGTACTAACTAGATGTTAATATTCTACTAAGGTATCACTTGCCAATACTATTCCAATGTATTGACCCACTATGGCTGTAACTTGTGATGTTGCAGGTTATTCTGATGATGATTAGGGGTTATGAGTCTACACTCAACATGCTTGCCTGTGGCACATGAAGATGAAGACTTATTTATATTGTTATGGTTGAACTCTTGTATTAGGCCTATGGCCATGGAGTTATAAAAGATTGTGTTTGTATCTGGAATGATATGTAATAATGACCTTTGTTTCTGTGTACTTCATCTTAAACTGTGGATGCTAGCATTGATCCAGGGACTAGCATTGCAATCACAGGGATCCTTACCTTTAAAAGGGACGGATCTTACATTTCTCCTTCAGAAGCTTCAAAACCTCTTGTAAGCTCCATGGTCTCAACCCTTATGAAGACCAGCTATCTAACAACTTGAAACCTTCTCCTCTTGTTTCCTCTGTTACCTTGATGTGTTTCATGTTTGTCATCTCAGATTTTTTTTTGAACATTCCCTCATGAGTTAACCATGAGATACTCCATGAGTTGGTTAGTGTGTTTCCCTCTTATCTTTAGAGTGGCCTTGTTTCGTTATGTTTCTATCTCTCTTTCTATCTTAGGCATCTCGGGTCGAGATTCTTGTAAGGGGGTTAGAGCTGTAACACTCCAGTTTTAGCTAAATACTATTTAGGGTTTGCTTGTGCATCATTAGCATCATAATTTAAATTGTGGATTAAATGAATCATGCAAAACCCTAAAACCCTAATCTTCCCTCTCTCTTTGAAACTTAATCAAAATAGTTTGAATATTTTGAAAACCCAAAATGTTGGAGCCCAAATGGACTAAAAGGGCCCCTGCAATATTTTCTATACTTTCGTAAAGCCTCTGGTATTTTTCAAATACTCGAAAGAGGTTTGAATTTAAAAATTCAAACATAAAAATGTAAACAGAATATGGGAAATCATTTTGGA
This sequence comes from Avena insularis, assembly GCA_023614405.1. NCBI lineage: Eukaryota > Viridiplantae > Streptophyta > Magnoliopsida > Poales > Poaceae > Avena > Avena insularis. The sequence continues at coordinate 326,134,886 of CM042691.1, read as the reverse complement.
AATAAAAATAGAAACCGGAGAGCAGCCAGGCCCAGCCCAGCAGCCACTCTCTCCCTCTCCCCTTCTTTGCCTGCCTCACACCCGCAGCTCTCGTGGCCCATCAGCGGCCAGCTGGCCCATACCCCTTCGCCGAATTTCTTCTTTCTTCCTCCTCCAGATAGAAGGACACCACAAGCATCTGCGTGTACCACCACTCGCTGTCAATCTCCTCTGTGCCACGATGCCCGCTGCCGCCCGCTGAGCAGGGGATAAGAATGCCGACACTCACCTCTCTCTCCCCGTACCCATCTCACTCTCTCTCATGCTCCCTCGCGATTTCCCCTCTTTAGCCTGAATCCCTAGCCAACGTCGACGTCTCACACCGCTGCTAGAGGCCTCCCCGAAGCCAGATGAGCATGCCCCGAGCTTCCCTGTCCCTCCATCGTCCTCCCCAGCAAAGGAATCACGTTGAGGAGCCATGAATCTCCACCGCCAAGATCGTCTTCCCCGCCTCTGTCCACTGCTTGCCATCGACGTTGAGCTTGTCTCCGACCTCCCCTGTCCTCCCTGAGCCCTGCATCGCGTTCACGGTGAGCTACCAGTGCTCTGGCACATTTCCGTTGCCTTCCTCTCTCCCTCTGTCGAGCTCGCGTCGTGCAGTTGCCGTCGCCGCTGCTGTCCGCTGTCGCCGGCCATGCTCCGGTGGCCAATTAATGGCGGCACCACCATCTTTAGGTAGCCCGCATCACCCTCTCTCTAACACCCCCACCCACGCTGTAACATCCCTAAAATCATGTTTCAAAACTCATGCATATCATGCATGCATCCATGATCATATAGAGTTCATTTCAAACAAATCAATTCAAAAACAGGAGCATATGAGCTCATTATTTTATGTGTTCAGCATTAAAACAAATGTTACTCTCCAATGGGAGATTGTTGTTCATTGAACCAAACCTTGTTGTCTTATTGCTCTCAGATTGTATTGCTTGATTTCTAGGAGTTAAACCAAAGTTTCAAAACAAAATATGATTTGAAAACCATTATCAAAACTTATTTAAAACTAGTGCTATGTCACTACTTATTTTGTTTTATTCCAAGTGACCAGGACAGTACAAAGTGACCACTTGGTTTTGTGCACAATTATATGAAGGATGCACTCTGCAAAAACCCAGAACAATTTGAATTCATATGGCATTTGAATTTGTTTGAAAATAGATTCAGAAAAATCAAAACAGAAATAGAAAAGGAGAAAAGAAATAGAAAAGGGATGGCGCCACCTTTCTATCCCAACAACAGAACCAGCCCATTTAGCCCACCCGGGATTTCCTTCTCCTCCTATTTTCTCACCGCACCCGCGCTACCTAATGAGTCACTGACCGGTGGACCCTCGCCAGCTTACCACCGTCTTCCCCAAATCACGCCCACGACCACGTCGTCGGCTGTTTCCTCCGCCATTCACTGCCGTGTTTTAAAACCGAGTTATTGCCGGCGTTTCCTCGCGTGATCCTCGCCCCCGCTCTGGCTATAAGATCCCCTCTCCTCGCCGCTCATTTCCCCTCACACCACTTGCTCGCTCCACCACCAGGCTGCCCATATTTCGCCGAACTCTGCCGCGGTACCGACGAACTCCGGCAGCAAATTCCGGTGAGCTCCCCACGCCCCTTGACTTCTAACCTTGCCAGTACAATCACTGCAACCTTGCGTATCTCCAAACCCCTCTGGTGCATGCTAGGATCGTCCAGAGCCTCGTCAACGTCGACGACAGCACGAGTCCGACGAAACCATCAACTTCGGCAAGCTTTCCTGGTTAGTTCTGATCGCGCCTTGACCTATCCTTGACACTGGCATGACCAGCACCACTTTGCGCATCTGACGCACTGTTTATTTTCCCCTGGCATGATCTGTACCTTCGCCAACGTCAATGAGCAGCCGTACTCGACGCCTTCGCGAACTCCGGCGAGGAATCCCTGACGACTCCGAGCGCCCCTTCGCCAACCAGGGACACGTCGAGCTTCTCCTCGTCACTGCGGTTCTGGTGAGCATCCTCCCACCTCGCCGGGCGACCTAGTTGGCCGACACCATCGCTTATCGCCGCGCCGCCAATAGCCACTTGTTGGTCAAACGCTGAGCACCGTTAGATTTAGATCTAGTGGTCACGATAGATCGTAGGTGAAGAGGTAAGTTTCAATCAGAGCCGCGCGATTAAGTTAGATCCAACGGCTCAGAAGCGTGATCCGGCGCGAAGCGGTACCAGCCAGTAAGATAGTGCCGCGTGGCATGTTTCTCGATTTAAATTTCTGATTTGAATCTATTAGAAGTTTGAACTTGTTTTAATCATAACTTTTGATTCCCACGTCCAAATTTGATGAATTTTATATCAATGGAATCAGGAGAGAAAGCTCTTTCCATATATGCAATGTGTTTAATGTTTTGTTTCTGTTAAAATGGTTTTATTTACAGAAACATGTGTAGGCCTATTTTGTGCATATAAATTATTTGAGAAATGTTTTAAATGTTCAAATAAAGTTTGTTTGGCAAGATTTGGACTTGTTTATGAATCAGTACTGTGCTCTTGTCATGTTTGGTATAGAAAATCATCACATATCATATTGCATGCATTCATATATTTTTGCTTGTATATATTTTGTGTGTAATTTGGTGTTATCATTTTATGTGTAGAATTTGGTGCTAATAGTGATTGTGATTGTGAGGATTGTAGCTACTCTCCAAACTACCAAGGCAAGTGGTGCTTCATGATTCTATCCCTATGTTTTCAACTATGCATTAGAAATATTTTTGCTAGTCTTGCATGGTTATATTTTGCTTATATGCTATGCTTGGGAAATCCTAGTAGTGGTAGAATTGCTAGAAATTTCTAAGTAAGATGTTATCTATGCCATGCTTAGCCTAGCTAATAGAAACCAAGGGTGGTAAAATATTCATGCTATGATAAAATATTTCTAAGTCTTTGGACTTGTGTTTTGCTTAATAAAACAACTAAGTGAATGAAACACCTGGGTGGAATGGAAGGAATGGTTTATGTTGAGTGGTTACACAAGGCCCATTTCTATGGTTTACCTTGTGTATCTCACTTGTGGAAAGCCACCCAGGAACAAAGGGATTTGAGAGGCCAAATGTTAAGAAGCTTCTAGTGCAGCCACTTGGCAATATGGGCTCTGCCTGGATCATATAGGTTGCAATAACTTAGCCATTTGGACAGTTGGTGGTAGTGGGATGATAGGTTGGAGCACGTCCATTTGGTCTAAGGGAAGGCTTCTGAAAGGTCCTGTCTTGGTGAAAATCAAGTCTTGTGGGGAAAGTGCACAACCTCTGCAGATGGAAGAATCTAAGTACTTAGCCATGTCCCTGGTATGGGACAACTTGAGCATCAAGACATGGAAGCTATCAAGAATCTCCTCATCCCAATTTCTAAGTAAAACTTATGGTTGAACAAGGGTGAAGGACCCCAATGTCTATTGGTGGTTCCTCGGGAAAAGTTTTTGGACAAAGAAAAACTTAGTGTTTTCAACTGATAGGCAAAACCTATTTTGAGCAAAGCAAGCCTAAGCTACACTTAGACAAATTGCATATAGTATCTAGTCCACTAATATTCTACTAAGGTATCACTTGCCAATACTATTCCAATGTATTGACCCACTGTGGCTGTAACTTGTGATGTTGCAGGTTACTCTGATGATGATTAGGAGTCATGAGTCTACACTCAACATGCTTGCCTGTGGCACATGAAGATGAAGACTTATTTATCTTATTACTTATTTAAAATCTTGTACTAGGCCTGTGGCCATGGAGTTGCAAAAGACTATGTTTGTCTCTGGAATGACTATAATAATGACCTTTGTTTCTGTGTACTTCATCTTAAACTGTGGATGCTAGCATTGATCCAGGGACTAGCATTGCAATCACAGGGATCCTTTTTCCTTTACAAAGGAGGGATCTTACATATGGTATCAGAGCACTGTGTTGACTATAGGATTATGACCCTAGGATTGGAAACCACTAAGGAAAAATTTTCCAACAACTTCCACACTTGTCTTTTCTTCTCGTAAACTTTTCTAATCTTCTTTCTCATCTCTATTTGTAGATGAACTCCATCAACGAATCCGTGAGGAAGGGACCACTCGTGACAATGACCTTGGAGTGTGAGACAGAATTCCCCAAGGCTCTCAAGGACCTCATGGTTGCCATGGATATATATGGAGCAATTGTGTACAAAGGTTTTCCTGTGATGGATAAAGGAGTTGAGTACTAGTGGGTGCAACTTCACTTGTATAAAAACAAGGAAGACAACCACAAGGACTCAGGATTCTGCATGGTCACCAACACAATGATGCACACTACATTCTTTGATTTAGCAAGGGATGCAGCTTGGAGGGCCATCAAAGAACTTGGTGATAGAATCAAGTGCAGAATGCTCAACACTCAGAATGATCTTAAGGAAGAAAAGAAGCATGCCCAAGAGTTAGAGGCTACCAACCAAAGCCTAAGGAAGGACATCATAGACTTAGCAATAGGTGATCTATTGCCTCTAGGAATGCCCTTTTAGCCAACTTGGCAAGTGAGATGGAATTGTAAGCGTACTTCGTTAGTTGGACCACCACACTTATCATTTTATTTTTCAAAATGTTGTTTAAAATGGGTTGAACCTTGGTTGTTTTGTAATGGATCCATGTATGCCATGACTTGTGTTTGATTTCCAAAGTTATGCATGTATGCCTTGACTTGTGTTTTGTCTTAAATTGTGTTGGTTCTAACTTTTCCTATCTTATTAAATAGATGCCTAATGTTACTATCAGCACTGTTGAGGAGTTCCAAGGAACTCGTTTTGGTCCTCGTATTATTGAGCTCACTACTTTGGTCAATCTCCCTCTTCCTACCATCATGGTGCTTCCCCTCACCAAGTTTGAGAGGAAAGACCTTTGGGACTTCAAGGTCAATCAGCCCGGACGCCAGACTGAGCCTACCACAGAGGCTATCATCTTCAAGCTCATGCACGATGACAAGGAGAGAGGCCTAGAAGTAGTCATGCATGACCTGATTGGACGTCTGTTAGGGAGACACTCTCGACAGGTTAGAGGTACTCACTTCCACGCCTTCTGTAGACGTGATGAGGGTGGTGAGGCCATTGACTTCAAGGATACTTCGAGGGAGACAGCAGAGCCGATTCGTCTATATCTCCAGGACTTAGAGGTTCTTCTTAGGCACGTGGACACTGATAGGACCAACGTCATGCTTAGCAATGACGAACTCCAGGTGCAGCTTCATGAGAAGGACAAGCTCTTCGCGGAGCAAGATGAGATAGTCAAGGAGATGGAGGCCAAGTTCGAGAGTCAAGACAGAAAGTTCAAGAGTCAAGAGAAGCGAGTCCAGGATAGGAACAAGAGGATTCGAGACATGACTGTAGAACTGGAGGCCAAGGACTTCGAGCTCGAGCATCAGCAGACTGTGATTAAGAGGCTTTGTTCTCAGAAGAGGGCTCTCAAAGCCAAAGTAGAGACCTTGACCACCAATGTCGAGGAATACAAGACCGCTATGGAGAATGAATGTCTTACCTTTGTTGAGGAGGAGGTTGATGCCGAGGAGTAGTGATGACTACTCGTTTATCATTTATTTATTGTGCTTTTTATTGAGTCACAATGACCATCCAACATGTGGATGGCTTGCTATTGGTGTGTTTACTTTGCAAACTTGTCGTTTATGTTGTTGAACTATTATTGTTATGATGCATGTTTGGTGAATGTTTATGTGATGTATTGTGCATGTTAGCATATATGGGTATCTCATTCTTATCTCTATTGAACAAACCACAGATGCCTCCCCGCCGTGCCAACCCCAACCCCAACAACAACAACATCACTCCTGAGATGCAGCAAATGATAACAGCTCAGACTCAACTGATGCAAATGATGACTACGTTCATCCAGAACCAGAATAACAACAACAACAATAACAAGAACAACAACAACAATCAGAACAACCCACCGGGTTTTTACATGCTTACCAGGTTCTTGAGATTGAGGCCAGCAAAGTTCTTAGGAACAACTGATGCTATGGTGGCCAATGATTGGCTATGCTATGTGAACAAGGACTTGGTAACAATTGGTTGTACTGATGAGGAGAAAGTCAGATTTGCAGCTCACTTGTTGGAAGGACCAGCAGCTACTTGGTGGGATAACTTCCAGATCACCACTCCCATTGCAGATGTGACATGGGCTATCTTTGAAGATGGTTTCCGTACTGCTCACATCTCATCCGGAGTGATGAGTTTGAAGAAGAAAGAATTCCACAACCTGAAACAGCGCCACCGCAGCGTGGCTGATTATATTGAAGAGTTCAACAATCTGGCGCGTTATGCACCAGATGAAGTAGACACGGATGCTAAGAGGAAGGAAAAATTCCTTGAAGGGTTAAATGACGAACTGAACCTGCAGTTAGCTGTGGCATATGTTCCCACATATCAGTCTCTTTGTGACAAGGCTGCTATTTTGGAGAACAAGATGAAGCAAGTTGAGAGTAGGAAGAGAAAGCACTCTAACAAGCACAACTCGGGATCGTCTCACAAGCATTCCCATTATGATGACAGCGGGAGTTCAGGATCCCACAAGCATGGGAAGTTCAACAAGCACCACAACCACAACCGTCATCATGATAACAAGCATCACCGTAGTCATGACAATGACAAGTACAAGAATCATAAGGGTGGATATAAGGGCCACCACAGTGGTAGTGGAAGTAGCAGTGGAAGCCAGCCTGTCAAGAAGGACCTTAGTCAGGTTGAGTGTTTCAAGTGCAAGAATATGGGGCATTATGCAAATGAATGCCCAGAAAAGAAAGTTGAAGGACCCAACAAGCCCAACCCTTTTCAGAAGGGACAAGTGAACCACATCACGTGGAGGAAATCTATGAGGAGCCAGATGATGTCGCTGGTAAGTTCAAACTCAATTCTATTCCAGCATTTGTTCTTTTTGATACTGGAGCATCACATTCATTCATATCAAAAGCATTTGTTGATAGAAATGGGTTTCCAACTAAAAACATTGGGTGTCCAATAAAAGTTAGTTCTCCAGGAGGAGATATGATAGTAAGTCTTGGATGTCGGGATCTAGTGATAGAGTTTGGAAAGCATAAGTTTCCAGTGAGTCTGATAATCCTAGATTCTCAAGGACTGGATGTAATATTGGGAATGGATTGGATGGCTAAGTATGAAGGAGTACTAGATTGAGCTAGTCGTACTGTTGCACTCACAACCCCGAAAAAGAAACGGATTAGATTCAAGTCTAACTTTGAATCAAAAGGGAGTAAGCTAAATTCTCTTAAGGGGGTTAGCATAGACAGTGTGCCTATTGTGAGTGAATATCCGGATGTGTTTCCGCAAGAATTGCCGGGAATGCCACCAGATAGAGATGTGGAGTTTCTTATTGATCTGATACCAGGATCTGGGCCAATAGCAAAGAGAACATACAAGATGTCAGTTGATGAGTTGAAAGAACTCAAGAAGCAGCTTGGAGAACAGTTGCAGAAAGGTTTTATCCAACCAAGTTCCTCATCTTGGGGAGCACCAGTTTTGTTTGTAGAAAAGAAAGATAGAAGTCAAAGGTTATGCATAGATTACCGTTCACTCAACGAGGTAACTATCAAGAACAAATACCCTTTGCCTAGAATCAATGACTTGTTTGATCAGCTAGAAGGAGCTTGTGTGTTCTCAAAGATTGATCTCCGGTCAGGATATTTCCAGCTTAAGATAAGGGAACAAGACATACCTAAGACAGCTTTCACCACAAGGTATGGGTTGTATGAGTATACCGTGATGCCATTTGGTTTAACCAATGCTCCAGCATATTTCATGAATATGATGAACAAGGTGTTCATGGAGTTCCTTGATAAATTTGTTGTCGTTTTCATCGATGAAATTTTGATCTACTCCAAGAGCAAAGAAGAGCATGAAGGACATCTACGTTTGATACTTGAGAAGCTTAGAGAGCATAAACTGTATGCCAAATTCAGCAAGTGTGAGTTTTGGTTGAATGAAGTTGGATTTCTTGGACACATTGTGTTAGGAGATGGTGTAGCAGTTGATCCTGCTAAAGTTTCAGCCGTGACTGAATGGGAATCACCTAAGTCAGTAAAAGAAGTTCGTAGTTTCCCTGGCTTGGCGGGATACTACAGAAGATTTATTGAGAATTTCTCCAAGGTAGCTAAGCCTATGACGGAATTGCTAAAGAAAGACAAGAAATTTGCTTGGTATGGAGGTTGTGAACTCAGCTTTCAAGAATTGAAGAAGAGACTAGTGACAGCACCAGTCTTATGCTTGCCAGATTTGGAGAAAGATTTCCAAGTGTATTGTGATGCATCTCATCATGGATTAGGTGCAGTACTTATGCAAGAAGGGAAAGTTGTGGCTTACGCCTCGAGACAACTCAAAACTCATGAAGTGAACTACCCCACTCATGATTTAGAGTTAGCCTCTGTTGTCCATGCACTCAAAAAATGGAGACACTATCTTTTGGGAAAGCAATGTGAAGTGTTCACAGATCACAAAAGTTTGAAGTATATCTTCACCCAGAAGGAGATTAACATGAGACAAAGAAGATGGCTAAAACTCATCAAAGACTATGACTTGAGTTTGCAATACCACCCCGGTAAAGCAAATGTTGTAGCGGATGCTCTAAGCCGTAAAGTTTTTGTGAATGGCCTTACTAAGGGAGAATTGCCAGATGATCTGTGTGCCCAATTTAGGGATCTCAGATTGGAGATTGTGCCTGAGGGACATCTCATGTCTTTGGATGTGCAACCCACTTTGTTGGACAAGATCAAAGAAGCCAAAAGACAGATATGGAAATTGAAGAGATTAAGGAAAAGATTGACAAGGGAAAGGCCAAAGGATTCCATGAAGACGAACAGGGTACTTTATGGCATGGAAAACGTATCTGTGTTCCACAAGATCTGGAGCTTCGGAAACTGATTTTACAAGAAGCACACAACTCACCGTATTCCTTTCATCCGGGTAACACCAAAATGTACATCGATATGAAGGAAAGATTTTGGTGGAATAATCTCAAGAAGGACATCGCCGAACATATTGCTTTGTGTGATGTATGTAGTAGAGTGAAAGCGGAACACCAGAAACCAGCAGGATTGTTACAACCACTACCTATTCTGGATTGGAAGTGGGATAAGATTAGTATGGATTTCATTACCGGATTACCAAGGACTCGGTCTGGATACAATTCTATTTGGGTAGTAGTGGATCGCCAAACTAAAGTGGCTCATTTCATACCTGTGAAGACAACTTATACAAGTGCTAAGTTAGCCAAGATCTATATGAGCAGAATTGTGTGTCTGCATGGAGTACCCCAAGAGTATTGTGTCGGATAGGGGAACTCAATTCACTTCTCATTTTTGGAGGCAATTACATGAGTCATTGGGAACGAGGTTGGAATTCAGCACTGCATTTCATCCTCAAACTGATGGACAGACGGAAAGGACTAATCAGATTCTTGAAGATATGTTGAGAGCATGTGCTCAAGACTATGGAGCCAGTTGGGATGAAAGTCTGCCTTACGCAGAATTTTCTTACAACAACAGCTATCAAGCCAGTATTGAGATGGAACCATTTGAGTTTCTCTATGGGAGAAAGTGTACCACCCCATTACTATGGAATGGTGTGGGAGAAAGAAGTTTGTTCGGACCATAACTCATCAAAGAGGCTGAAGAGAAAGTCAAATTGGTTAAGGACAGATTGAAGATAGCACAGTCCCGACAGAAAAGCTATGCAGATCCTAAATGTAGAGAAGTCACCTATGAAGTTGGTGATAGAGCCTATCTTAGAGTGTCACCACTTCGTGGAGTGAAGAGGTTTGGAGTCAAAGGAAAATTGGCCCCAAGATATGTTCGGCCTTTCAAGGTTCTGAGTCAGCTGTTCATAATGTGTTTCATGTGAGTCAGCTTAAGAAATGCCATCCAGAAATGGAAGAGACTTCTTTGAAGGATACCATACCTTTGGAAGAGGTCCAATTGGAAAGTGATCTCACTTATGAAGAGAAACCTATCAAAATTCTTGAGACTGCAGAAAGAGTTACTCGGACTAAGACTATCAAGTTCTGCAAAGTTCAATGGAACCATCATTCCAAAGAGGAAGCAACATGGGAAAGAGAAGATGATCTTCGAAAAGACCACCCTCACCTATTTGCTAGCCAATCCGAATCTCGAGGGCGAGATTCACCTAAAGGGGGTTAGATTTGTAACATCCCTAAAATCATGTTTCAAAACTCATGCATATCATCCATGCATCCATGATCATATAGAGTTCATTTCAAACAAATCAATTCAAAAACAGGAGCATATGAGCTCATTATTTTATCTGTTCAGCATTAAAACAAATGTTACTCTCCAATGGGAGATTGTTGTTCATTGAACCAAACCTTGTTGTCTTATTGATATCAGATTGTATTGCTTGATTTCTAGGAGTTAAACCAAAGTTTCAAAACAAAATATGATTTGAAAACCATTATCAAAACTTATTTAAAACTAGTGCTATGTCACTACTTATTTTGTTTTATTCCAAGTGACCAGGCCAGTACAAAGTGACCACTTGGTTTTGTGCACAATTATATGAAGGATGCACTCTGCAAAAACCCAGAATAATTTGAATTCATATGGCATTTGAATTTGTTTGAAAATAGATTCAGAAAAATCAAAATAGAAATAGAAAAGGAGAAAAGAAATAGAAAAGGGCCGGCGCCACCTTTCTAGCCCAACAACAGAACCATCCCATTTAGCCCACCCGGGATTCCCCTCTCCTCCTATTTTCTCACCGCACCCGCGCTACCTAATGAGTCACTGACCGGTGGACCCTCGCCAGCTCACCATCGTCTTCCCCAAATCACGCCCACGACCACGTCGTCGGCTGTTTCCTCTGCCATTCACTGCCGCGTTTTAAAACCGAGTTATTGCCGGCGTTTCCTCGCGTGATCCTTGCCCCCGCTCTGGCTATAAGATCCCCTCTCCTCGCCGCTCACTTCCCCTCACACCACTTGCTCGCTCCGCCACCAGGCTGCCCATATTTCGCCGAACTCTGCCGTGGTACCGACGAACTCCGGCAGCAAATTCCGGTGAGCTCCCCGCGCCCCTTGACTTCTAACCTTGCCAGTACAATCACTGCAACCTTGCGTATCTCCTAACCCCTCTGGTGCATGCTAGGATCGTCCAGAGCCTCGTCAACGTCGACGACAGCACGAGTCCGACGAAACCATCAACTTCAGCAAGCTTTCCTGGTTAGTTCTGACCGCGCCTTCACCTCTCCTTGACACTGGCACGACCAGCACCACTTTGCGCATCTGACGCACTGTTTATTTTCCCCTGGCATGATCTGTACCTTCGCCAACGTCAATGAGCAGCCGTACCCGACGCCTTCGCGAACTCCGGCGAGGAATCCCTGACGACTCCGAGCGCCCCTTTGCCAACTAGGGACACGTCGAGCTTCTCCTCGTCACTGCGGTTCTGGTGAGCATCCTCCCACCTCGCCGGGTGACCTAGTTCGCCGGCACCGTCACTGTCAGAGCGCGCTGCCGCCTGTCGCCGCCGCCAGCACCGCCACTTGTTGGTCAAACGCTGAGCACCGTTAGATTTAGATCTAGTGGTCACGGTAGATCGTAGGTGAAGAGGTAAGTTTCAATCAGATCCGCGCGATTAAGTTAGATCCAACGGCTTAGAAGCGTGATCCGGCGCGAAGCGGTACCAGCCAGTAAGATAGCGCCGCGTGGCATGTTTCTCGATTTAAATTTCTGATTTGAATCTATTAGAAGTTTGAACTTGTTTTAATCATAACTTTTGATTCCCACGTCCAAATTTGATGAATTTTATATCAATGGAATCAGGAGAGAAAGCTCTTTCCATATATGCAATGTGTTTAATGTTTTGTTTCTGTTAAAATGGTTTTATTTACAGAAACATGTGTAGGCCTATTTTGTGCATATAAATTATTTGAGAAATGTTTTAAATGTTCAAATAAAGTTTGTTTGGACAGATTTGGACTTGTTTATGAATCAGTACTGTGCTCTTGTCATGTTTGGTATAGAAAATCATAACATATCATATTGCATGCATTCATATATTTTTGCTTTTATATATTTTGTGTGTAATTTGGTGTTATCATTTTATGTGTAGAATTTTGTGCTAATAGTGATTGTGATTGTGAGGATTGTAGCTACTCTCCAAACTACCAAGGCAAGTGGTGCTTCATGATTCTATCCCTATGTTTTCAACTATGCATTAGAAATATTTTGCTAGTCTTGCATGGTTATATTTTGCTTATATGCTATGCTTGGGAAATCCTAGTAGTGGTAGAATTGCTAGAAATTTCTAAGTAAGATGTTATCTATGCCATGCTTAGACTAGCTAATAGCAACCAAGGGTGGTAAAATATTCATGCTATGATAAAATATTTCTAAGTCTTTGGACTTGTGTTTTGCTTAATAAAACAACTAAGTGAATGAAACACCTGGGTGGAATGGAAGGAATGGTTTATGTTGAGTGGTTACACAAGGCCCATTTCTATGGTTTACCTTGTGTATCTCCCTTGTGGAAAGCCACCCAGGAACAAAGGGATTTGAGAGGCCAAATGTTAAGAAGCTTCTAGTGCAGCCACTTGGCAATATGGGCTCTGCCTGGATCATATAGGTTGCAATAACTTAGCCATTTGGACAGTTGGTGGTAGTGGGATGATAGGTTGGAGCACGTCCATTTGGTCTAAGGGAAGGCTTCTGAAAGGTCCTGTCTTGGTGAAAATCAAGTCTTGTGGGGAAAGTGCACAACCTCTGCAGATGGAAGAATCTAAGTACTTAGCCATGTCCCTGGTATGGGACAACTTGAGCATCAAGACATGGAAGCTATCAAGAATATCCTCATCCCAATGTGAAGGACCCCAATGTCTATTGGTGGTTCCTCGGGAAAAGTTTTTGGACAAAGAAAAACTTAGTGTTTTCAACTGATAGGCAAAACCTATTTTGAGCAAAGCAAGCCTAAGATACACTTAGCCAAATTGCATATAGTATCTAGTCCACTAATATTCTACTAAGGTATCACTTGCCAATACTATTCCAATGTATTGACCCACTACGACTGTAACTTGTGATGTTGCAGGTTACTCTGATGATGATTAGGAGTCATGAGTCTACACTCAACATGCTTGCCTGTGGCACATGAAGATGAAGACTTATTTATCTTATTACTTATTTAAACTCTTGTACTAGGCCTGTGGCCATGGAGTTGCAAAAGACTATGTTTGTCTCTAGAATGACTGTAATAATGACCTTTGTTTCTGTGTACTTCATCTTAAACTATGGATGCTAGCATTGATCTAGGGACTAGCATTGCAATCATAGGGATCCTTTTTCCTTTACAAAGGAGAGATCTTACACACGCAAGTGCGGACGCCCTCCTCCGCCGTCTGCCACCGCCGTCTGGCCAGTTAGCCGGCGAGCCAACGTGGCTCCTGTATGGCGTCCACGTGGTGCCTGCGTGGCCCTGTTCCCACCAGTCAGCCTCTAGGGCTAGGCTCTGCGCCGGTAACAAAAGCCCCTGACCCTGTGTTGACGTCAGCCTCGTGTCACAGTGACGCATTAAATCATTTCAAATGATTTAAATAATTCCAGAAATTGATTAAATCTTATTAATTCAATAACTAATGATTTATAAGTCAGAAAAATACAAATAATATATAAAAAATTTCATAAAAATGAGAACTATCTAATTAATTTATAATCATGCATTGTTCAACAACTTAAATGACAAGTTTAATTAGAAGAACATAGTAACCCCTCTCATATACATCCGGAGTTTCCCCGAGTCAAGGTTTGTACCCCTCGGAACCCCAATTAAATTGCCGAGCATGTCTTAGGGTTACTTTTCAATACAATTGAACTTGTCATATCATCATACTTGCTTGAGAATTGTATCGATGCCATGTGTTGATTGTTTCCCTCTCTTTCCAGTGTTTGGTTCTTCCCGGTAGAATACGAGATCGAGATCGAGATCGAAGACCGAGGACAACACCACCGAAGATCGAAGATCAACGAACAATACTTGGCCAACTGTAATCAAGTCAAGTACAAGGATTCCGAAGATCTACTTATCTGTTATCAATTGGCAAAGGCAAGCATAGCCCCACCATGATATAATCCTATGATTTCGAAAGCATTTCAATTCTTGCCATGATGCATACGATTCTACTGTGGTATTTTATCGATAGATAAAGTATCCTATCTATTTCATTACTCCCTCTGAGCTTATATTACCTGATCCACTGCTCCTATCATAACTAGGTTTGGCTTGTGTGCACTGCTAGAGCTCTTATATGTGTCTGCTTAGCCATGCATAGCTGTCAGTTCTGGTCCATCCAGGTGATGTATCAGATACAAATAATCTAGTAGGACAGGAGAACATGATGAGATGAGATCAGAAATTAAACATGCTAAAGCTTGTATGGGAGGCCACAGTGGGATGTGGTTTTTGTAGTCCCATGCTCGCCACCCTTAGGACCCTAGGTTCTTACCTCTTGAACCAAGATGAGCGTACAACCACACGGGGTAAATTGGGACCCCATGATTGACTAACTTGCCTAGTAGATTCCATGAGTCACATAGTTCGGGAGTTCCATTCGACATACGCATTGAAAACGTTTTCGAAAGAAGGAGGTGAAGGAGGTGCATTCATATAGGTTGGGAAGCGTGGACCGAGTTGCTTGGGGTTGATGGCGCCCCTGGTAAACCAACCTCGCCTCACATATTTCAGTACCGGCTTTGGGATTTAACCCATTGCGTGACTCATGGTCTCGGCGAAAGCAAGGTAAAGGTCGTGTATAACCACACCCTCTGTCAGCACACCAAGGAAGTGTGTCAAGTGGCATTAAGAGTCGGTTGGTACGTGTGGGTAAAGTTGTACACCCTTGCAGGGTAATAATCTTTCGAAAAGACATGCCCACGGTTATGGACGACTTGGGAATGGACGGGAGATCATAGAGAACATGAACCTAATCATAAAACTTGGGAACTAATGCTTGTTAAGGATGCTTCCTCATGGGTACGAGGGGGTGATCCTAGTTGGTAGATGATGATGACTTGGTGGATATTCAAAGATGATGATCAATATTTCGGAGATGTCGCTCTCTTATACCCTTTTAAAACTCTGAATAGACGAGCTTCTTCTCTCCCTTGTTTTATAAACAAAAGATGCCTTTATGCAAAACAACTCCACAAACCATAAGTCTTGCGGAGTACACCCTGTACTCACCCTTGCTTTGTTGATACTTTTGGCAGAGTAAGTGTTCCCTGAAGATCAGTTTGGTACTACATCGACACTGACGAGTAGCTTGGGGTTCTCGGCCGGCAGCCTGGAATCTATGGGCTGGGACGTCATTGTTATGCTTCAGGCCTCTTAGGCCATTTGTTAAGTTTGCTATACTTAATAGCATAATTTGCCTTCCATTGTTTGATCTTTGTGGTCAGTGACCTCTGCTTGTAATAATTTGGTTGTCTGCTCCGTTATGAGCTTGCTGTAATAAATTTTGCATCGTACGGTCACTATTGTGTTATCGATTCTCCACTGGATATCCTCGAGCTCAAGGTTAAGCTTATGTCAGACAGAGGTCTGGGATTTGTTTAGCCCTGATCCCGGGGGTGTCACACACAGCTGGCAATAATGGTTTTGGGGAGTTGGAAGCACAGGTAGAGTATGTACTCAATGCAAGTGAAGTCTAGCAAAATAGAGGGAGCGACAAGTGAGAGAGCAATAGTTGTCATAATCATGCTTGCAACAAAACAGGACTAATTATGGCATAAAAGTGATACAAGAAATCTGAGGCGAAATAAATCATCGAGGCTTACTGACTATTGTTTAGTCATATGCATGCATGATCATGTGCCAAGTCGATTCACATGAACAGTCGAGGAGGATACCACAATATCATACCAAAGTATGAATAAAACAATGCAAGCAAACATTCATATGACATGCTACAAACTATTAGAAAGCTGGAGCTAATCATAGACAAGCAAGAACTACTAAGCATCCATAATGACATACACCTTACACAAACAGGCTAAGCATGCTCACAATGATGAGTATATGTACAAAAATGAAACAAATAGAGTTTGTTACCAGCCTCTTACCACACCTCGAGTTGTCTTAATCTTCATTATTGCCCTTCACTTGTGTGACTTGAATAATTAACATGAAACCAAAATCCACTGAGGATGGCTGAACCCTGCAAAGAACTCACGAAACCAAAGAAGAACAACAAATATTTTTGGTGTTTTCGATTTTTTTAGAAACAAGCAAAAAAAGAAAAAACAAACAAAAACAAAGCAAACCAAACAAAGTAAAATCTTTTTGGAATATTCTTTTAAGGCAAACCAAAGCAAAGAAATAAACCAAGAGAAACAACGAAAATATTTTTGGTATTTTTGGTTTTTAGAAAGAAACAACAAAAACCAAAGAGAAAGCAAAAACAATGGATATAGAAAGAACCGACCAAACATGATATATATGAGTGTGATGTCGGTATACCTCCCCCCAAGCTTAGGCTTTTGGGCCTAAGTGGGGCTCAATAGCGCGGATAGTACCCCCATGCTGGTGGGTCATCATAGGAATGATCATAGTCAGGCACCTGCGATGAAGAAGACGACGCGCCACAATCAAATGAGGGTTGCTGGTATGAGGACTCTCCCAAGTTGGAGGGCTGAACCGAATTGTCTTCGGCATCCTCTTCAAAATTCTCCTCTTGTTAGGAGAGTTCCCCCACATAAGTGTCAACGTCCTCCTCCGTAAGCGACCATCCTTGCCTGTTATCAAAGTTAAACAAAGCAGGTGTAGGCAAATAAACTATTTTCTCAGTCCTACCCTTTCTTCGAACTTGCTGGGCAAAAGATATTTCATATGGTAAACTTCTCACATTTCCCCCCACGGAAACAAAACCATGCTGAATCATAGATTCAATATCAAGCATCTCTATGGGGAACTGAAAATCTGAAAAGTGAGGCTCTAACCCATGGAAAGCTAGCAACCTAGAAGCAATGAGACCTCCACAAATTCCACCCTTCTCACAGTTGGTGGTGAGACGGCGAACTCGAGCTTGAGCAAGTTTTCCGGTGTTTTTCGGGAGAGAGAAAGAAGGTGGCTTTGAGGAGGCAGCCTGGAGGGCCCTAGGTGGGCTAGACCCCCCTAGGCGCCACCCCTAGGTAGGCCGCGCCTACCCTAGGTGTGATGGCCTAGGGTGGCCCCCTGGGTCACCTCTAGTACCTCTCTGCCCCTTTTTTCAAGGAAAAAATTCTTTTGAATTTTCTGGAAGTTTTCGGGAAACTTTATTTTTGGCCAATTTTCAGGGTATGAAAATTGATTTTCTCGCAGAAACAATTTTTTCAGAAGAAGCAAAAGAAAACCAAAAGCAAAACTACAGGAGCTCTAAGAAACTCAAACAAGCAAACAACTAGCAAAACTAAAGCTAAAGCACAGACTAGGAAGGAGAAAGGAAAAAGAAAGCAAGTATAACCATAGTGGAAACATTATTTTGTTCATTAAAATCCTTTTGTTAACAAGGTTGATCAAGTCTTGTTACCAAAACAATCTTATATGAAGCAAAACTTTGCATTCCACAAGGTGATTATGTTACCTCATACTTGATAGCAATTGTCCCAATCATAGTAGTTTCAAAATTTTCTTGTGGAATGGGACAATATATTTCTCCAACCTTGATGCCCGCAATATTTTCAATGGAATTCAGGCAATAGCTCTTAATAACCTTCTTGGGGAAATAGACAGTGTGCTCTTTGTCATTAATATTGAATGTCATGGTGGTGGCACGACAGATGCCATGGGTAGGCTAAAGTATGGGGCCAATGGATGCTAGAGGGATCTGGGGAGGGAAGATGCAGTTGATTCTACACACAGAAGACAAAGGCAAAGATCTTTATTTCTCCTTCCTTGGTCTACAAGTGCTCCTTGAGCTGTATTCAAGGAGAAAGGAAGAACTTTACCAGCCTAACGGTACTAAATGAGCCGATGCCCTCCTCTGGGTCTAAGCCTCCCCTTATAAAGGAGAGCCTTGGGTTCCTTTAGGGCTGACGGGGCAAGCATATTCAAGGAATATGCTTGTCCCAATATAGTAGTTCGGCGGCCTCCTTTCCCTGTCACCCTTCTAATGATGGCAAGGCTCTAGAGGGCCCCTCCTGCGTGCCTCGGGCTTCAGGACTGTCACCTCCGTGACCTCCTTCTATCGCTCTGTCACTCTGCGCCTTTGTCCCTTGTGCTTGGCTCCGCTCAGATTCTCCCTAGCCTGCGGCTAGAGTTTGACTTTAGGCTTCTCCTTCCCTTGCAAACTTTGTATCATTCGGCCTCGCCTCGCGTAACTCGGCTTGTCCTTCTCCTGCATTAAGATTACTCGGGCTAACTCGGCCGACTTATTCAGTATCTCGGCCGGGTAATGCCTTGACTTTATTACGAGGGTCCTGCCCTTCCCTATCTCGGCCGAACTTTACAGGATTCGGCCGACTCATACTTTAACTCGGAAACTAGACGGGCAATCTCCTTTCATCTTTCCCCGTCTTCATCCTACCCGAGGTCATCTCCCCAACATTAGTCCCCGAAGCTGATATGGCCCTGCCAATAACTTCGGCCGGGCCGTATCAGTTTCAAGAGATTTCTTTTGCCTTGTTTCCGTGTTAATTTGCTCATGGTATCATCCTATCTTCTCGCGTACGCCTCGTCCTACGTGTCTTACTCATCATTGTATTTCTAGTTTTTTGTTCCCTTACAGTATTCATTGTCAGTCTACAACCGCCGCTGCTCTTGCCTCGTCAGCTCTACGACGCCTCGCGTGCCGTTTCCATCGGGGATCGTGGATTTCTTTCCCACTGTGTGGCCGCTGGTGCGGTTCCCCTCATCATCGTGCGTTGGTGCTACATACAAGATCTACACGGTCAACTGCCTCACGCACGATCCCACTACCTCGCAGGTTACGCGGTTATAAAGAGGGGCGCGGCGCTGGGGGATTTACTTTCCCCTTTTTGCTCGCTCGTGCCCTTCTTCTTCCTCTCGCCCTCGCGTCCGCTCGCGGTTCCGCCGCTGTGCGCTCATCTGCGTTCTTGGTAGCACGAATCTGGCCGCACCACTCCGTCGTCGTCATTACTGCTCGCCTGCTTTGGCGCTGTCGCCGGTGAGTTTCTCCGGTCCCGTCGCCTGGATTTTCCTCTAGAGATCTCAACTCCTCTTCTGTTATTGCGCGGCGGTTCTGTCTCCGCTCCGCCACCGTTTCTTGGATAGAATCACGACGGGGCCTTGTAGTTTTAAACTTTCCTCCGCCGCTAGTTCTTCCTCCGCAGACTTCTCCGGCGAGCCCATGTCTAGCTCCGTCAACGGTGCCCTGATAGAGGATGATGATGCTGGCTCTAGGCCCGAGCGAGGCTCGTGGCAGGGCTCCTCCGTTACTCGCCGCGAGATCGAGTGGCTCATCCGGACTCAGAGGATTCCCGCCGAGGTAGCTTGTCGCCTACCAGGCAGCGAGTCCTCTCCTGACCTTAGGGAGGGCGAGTATGTAGTCTTCATGTCGCATTTCGCGCGCGGCTTTGGTCTCCCTCTCAGCAACTTTGCTAGGGAGTTTCTGGACTACTTCGGCCTTCAGCCGCATCATCTTCCTGCTAATGCCATCGCTTCTCTTTCCGCCTTTATCTCTGCCTCGGAGGGATATTTCGGCTTGTGGCCGTCCGTGCATGTCTGGTCGAAGTTTTTCCAGATTCGTTCCAATGTTGTCCCAGATAAGTCTCTGCACCCTTCTGAGAAGCTGCTTACTCAATGCGGAGCAGCATCCATTACACCTCGGAGGAAGTCCGTATTTCCTCGTGTCACGGGGCTAGAGTCGTTCAAGAAGTGGCACAAGTCCTTCTTCTATGTCAAGAACACGGGAAAAGAGGACAAGATTCGGCTCCTTGCCTTCTCCATTGGCACACATTCTAAGGAGAACTGGACTTACAATCCGAGGAAGAGTCACGCTTTGGCCGAGGCTTTTGAGATTCGGCTTAAGGAATTGATCTGTGAGGGTTTCGCGGTGAGGATCTGATGGCTACCTTCGTCAGTAGCCGAATCTGCCCATTCCAGAAACGCACGCACAAACTCTGCTACATGAGCGGTCCTCTTGACCCCAACCGAGTCTCGACCGTGGAGTTGGACAACTATCTCATCTTTAAGCGTGTCCGAGCTATCTTTAAGATGGAGATGCCTGAGGACTGGGCTTGGGGATTGAAGCCGTACACCCGCGAGCATCCCCCTCCCGAAGTAAGCTTAATCGCTAATGCTTAGCTTTACAATTGTTTTCGTAACTGTCTTTGACAATCTACCTCTTTTTTGTCTTACAGAGGTTTGCGGAGCAGAAGAATGAGGACGCCGAGGTTTTTTCACTCCCATGGCCTGCGGACCGGAATACCCCGGACAGTGGGGAGCCGGACTCGGAAGAGTTTGTCCCCAAGTCGGATCTCGCTCCGGCTCGTGCTCGTGGCAAGACCTCGGCCCACGAGGAGGAAGGTGATTCGGACGAGGTCCAAATTCTAGAGGTAGTTGCCGCAATGCCAATTTCTTATGCATTTCCGGCTTCTACTTTCCCAGCTAATCCGGCTGGTCAGGTTCACGACGCCGAGCCTATTGCTTCCCGGCCCTCTGTTACCTCGGGGAAACGTGGGGCTCCCGCTGGTGCCTCAGAGGCGTCCCCCAAGAAACGAATGAAGAAATCCGCTCTGAATCCTCCCAGGCGCAAGACCATGCCTGGAGTCGCAGGGTAAGTTTCTTTTGCTCATATTTCTTGTTTCTCTCTTTCTGCTTTTTAACCTGACCTTTTTTATCTTCGCAGTGCTCCACTTTCTGTTAAGCCCGGCGGTCCCAGCATGACGAGTCGTATGACTCGGCAGCCGTCTCCTCTGCCTACTGAAGATACCAGGATTCCTAGTCCTGTTCACGCCACATCTCCTCCAGCTCTGAATCGGACGCCACCTCGCCATGATGGACCTGAGATTCCTCTCGTTAACGATGACCCCACTCGGCCCACAGATATTTTTCCCGAGCCTGCTGCCTTTTCCGTGAATCCTGATGTCTCTACTGAGCTTCTTTCTGCCGCTGCGGTTTCCACAATGACTCCTTCCCCGGTCGAGGGAGTCCATATCTCGGCGCCCTCTTCGACCGTGACTCCTCCGGCTCCTAAAGACGCCGTTCCCATTGCCGAGGTATCAGCTCCCACTGATGCCTCTCTTAAGACAAGAAAAGTCGTCGCTACTAAAGCCTCCTCCTCCTAGAAAAGTCTTGCCAGCTCTTCTCAGCCGAGTATAGCCGATGTGCTGCGCAAAGGAAGTGCCTCCGCCAAAGCCTCCGTTACTCCGGCCACCGGTACCCAGCTCGCTCTTCATAAAAGCCCAGCGGGAGCGGTGGTTACACAACACGTCCGAGGTAAAGTCCTAACTCGCACGGCGAGTGGGAACAGCCTCGGCTCGCTAGTTGAATACGCCAATAACTGGAATGCTGCTGATCAGTTTGAGGGTAACCCAGCCAGCCAGCCGTTTCAGCTTTCCGACATCAGCAGCCGCCTGCATCAAGCCGCCAAGATCGTTCTTGATAGTAACAAGATGAATGAGGTAATTGCTTTTTATGGAGTTTTGGTTAATTCTCTAGATGCTCTTATATATATTCTAGTCCCCGAAGCTTGCAAGCGAATAACTTGTTATTCGTTTGGAAGTTTTATGATTCTCTACTCAGTTGAATTTCATCTTAAAATTCGAACCTCTATCCGACTAGATCTGCCTTAAATTCTGCTTGATTTGTCTCTATCTGAATTTGGATTATCTAGCCACCTAGGTCCGAGTTAAGTTTTGCTTGACTCGGATCTATTTTATCTTCGAATATCCAACCACCTAGATCCGGGTAAAGTTTTGCTTGACTCGGATCTGTTTTAGCTTCGAATATCCAGCCACCTAGATCTGAGTTAAGTTTTGCTTGACTCGGATCTGTTTTATCTTCGAATATCCAGCCACCTAGATCCGGGTTAAGTTTTGCTTGACTCGGATCTGTTTTAGCTTCGAATATCCATTCATCATTTGCTCTATTGCTTAGGTTGCACATGACCGGTGGACCGCCGAATTTCAAAGATTGCTTTTTTCGCATAGAAAATTGGAAGAAAAATATGAGAAAGTTATTCATGTGGTGAAAAAAGTTGGTAAGTCGACAATCCTTTTCGTCATCTCCGACATTCTTACTGTTTTGTATGCGAGATGTCGGCTCACTTTGTTGGTTAAACAGGTAACATCAATAATCTTAATATCCGTCTTGAGAAGAAAGTCAAGACCCTGGAAGGTTAGTTGCCCTTTTACTTTATACCTTCCCTCTTTAAAATGTGCGCTAAGTTTCTTTTATCTCTTTTGGCTTTGGTAAAGCTGAGTTACAAACCTTTGCAGCATCTCACCAAGATTGCACGCCCATGCCTGACGTGATGCTGCATTTTTAAAACAAAGCGCTACTCATTCGACGCAGCTAAAAGAAAAACACGATGAGATAGCTCGCCTGCGCGCCGAGGTGGAGGCCCTTAAGCTCTCTCAGAAGTCCGAATTAGAAAAGGTCGACCAGGAGTTCTCCGAGGAGAAAAAATGGCTAGCTCTACAACTGCAGAAAAATAAAGAGCTCCTCGAGGCTACCGAACTGAAAACTCGGGGAATGAGCGAGGAGATCGCTCGCTTTGAGAAGAACAAGATTGACTGGGCTAAAGACCTTCAGATAATGCTGAGTTATATTCATCGTAAGCTTCTTATCACGGCCGGATTATCTTTTTCTTTTTTCCTACTGCCAACTGACGCATTCGTGTTTTGTGCAGATCATTTTCCAAAAGCTAAGCCCGCGAGCTCTAAAGCGGTTCTTAGTGCTCGTGTGCGCCGAGGTGTTCCTGTTGACGCGGACTCGAAGTACTCGATGGAAGATTTCCTGGTTGCTGACGGTGCTGCAGTTGGTCCGATGAAGATTATGGGCAGGGATTTGGTGCAGGCGGCTATCCGAGCCTACCATGTTCTCTGGCCGAATACTTCTGGGACTCCTGATATCAATGAGGTCCAACTGCTGGTGGAAAGATTAATGGCATCCGAGAGGCAACTAAGTCTTTGGAGGGAATCAGCCGGACGAGCTGGCGCTGACATGGCTCTTACTGTTATCATGTCATGGTATGAAGATATTTCTCTTGATATCTTGAGAAATTTGCGCACTAGTTCCCGTTGGGTTGAGGACCCAACCTTTGTCGCTCTTCGGCAAGCTCGCGCCTTCCAGCTCGTTGAGTATGCCGACGTGCATACCTGGAACGAAGGTCCGAGTTTCCTTCCTAACCCGGAAGACGAGGTCGTAGTTGAGGATGCGTCGGATAACAACTCAGCTGAACAAGGAGAAGATGAGGATGACTCGGCTACTTCTGGTGATTCCAGTTCGAGCTCAGATGGCAATGGCGACGCGCGATCCTCATCCAAAGGTACTGGGCATTCTACTGTGCAAACCGACGCTCCTCAGCAGCCTCGGGCTCCCTCCGCAGTCGCTCCTGGGTCTATGGAGGGCAAGGCAACCTCGTCCGAAGTTCCACCTACCTCGGAGTGCCCAGCCCCTGACCAAGTTATGGCCTCTCCAGCTAAAAACCTCTAAGTCATTTCTTATCCCTGGTATGCCGGGCATATGATGTATGTGGAATATTTGTCCGTATTCTGTTTGGTATGAATTTCTTTTGCCGTGTGCTGCTGAGACATATATGGCTGTAATTGTTATCACTTTGTTTAAGTGGTCTTGTTCGTCCGAATCCTTGCTTTGGCGGCCTGCAATTTCTTGATTTTGGGATATATATTTGCATTTGTACTCCCGTGGTTTAGACATTAATCTGGGTGTGAACTTCGAATATCATACAAGATTGAGTTGTTCTTACTTTGAGTGTCGAAATTTGATACCTTTCTTGTATCAAAGGCTAACCACTACTTCGAAGCAATATATGGCAGTCCTCGAGTTACTGCCTATGGCGCCGAAGTCTAGTATGTAAACCAAATCTCAGAAATAATATAATATGATTGCCGAGTCGCTGCTCAAGGTGCCGAGGTTTAGTATGTGAATTAAGGTTAGAAATAAATCTGGGGCAGTCCCCGAGTCATTGCTCGGGGTGCCGAGGTTTAATACATAACATAAAATTGAAATAACATATGGCAGTCCCCGAGTCACTGCTCTGGATGCCGAGGTTTAATACATAACCTGAAATTGAAATAACATATGGCAGTCCCCGAGTCACTGCTCTGGATGCCGAGGTTTAATACATAACCTAAAATTGAAATAACATATGGCAGTCCCCGAGTCACTACTCTGGATGCCGAGGTTTAATACATAACCTAAAATTGAAATAACATATGGCAGTCCCCGAGTCACTGCTCCGGATGCCGAGGTTCGAAACATAATTGGTGCTTGATCTTGAGATACTACTTTACAATGTGTCACTGATGACTGCTACGAGTAAAATGGACGAACTAAAGCTACGTTCCATGGCCTTTTCGTTTCTTCGCCAGCTTTGTCTGCCCTGTTCTTTCCAGGGGATTGAGCATCGATTAGGTAATAGGCATCATTGTGCAACGCTTTGCTCACGACGAATGGTCCTTCCCATGGAGGCGACAGCTTGTGCATGCCGGCCGTGCGTTGCACCAGTCGGAGAACTAAGTCTCCTTCTTTGAACACTCTTGGATTCACCTTCTTGCTGTGATATCGTTGCAAGTTCTGCTGATAAATAGCTGATCTTGATAGCTCCAGCTCCCTGGCTTCTTCTAGCAGATCAACAGTATCTTGTCGAGCTACTTCATTTACTTCTGAAGTTGTATATTGAGTAACTCTTGGCGAGTCATGTATTATGTCGGCTGGAAGCACGGCTTCTGCCCCGTATACCAGAAAGAATGGTGTATAACCTATTGATCTGTTTGGAGTAGTCCTGAGGCTCCATAATACTGCTGGTAGTTCTTCAATCCAACATCCTGTCGACCTTTGCAGCAGTTCGACGAGTCGTGGTTTTATTCCGGACAATACTAGTCCATTAGACCTTTCCACTTGCCCATTGGATGATGGGTGAGCCACAGAAGCGACATCTAATCTTATGTGTTTCTCTTGGCAAAATCTAGCGAAAGCTCCTTCTACAAAGTTTGTGCCATTATCTGTAATAACACTGTGCGGGTATCCATATCTTAAGATAATATCTTTGAGGAATTTCCCTGCTGTGGGCCCATCGCATTTTTTATTGGTTTCACTTCAATCCATTTTGTGAACTTGTCCACCATAACCAATATGTGGGTCATCCCCCCTCGGGACGGCTTAAATGGTCCCACCATATCTAAGCACCACACAGAAAACGGCCAAGTAATGGGTATCGTTTTTAACTCGGACGATGGCATGTGTATCTTGGTTGCATATCTCTGACAACCATTGCATTTCTCAACCAGCTCTTTGGCTTCTTTCAATGCCGTTGGCCAATAAAACCCATGCCTGAATGCTTTGGCCACTAAGGCATGAGATGAGGCATGATGTCCACATTCTCCTTGATGTATATCTAGGAGGATTTCCTGGCCTTCTGCCGAACTCACACATCTTTGCAATACACTTGTGACGCTTCTTTTGTATAGCTCATTATTTATGATCGTGTAAGCTTTAGCTCTCCTTGCTATCTGTCTTGCTAACACCTCATTATTCGGCAAAGTCGCATCTTTAAGGAAAGAGAATATGGGTTGCGCCCATACAGGTGTGATTTTCTCTGGTGTGGTCTCACTGTCTATTTCCATGTTTTCTGCCGACATAACTACCTCGGCTTTCTCCATAGTTATGCTTATCTCAGCTGTCTTTCTCTTGGGGAATTCCGGGTTATATTGCTGGTCAATTTCCATCGGCACACTATCTTCTGCTGAATTTGCCGGAATAATGATGGATTCAGACTCTGGTGATGGTGTTATCGATGGTTTCCTTAGGTTCCCTAGGGCGATACCTGGGGGAATTGACTGCCTGGTTGATCCTATCTTTGACAACGTGTCTGCGGCATCGTTTTCTGCCCGAGGTATGTGGTGAAATTCACACCCTTCAAAATATCCACTGATCTTTTGCACATGAAATCTATACAAAGCCATATTATCATCCAATGCGTCCCAATTGCCTGAGACTTGCTGTACTACTAGATCTGAATCCCCATAGCATAAGATTCGGCGTATGCCAATCTCTTTTGCCACCTTCAATCCATGGACCAGAGCTTCATATTCGGCTACGTTGTTTGACGCGGCAAAATGTATTTGCAGCACATATTTCAGCTGATCTCTTTTGGGCGAGGTTAACACTATTCCTGCCCCCAAACCATTTCTTAGTTTGGAACCGTCAAAGTGCATCGTCCAATAATTCGGGTCTGGTAATGGTGGCTCATATTGCACCTCGGCCCAATCTACGAAGAAGTCGGCCACAGCCTGAGATTTGATTGCATCTCTCCTATCGAATTGCGGAGCATAAGGTGACAATTCAATTGCCCATTTTGCTATTCGGCCACTTGCATCTTTGTTGCTCAATATGTCGGCTATGGGTGCTTCACAAATTACTTTGATGGGGTGCTCTTCGAAGTAATGTTTAAGTTTCCTTGCCGACATGTACACTCCATAAGCCATCTTCTGATAATGTGGGTAATTTTGCTTTGAAGTGGATAACACCTCGCTCAAGTAATACACCGGCCTCTGTACTGACTTATCATTTTCGACTCGTTCTACGACAATTACAGCACTCACTACTCTGTTGGTAGCCGCTATGTAGAGTAACATAGGCTCTTTTGATAATGGAGTAGCTAGAATGGGCGCTGTGACCAACATCCTTTTCAATTCATGAAATGCATTGTCTTCTTGTGGAGTCCAAATGAACTTATCTGATTTCCTCATCAGTTGATAGAGTGGTAATGCCTTCTCTCCCAGCCGACATACAAACCGGCTGAGCGAGGCTAAACAACCCGTGAACTTTTGTACGTCATTTAGACACCTTGGCAACTCCATCCTATCTACTGCCTTTATCTTGGTTGGGTTGGCCTCTATACCTCGGCTGGATACGAGAAAACCGAGTAGTTTTCCTGCTGGCACGCCAAATGTGCATTTTCCGGGTTAAGCTTCATTCGGAACCTTCTCAGGTTCGCGAAAGTCTGTCGTATATCATCCAGTAGTGTTTTGCTTTCTTCGGTTTTGATAACCACATCATCCACATATTCTTGTACATTTTTTCCTATCTGGTCATGTAGACATTTTTGCATGCATCTTTGATATGTTGCTCCTGCGTTGCACAGGCCGAATGGCATTGTGCGATAGCAATAGGCCCCATACGGGGTAATAAACATAGTCTTTATTTGATCGGCCGGATTTAACGGTATCTGGTGAAAACCAGAATACGCGTCTACAAATGACAACAGTTCACAACCAGCGGTCGAATCAATGACTTGGTCTATTCTAGGTAAGGGAAAAGGATCTTTTGGACATGCCTTGTTCAGGTGCGTGTAATCGATACATATTCGCCATACAATGGCTACATTCGGATCATCCTTCTTCTTTTCCACTAGCACCGGGTTTGACAACCAATCTGGATACAGCACCTCCATGATAAACCCGGCCGCCAGGAGCCGAGCTATTTCATCCCCTATTATTTGTCTCCTATCTTCGGCGAAGCGGCGGAGAGGTTGCTTCACCGGTCTTGCTCCTGGCCTTACATTCAGAGAGTGCTCAGCCAACTCCCTCAAAACACCTTGCAGATCCTGAGTTGACCATGCAAAGATATCCCTATTCTCACGGAGGAAGTTGGTGAGCTCGCTTTCCTATTTAGCATCTAGGCCTGCACCAACAGTAACAATACGCTCTGGGAACTGCTCATCTATCTGAACCTTCTTTGTTTCTTTAGTCGGCTGAAAGGAGACACTTCCATGTGGATTGGCTAATGCCGGCATATTCAGCTGTGCTGACTGAGCGAGGGCTGCTACCTCCTAAATCCTTCTTTTTTCTCTTGCTATAACCAATGACTCGGCCAAATTTGACCCGGCTGAAGCACATTCCATTGACTTCTTGTAATCCCCTGCTACTGTTATCACTCCTTGTGGTCCGGGTAGCTTCATTTTCAGATAACTCACATGACAGCTGCACATGAATTTGGCCAATGCTGGTCGTCCGAGTAAAGCATGATAACAACTCTCTAGATCCACCACTTCAAACTCTAAGTTTTCTGCTCTGCAGTTATCTCTTGTGCCGAATAATACATCCACTCGAACCTTACCAATGGGTTCGCACGAAAGCCCTGGTACTATCCCATGGAAAGTGGTCCTCGTGGATTGCAGCATGTTCTGCGATATTCCGAGTTTATGCATGGTATCTTTGTACATGATGTTGATACTGCTCCCATTGTCAATGAGAACTTTTGAAAATTTCACATTAATGCTTGGTCCAACAAATGTTGGATCCAGTACGAGTGATACGACCCCGGACTCGGCATTATCTTGGGGTGATCCTTTATGCTCCAAGTTACTTCTTGATCTGACCAAGGCACATGTCTTGGTACTGCCGGCATAACTGCATTTACTTCCATATGCCGGCGCTGTACACTCTGCCTGTCTTGCTGTTCCGTCGTGAACACGCAATACGACTGATGATGTTCTCTGTAATCATTGTGTCCATTGTTTCCTGGATTTGTCCTTCCATCCTGGACTTGGTTCATCACTTGATGCACCGCATCTCTCCGGTCCGAGTTATCATACCTCGGGGGAGGAGGTGGTAACATCAGTTGCTGTGCATTTGCTCCAGTCAACTGCAGCTGATGCTGCTGATGTACTTGGAGAGGTGCTGCCTGAATGCCTGTAGGGTTTCCCATTGCATTTTTCATCCATGCACATTGGCGGGTCATATGGTTAGCTGGCCTAGCTGGGTTTGACGTGTGAAATTTACACGGCTGATATAACATAGATTCGAACGTGTACTTCGGCATCTCCTGCCATTGCTTATTTTGCTCTGGAGTCCACTGTCTTTTAAATTCATTCCTTGGTGTCCACTGCTGAGGACCATTCTTTTGTCGTTGAGTCCTTCCGTGACTCGGCTGATCTTGGGCTACCGCTACCACATGGGCCGAATAATATCTATAATCCGGCCTCTCTTCTCTTCTTCTTCCTCTAAAGTCATTGCGCCTGGATGACCCGGCCAAATCTCTAGCATACTGGTCTTGTTGCTCCCGGTGATCTGCCGACGTTAATTCTGGTTGCGTCGGATCCCCCAATGCGTAGGAGTCCGCTATTCTGATGGTTTCTGCTAATGTGGTTGGCATATCTCTTTGCAGTCGCTGCCATAACACACTGGCATAACGGCATCCTTGAGCGAACCAAGCTATTCCTTGTGACTCTATAACTCCTTCACACGAGTTTCTCAGGTTACACCACCGAGTTAAAAACTCTCTGTCCGTTTCATTCGGCCTTTGCTTGCACATGGCTAATTGTTGCGGCCTGTTTGGCCTCTTGTATGTACTGGTAAAGTTGCTAACGAACATTTCTTCAAAATCCAACCAACAGTTGATGCTGCCTGCTGGTAGATTATTCAACCATACCCTAGCTGGTCCTTCCAACATTTGTGGGACATACCGTACTGCCCATCGCAAGTTCCCACCTGCTATTTTCACAGCTGTGGCATAATCAATCAACCAGTCTTGTGGTTTGGTGCTTCCATTATATGTCTTTGTGCCTCTTGCCAGCTGAAAGTTCGGCACAGGTGGTTCGCCCATAATCCGTGGTCCGAAGCACGTCGGACCCGGTGGACCCTGTTCTTCTAGGAATTCGGATTGGTATAGCCGGTCTAACTTTACTCTGGCATCATTTGATGGTAGATCTCTGTACAGAACTCTGTCTTGCATTTCATAGCGGTTATTTCACTACTAGGAAAACGGCTATAGGTAATCAGCACATCCATGGCTCACATGGTTGAAGTGCCCCACGGCTAAAACAGGCGTGGCTCACCTGTGGGCAGTGCCCTACTAGTAACTAGAACAACCGTGGCGCACATGACCATAGTGCGCCACAGATATGTGTGGGCCAGGGCCCTGTTGGCCGCATGCCAAACATCCGTAGCGCACATAGGGTAGGTGCGCTACGGTTGTTAGTGTCAACCGTGGCGCACATGGAGGGGGTGCGCTACGCCTAAGCGCATGCCCCTCTCTGTCCCTCACGGCCAGACACATCCGTGGCGCACTATGGCATGTGCGCCACGGATGTATAAACTTAGTAGTAGGGCACCTTGCCCTAGTGCCCTACGCCTAACTATCCTGCACCCACTCCACCCCCGTGGATCGCCTTTTTAGGCTTTGCAAAAAATAAAAGAGAATGATAAACACTTCAAAAAATTAAATCCTTTCATATTTAGGTAGGTAATGTGGTATAGCTTCTAGTAAAATTAACAAACATGAGTTTCGACTTTATTTGCAAAAGAAAGTCATGCCACGGTAAAAAGGTCGTAACTTTTGCATACGATATCGAAAAAAATCGTATAATATACCAAAATGAGCAGAACGAGATTTTGCATCCGCTCGCAACAATCTCCGGTCGTTTAGCGATTTTTTAGATTTTCAAAATTCGAAAAGAGTAAAAAGTTACGGTCAAAAGACCGTTTTTTCCTGCAGAAAAAAAATAGAGGGCGACTTACCCGTAGCGCACCACCACCTAGTGCGCCACGGATAAGCTTGGGCGGGATTCAAATTTCGAATCCCCACCCCGCCCACCTTCCCTCCCCTTCTCTCCTTTTCCTTTTCCTCCCTTCTCATTTCCTTCTTCTTCTCCTCCTTCTCCTTCTCTTTCCCTTTCTCCTTCTCCTCCTCTTCCTCCTCCTTGCAGTGAAGATGGTGATGGCGGCGGCCTCCTCCTTGTAGTTCCGATGACGAGACGGCGGGCTCCTTCTTCTCCTCATCTTCCTCCTCCTCCTTGTAGTTCCGACGACGACGAGGCCTCCTCTTCTTCTTCTCCTCCTCCTCTTCTTCTCCTTCGCCTCCTCTTCTTCTCCTCCTCTTCCTCCTCTTCCTCCTCTTCTTCTTCTCCTCCTCCTCCTCTTCTCCTTCTCCTCCTCCTCTTCTCCTCCTCCTCTTCCTCCTCTTTCTCCTCTTTTTCTTCTTCTCCTCCTCCTCTTCTTCTCCTCCTCTTCCTCCTATTCTCCTCCTCCTCCTTGCAGTTCCGGCAGCTGACGGCGACAGGTGACGGCGAGGAGGCGGCAACAACACACCGCACCACGGCCGGCAGGCAGATCCAGATCTGCTGCTTTTTTTTGAATTTTGAAATTTATATCCGTGGCGCACAGCACCTAGTGCGCCACGGTTATCGTTTCATACACGTGGCGCACCTGGACTACTTTCCGTGGCGCGCACTGCATGTCATACGCCTATCTCGACACAGATGGCGCACCGGGTAGTGCGCCACGGCTGAAGATAACCGTGGCCTTGAGCCGTGGCGCACTGCTAGTGCGCCACAGATGGCCTTTTCAGGTGCGCCACTAAAGGCCGTTTTCCTAGTAGTGTTTCCACCATGGATCGCATATTCCATCTCGGAATAACCATCATTGTACCTTTCATTTACTTGATTGTGGCGAGCTGGTCTTGCTTCTCTTTCCTGCCGAGGTTCATGTCTTGGCTGTGGGTTGAGCAGCGGTTCTCTCCGTACTTCAACAGGGATATTATTCTCATGATTGCCTCTTCCGAGTTCTCTTCTGCCGAGGTCTCCATTGCCTCGGCTTCCGCCGTCTTTCTCAACACGGCCGAGATTTCTCTCAACACTGTTACCTCGGCTTCCATTGCCTCTGTTCTCGTTTGCTTTCCCAGCTATCGCCGGATCATACGAAACGATTTGTTTGTTTCTCTTTCCTGAAGTTACCGCTTTGTCCCTACGTGCATTGTTTCCGGGTGAGGACGCTGCTGCCACGGACAAAGCAGGTGCTGCTCCAGCCGAGTGAACCATTCGCGAGGCCCCTGGCCTCTCCGGGTCTGCCCTGAGCATTTATTTGTTTCGTTGGTTCGCGATGCGCACCATCTCATTCACTCTTTCTTTCTGTTTCTGCTGAGCTTCGCCGGTCAATCCCTCTAACTCTAATGCTGCGGCATTTGCCGCTCTCAGGTTCTTTGCCGGGGTGCTGTACCTCGGCAAACCCAAATCAACTGATTCTGCCTTATGAGCATCATGCTCCTTGTTGATATCATCTATGAGGTTCTTCCCTCTTAACCTCAACTCGTCAACCCGTTCGGGAGCGACGTCAAGCTTATTAGCTTTGGCATATTCTCGCAGGGTCCTATTTAAGGATTCCCGCAAGGCCGACACCTTTTTTGCCTCTACCAGCACCTTTTGCCTGGTTTCTTCTAACTCTGCCTGAGCATTAGCCGGATCAAGTATCGGCGCTACAGGTGTAGTCAGGTTTTCAATGGTTGCTTGAAGAATGTTTTCTGGTCTTTCCAGAGGTGGCCGTATCACTCTTGGTGCCTTTGGGGTTGTGTCCTGTACTTCGGCCTGGTTGGTCACTAGAGGGATTACCTCGGTGGGTGGTGGTGCCGTCTTCCTGGGCGCGACCTGCACGCCTGTGGCGGGGTCTCTGGTTGATCCGTCACCTGCTGCTCCCGCCTACACTCCGGCTGCGACCATCACCTCGAAGCTGCTCACTGGATGCGCTCCGCGCGGACGGCTCGCAGCGCTAAGGGGTGGCTCTCCTGAAACAACAACCTGGTGAGGATAAATGCCGGAGATGTCGACGCCGACCTAGACCCTATGCCCGCCCAAGCTGATGAAGACACCGTTGCACGGGGGAGTTTTTACCTGAAGCTGCCTGCATTGTCGCTGACGTAGTCACAGAGATCGAATCTCCAGACCAAGCCAGAAACAACGCGTTTGCCAGTGCTGATGAAGTTTCCCATCCGGATCATGACTCCAGCTAGCACCGTTGCTGGCCCCACGGTGGGCGCCAACTGACGTGGTGGTGGCACGGCAGATGCCATGGGTAGGCTAAAGTATGGGGCCAATGGATGCTAGAGGGATCTGGGGAGGGAAGATGCAGTTGATTCTACACACAGAAGACAAAGGCAAAGATCTTTATTTCTCCTTCCTTGGGCTACAAGTGCTCCTTGAGCTGTATTCAAGGAGAAAGGAAGAACTTTACCAGCCTAACGGTACTAAATGAGCCGATGCCCTCCTCTGGGTCTAAGCCTCCCCTTATAAAGGAGAGCCTTGGGTTCCTTTAGGGCTGACGGGGCAAGCATATTCGAGGAATATGCTTATCCCAATATAGTAGTTCGGCGGCCTCCTTTCCCTGTCACCCTTCTAATGACGGCAAGGCTCCAGAGGGCCCCTCCTGCGTGCCTCGGGCTTCAGGACTATCACCTCCGTGACCTCCTTCTGTCGCTCTGTCACTCTGCGCCTTTGTCCCTTGTGCTTGGCTCCGCTCAGATTCTCCCTAGCCTGCGGCTAGAGTTTGACTTTAGGCTTCTCCTTCCCTTGCAAGCTTTGTATCATTCGTCCTCGCCTCGCGTAAGTCGGCTTGTCTTTCTCTTGCATTAAGATTACTCGGGCTAACTCGGCCGACTTATTCAGTATCTCGGTCGGGTAATGCCTTGCCTTTATTACGAGGGTCCTGCCCTTCCCTATCTCGGCCGAACTCTATAGGATTCAGCCGACTCATACTTTAACTCGGAAACTATACGGGCAATCTCCTTTCATCTTTCCCCGTCTTCATCCTACCCGAGGTCATCTCCCCAGCATTGAATGTTACTTTTCCTTTATTGCAATTGATGACAGCACCTGTAGTATTAAGAAAAGGTATCCCAAGAATAATAGACATATTATCATCTTCAGGCATTTCAAGCACAACAAAATCAGTTAGAACCACGCAATTATGAGCAACTTGAACATGAACATCCTCACATATACCGACAGGGATATTAGTTGACTTATCAGCCATTTTTCAAAGAAATATCAGTTGGTATCAACTTTTCTAGCTGGAGTCTCTTATAGAGAGAAAAAGGCATAACACTAACTCCATCTCCCAAGTCACATAAAGCATTTCTAACATAATTATTCTTAATGGAGCAAGGAATAGTTGGTATACCTGGATCACCAAGTTTCTTTGGAACCTTACCATTGAAGGAATAATTAGCAAGTAGAGTAGAAATCTCCTCATTAGGAATCTTTATTTTATTAGAGACAATATCCTTCATATACTTTGAATAAGGAAGCAACTTAATAGCATCAGTCAAAGGAATTTGCAAAAATAAAGGCTTCATCCACTCACAAAACTTGTTGTAGTGTTCCTCCTCCTTTGACTTGTGTTTCTTACCTGGAAAAGGCATAGGTTTCTGCACCCAAGGTTCTCTCTATTTACCATTTTTATTAGCAATAAAATCTTCCTTTGTGTACCTAGTGTTCTTAGTGTGCTTCTCAGGTTCTTCCTCACCTTCCTCCTTACCAGGAGACTCATTTTTATCATTACCACTCTCAGTTTCAGCATCAGAGACATATATACTATTAGGATCTACAACAGGTTCAAGGGGTTCCTCAACCATCTTATGTTTCTTTTTCTTTCTCTTACGAGGACTACCACTATCTTCACCTTGTTGAGAATCCTGCTCTATTCTTTTAGGGTGTCCTTTAGGATATAAAGGATCTTGAGTAGCTATACCACTTCTAGTTCTAATTCCATAAGCATGTTTATCTCCTGAAGCATTAACTAGCATATCCTTTTGCACCTTAGCAAGTTGATAAAGTTGAGTTTGAACCATTTGAAAGTGTTTACAAAGCATTTTAATGTCATTAGAAGTTCTTTCCACAATATCTTTCAACTCATGGATAGATCTAGAGTTTTCCAATAAATGATTATGAACTTGTTTATTAAAATGACCTTGTTTAACAATAAAAATGTCAAGTTCCTCTAAGCATTGATCAGGAGGCTTAGCATAAGGAGTACCACCTTCATCAAAGTGTTGGAGAGAGTGTACCTCAATAGTAGATGAGTGGAGAATTGGCTTACAAAATTCTTCTATAGGAGGTAGATTCTTCACATCTTCAACTCTAATACCTTTCTCCTTTAGACACTTCTTAGCTTCCTTCATCACTTCATCATTTAATGCAATAACTCCCCTCTTCTTTGTTGTTGGTGTTGGAATTGGTTCAGGAGTAATAGGCTCAGGTGTATTCAGCTCAGTTGAAGTCCAATCATCATAATTCTTGCTTATCTTGGTCATTAATTCTTGAGCATCTGTAGGAGTCCTTTTCCTAAAAACACAATCAGCAAAGCTATCTAGGTAGGTTCTAGAATCATCAGTTAGTCAATTATAATAAATATCAAGAAGCTCATTCTTAGGTAATGGACATCCAAGATGTGCATGACTCAAGGAACAGAATCTTTTCCATGACTCAGGCCATTTCTCTTCTTCTCCCTGTTTAAAATCAAAAAGTCCCTGCAAAGCAGCATGTCTAGCACTGGGAGGAAAATATTTATGGAAGAAAGAAGCAATCAAGCAATCAGGAGGTAATCTATTAAACCAAGCCCTAGCTTCTCCTTTTAGTGAAAAAGGGATATCTTAGAAACAAAGTACTTACGCATCTTAAAATCATCAGAGAATAAAGCACTCATAGTATAAAGCTCATTCATATGAGCCACAACACTCTCATTTTCAGTACCACAAAAAGGTTCTTTCTCAACAATATCTAAATAAGACAAATCAAGAGAGAAATCATAATCTTCATCTTTAATATCTATGGGAGAGGTGGCGAACTTAGGATCAGAGGATAACTTAGGCATAATAGTACGTCTAGCAAGAGACTCTTCATAGCACTAGTACCATGTGTGTTTCAGCATTCTTCAACAAATTCATCAGTGAACTCAATGTAACCATCATTAATATCATAACTCTCACTAGCCTCAGGTGAGCCAACAGGTGTAACAATGTATTCACTAGGAGTTTCGGTATTTCCTAGACTAGCCATAGTAGCATCTAGAAAAGGACCTAATGAACCACTCGCATTAAGCAGAGTATAATTAACATCGTGAGCATCAAAAGCAGTTTCAGACTCAGCAGTAGTAGTAGTGTGTGTAGCATGTGTATGTGGTGGTGTGACAAGCTTACTTATAACAGACGGTGAATCAGGAGCACTGGAGGTGTTTAGGACTGTACCTCTTCTTGCAGTGGATGGTAAAATAGGGAACTTTCCATCATGAGACTTCCCCATGATGAAAGGAGTAGTAGTGAACAATAATAGATCCAAGTGAACTTACAAATAGAGCTATGCTCCCCGACAACAGCGCCAGAAAATAGTCTTGATGACCCACAAGTATAGGGGATCGCAACAGTCTTCGCGGGTAGTATTACCCAATTTATTGATTCGACACAAGGGGAGCCAAAGAATACTTGCAAGCCTTAACAACAGAGTTGTTAGTTCAGCTGCACCTGGAAATAGTTCTTGCTCACAGAAGTTTATCAGTAGCAATAGTTTGGTAGTAGCAACATCAACAGCAACAGCAACAGGATCAATAATAACAGTAACGGTAACAATAGGATTCGCGTGCGGTAGGCATAGGGATGGATGACGGGTGTTGCATGGACGAGTCTAAACATGTAACTTCAAGATGTAGGGCATTGCAGATAAATAATAACAAGCATCCAAGTAATAAAAAATCCTAGGCATGTGCTCCAAATATAGTCATACGTGCTCGCAATGAGAACTTCCACAACATCTTCTGTCCATCCAGCCCGTGGCAGCGGGGCCTCTAGGGAACTACTGGCAATTAAGGTGCTCCTTTTAATAGAGCACCGGAGCAAAGCATTAACACTCCGTGAACACATATGATCCTCACACCACAGCCATCCCCTCCGGTTGTCCCAATTATTGTCACTTTGGGGCCTTTGGATCCGGACGATGATATGTGTATACAACTTGCAGATAAGATCACAAACAATACTATCATAATGATTCAATAATAAGTTCAGATCTGAGATCATGGCTCTCGGGCCCTAGTGACAACCATTAAGCACAACAAGTTACAACAAAGTCAAATAGCACAAGAGAAACTAGGCACTATGCCTTAACAATCTTATTCGATTACATGATAGAACTCATCCAATCCCTACCATCCCCAAGCCTATAGTGGGGGATTACTCACTCATGGATGAGGGAAACATCGGTGGTTGATGGAGATGCATTGGTGATGACGATGGGGATGATCCTCTCCAAATTCCCCGTCCCGGCAGGGTGCCAGAACAGAGTTTCTGGATCCGAATCTTGGTTTCTGGTGGCGGTGGTAGAGCGGAACTCTTTTTGGAAAACTATCGAACCCCCCTCGGTTTTTAGGTCGAAAGGCAACTTATAGGCGCAGAGGGAGGCCGAGGGGGTGCCTGGGGTGGCTGCACCCCCTCCAGGCGCGACCAGTGGTGGGCCCACGCCTGGGGTGGGTGTGGGCCCCCCAGGCCTCCTCTCCGTCTCTTATTCTGGCTCCGTGGATCTTCTGGTGAAATATAATTTTTGGCATATTTTTCGGGATTTTTCCTGATAGTTCATTTTCTGCACAAAAACAATACACCAAGGTAATTCTGCTGAAAACAGCATCAGTTCGTGTTAGTTGTATCCAAATCACACAAGTATAGAGAAAAAACAATAGCAAAGTGTTCGAGAAAGTAGATATGTTTTGGACATATCATGGCCTTCTCGGGAGGAGATCCGGCCGGATGCTCCCCTCCTCCACCGAGCGGCGCGGCCGCTCCCCTCCTCCACCTCGTTGCCCCCATCTCCTACACCGAGCCGGCAGTGGCAAGGTAAGTGTTTTTTATCTGTTTTTCTTATATTACTATTATGTTTAGATTTAGTAGTAGTTCTAGTGTTGTAGATATGTTAGTTGTAGTACATTAGGGTAGTACATTAGGGTAGTTCTAGTGTTGCAGTACATTAGGGTAGTATATGTTGTTTCATATATTTATGTGTATAGTAGTAATTTAAGAATTATATATATTCATGTGTATAGTAGTAATTTAGGAATTATATGCTATTTCATATATTCTAGTGTTGTAGTACATAAGTAATTTTTCTTCATGTAGGATATGTGTCGAGTCTGAGGGTGGGGCTGTCGACGACGTAGTACATTTTGCTGGAGGGTCACTGATCTTCTTCACCTATTGATCACGCTTCGAGGGTAAAAATATGTTCTCCTATCTTGTACCTAGGGTTATTTTCATGTGTAGATCACCAAGTCTGTCGCGTTACCTAGGCGTCTCTTCCCGGCCGTAAGGGTTACGAATAAATATGCATTAGTGGTCTCGCATATTATAAACCGTAAATCTTACGGCATTTATTGAGAAAGCCGACGGATGCGCAGTTGGGTATGTTTTCCTTGTTCTACTCCGGTCCGAGATAGGATTTTGGCAGCGTCTCCCTGTTGTTCTCGGGATGCATATCCCTCTTGGATTTTTGCCGAGACGTGTATCGGGAGAGTAGCGGGGAGGTGCTGCCAAAATTCTTTCTTGGATCGGGGTAGAGCAGGGAGAACATACTCAATCTACTGATCCAACGGTTGATAGGACCCTCTTTACCTATTATAGAGATAGGTGGATATATGTATGGCATAAAATATATGTTTGCTAAAATCACCGAACTAATACTGAATTTATTTATATGGCATGATTAATTGAAAGCATTATATATGTCGTTTTTGGTACTGATTAGAGGATGGAGAATCGTGACTGGATGTATGATGGCTATGTCAGTAAGTGGGACTTTACCTCAGAATGGCAAGAAAAGGCCGAGGACTTCGTGAGCCGGGCATTTGCCGTCCCCAGCAGACCGTAAGAATTTTCGCCTGTGCAAGATGCAAGAACCTAAATACACACTCAAAGGATGATGTGAGTACTCACATGGTCAATTACGGGTTCACACCATCCTACAAGACTTGTACATTCCATGGTGAAAAGTTAGCGAAACATGCTAGGAGGGAGTCACGACAGAGTCAGCAGCAGAGTCAGCCAAGGGGAGAATTTGATACTGGTTTTGATAGGTTCATAGACAACTTTGTGAATGCTAATGTTCCTGAAAGCCCTCATGTAGAGGCGGAGACACCTTAGGAGGCGGAGACAAGTGAGGAGCCGGAGGAAAACACGGAAAAGTACTACGAGACTTTGTTTGCCTCGCAGAGACCCCTTCATGCACATACAGATGTTACCCAACTGGATGCCATAGCTCGCCTTTTGGCCTTGAAGAGCCAAAGGAACTTGACCAGTGAGGACTCTTATGATATGCTTGCCATCATTGGCAGCATTCTGCCGAAAGGGCACCTCTTGCCGGAGAACTTCTACTATTAGACCAAACTCCACCGTGACCTTGAGATGTCATATGAGCAGATACACGCTTGTCCAAAGGGATGCATGCTATTCACAAAGGAGCATGCTAAGACAAATTATTGTATCCGCTGCAAATCCTCTAAGTACTTTGAGGTCGATCCCAATGGTGATGGTCAGAAGAGGCAGACCGGGGTTGCCTAAAACATCCTCCGGTATCTTCCAATCATACCGAGGCTCCAGCAACTCTTCATGACCGAGGATACTGCCCAGCAGATGTTGTGGGCAGTGTTGGGGATATGCTATATGGGTATCCTAATAGCATGTCTCTTATCCGACTAACCCGGGTGGCCCATAGTCGGTAGCGTGGCCTATGGCCTGCTGGGCGGCCTAGTTAGGTGGATATAGAAGGGAGGCCCATGCCGGATAAAGGAAGGCTACGGTGGAGTCACCAGCGTACCCGGAGCCTTGGAGTGCAAGATACACAAGACTAGTAATAGACGGTGTAGGACTCTATGACCTGTCCGGCTAGGACTTTTCCCTGTAACCCTAGGACCTGGCGACTATATAAGTCGGGCCTATGGGAGCCTTTAGGGCACGTTCATAGACAACCTCGCACAACGAACCTATCTCTCTAACTCGGCGTATTGCCCTTATAGTGATTTATAACAGGAGTATGATTCCGCCACCGTTGTGGGATCTGAACCTGGGTAAGCTGTGTTACCTCGTACCCGTCAACTGTCCGCCTTACCCCATGTCTCTAAACACGCACTGTGAGGACCCCTCCATGGTGTACTCGTCGGCAATACCACGACAGTTGGCGCCCACCATGGGGCAAGAGGTGCTTCAGGCTCTTCAGCGGGCGAGGACCAAGATCTTCACGGGAATCGGCAAAACCGTAGCCATCGGTCGGGTTCTCTTATCCGGCAACGTTCCGATCATCCCTCCCGACGAGTTCTGGATCCCGGCGAAGACGAACCTTACACGGTGTTCGATCGTTCCTATCAGAGACATCCACCTCTTCATCGGCGAAAACGACTCGAGCACTAGTTCCCTGGGAGTCGGAGGAGCATCAAGACCCGCACAGACCGCCTACGGGCAGGATACGTTCGCGGAAGGATCAATGTAAGATCTCTCTTCGGAGTTTGCCGACAAAGATCGGAAAAATTCAAGGCCCACCCAAACCGCCCCTTTTGCAGGATATAAAGGTGGAAGATCACTACAAATCCGCTGGCTTCGTCCGTGCGTCTGGATAGCAGAGATCCAAGTTCATCGGCGTGGTTACCATCTTCGATCTGGCACGCTGTGTTCAGAGAGAGGGCGAAAACCCCCGCGACTACCTGGCCAGGTGGCTCCGTATACGAGCCGACCTAGCCAACTACCCCGATGATAACGCTCTATATCACTTCGTGGAAGGACTAGACCGCGGCACGCTTCTCCGACATTCTTTAAGATGGCAGAAGGCAACAGGATGCCTTACACTCGAAGAGATGGTGAGCATCGTCAACAGCTACGCGGCAGCTGACGCGGCAGCCCAGATGGAGCTTGCACTCAGAGACGGAGAACCTCCGATTCAGCAGCCGCCACCACCGCCTCCCACCGCCATCGTCGCAGGAGCACCACCACCTCCAGTCATCGTCGAGCCCGTTGCACCTCCACCGCCCATCATCGAGGAAGTCCTGGCACCCTCTGACTCTATCATTGACGCGCTTTATGCTGATTTTAGTGCAGATTCAGAGGAGATAGACTTCAGTCCATAAGAGCTAGACTCTGCTATGCAGGAGATGGAGGAGGAGTACTCGCGCGACGAGCAAGCCAACAATGCCATCACGTCCCGAGGGGTGTTTGTCACCATTGGGACAGCGATGAAGATCAACCCGGACGAGCTCCGCCTACGGCGCTGGAAAAGGGGAAGGGGCCACTTATTGCTGCTGACGATGCTCATGCAAAGGTCATGCCTCCTCCGCCTGACCCAGGGCAGCAGCCGCAGGAACTCGGCACCGGCCCGAGCAACAACAACACCGCAAACTTGCCGCCTCCAGCATCTACGTCTGCAGCAGCCCAAGTTAGTCCAGCTGATAGAGTGATGTACGACAATCTCCTCGTTGAGCCACTGACCTTTGCTCATATCCGGAACGTGATCCAGCTTGATGAGAAGCGCCAGCAGCTGCTGGAGGAGGCACAAGCCATCTCGGAGCAAGGCGCTAAGCTAGATCGAGATCTGGTCAACACGCAGAAGTCCATAGAAAAAGCTAGAGCAATGGAGGCCGAGTACAAGACTTTGCTACAGCAGCAGAAGGCTAAGAAAGCTCCAGCTCGCGTCATCAACGATCCTGGTGTACGGCGCAACCTAGGATGGGCTCCCTCTAAGCCGGCACAGGCCAAGCCATACATTGATAGTGAAGGCAAGCAGGTGAGGCCCACACCACTCCTTAACCTCGCCGTCGCCAAGACTCTTCTGGAGCAGGATAGATCGCCTGAGGCAGTGGAACAGGTCTATGACCTAGTGGCCATTTCACATCCCCAAATTTTAGATTTGGTACTGCATATCATTCATGGCATTGCATCACGATCATCCTTTCAAAATCTTAGATTGAAAAGATTTTGGCAAAGCAAACCACTTGCATTTGCATTTTGACACCTACACTTGAACGCTTGGTTTTACCATGACTTTGACAAAAACTATATATTTTGGGTGTATGGATGACACAGGTGCATAGAGGGTTCCGCCACGAATCCGTAGCACTTTGTTTCACCCAATTCGGAGCTCCGTAGCAGAAGTTATGCAAATCTGAATTTTGCCTCAAAATCTGGACAGTTTCTGTCAAAATTCAGTTAAGGAAAAATCGTCTGAGAAAAAGGAAAAAGGAATTAAAAAAGAGCGCACAGCAAGCCTTGTCAATGGCTCAGCCGCCAGCCGCCGCTACGTCTGCGCCAGCCTCTACACCGCCGACCAGCGATAGGTGGGCCCCACCTGTCAAGGGAACTCGCTTTGGCACTCGTCTTATTGAGCTCACTAGTGCTCAATCTTACACTCCCTAGCATCATGATGCTTCCCCTCACCATGTTTGAGAGGAAGGACCTTTGGGGCTTCAAGGTTACTCAGCCAGGGCGCAAGACTGAGCCAGCCACGGAGGCTATCACCTTCAAGCTTATGCACGACAACAGGGAGAGAGGCCTAGAGGTAGTCATGTAGGATTTACTTGGGCGTCTGTTAGGGAGGCACTCTTGGGAGATTAGAGGTACTCACTTTCACGCCTTCGGGAGACGCGACGAGGATGGTGAGGCTATTGAGTTCGAGGATGCTGCTAGAGAGACGGCAGAGCCGATTCGTCTGTACATTCAGGACCTAGAGGTT
Source organism: Avena insularis (assembly GCA_023614405.1). Classification (NCBI taxonomy): domain Eukaryota; kingdom Viridiplantae; phylum Streptophyta; class Magnoliopsida; order Poales; family Poaceae; genus Avena; species Avena insularis. The sequence continues at coordinate 326,092,138 of CM042691.1, read as the reverse complement.
CTACTTAGGCACCTAGATACTGATAGGACCAATGTCATGCTTAGCAATGACGAGCTCCAGGTGCAACTTCGTGAGAAGGACAAGCTCTTTGCGGAGCAAGACGAGATAGTCAAGGAAATGGAGGCCAAGTTTGAGAGCCAGGACAGGAAGTTCAAAAGCAAAGAGAAAAGAGTCTAAGACAGGAACAAGAGGATTTGAGAGATGACTGCAGAACTAGAGGCCAAGGACTTCGAGATCGAGCATCAGCAGGGTGTGATTGAGAGACTTTGTTCACAGAAGAGGGCTCTCAAAGCCAAGGTAGAGGCCTTGACTACCAATGTCGAGGAATACAAGACCGCTATGGAGAATGTAGGTCTTACACTTGTTGATGAGGAGGTTGATGCAAAGGAGTAGTGATGACTACTCATTTATCTATCATTTACCATGCTTATGATTATTGAGTCGCAATGACCATCCAACATGTGGATGGCTTGCTATTGGTGTGTTTGCTTTTCAAACTTGTTGTTTATGTCGTTGAACTTTATGTTATTTTGATGCTTGTTTGGTGATTGTCTATGTGATGTATTGTGCATGTTAAGCATCTATGGGTATCTCATTCTTATCCTTATTGAAAACCACAGATGCCACCTCAACGTGCCAACCCCAACCCGAACAACAACAATGTCACCCCCGAGATGCAGCAGCTGATGAAAGCACAAGCACAGCGGACGCAGATGATGACCACTTTCATGCAGAATCAGAATAACAACAACAACAATAACAATAACAACAACAATCAGAACAATCCACCAGGATTTGACATGCTCACCAGATTCTTAAGACTGAGGCCTGCAAAGTTCTCAGGAACTACTGATCCCATGGTGGCCAATGATTGGCTACGTGCAGTGAACAAGGATTTGGTGACTGTCGGCTGTACCGACGAGGAGAAAGTCAGATTTGCAGCACACTTGTTGGAAGGACCAGCAGCTACTTGGTGGGATAACTTCTAGATCACCACTCCCATTGAGGATGTGACATGGGCTATCTTTGAAGATGGTTTCTGTACACAACTCACATCTCATCCGGAGTTATGAGTTTGAAGAAGGAGTTCCATAATCTGAAACAGTGCCACCGCAGAGTGGCTGAATATCACTACTAGGAAAACGGCTATAGGTAATCCACACATCCATGGCGCACGTTCTAGTGGTGCCCCACGGGTAAAATAGGCGTGGCGCACTGCCCACAGGTGCCCTACGGCTAACTGCCGTAAGCGTGGCGCACATGGGGGTGGTGCGCCACACCTATGTGTGGTCCAGGGCACGTGTGGCCGCAGCACACATACCCGTAGCGCACTAGGTCAAGGTGCACTACGGATGTGCAACTTAGCCGTAGGGCACTCCGGCCTAGTGCGCTACGGGGCTGTATGTTGCAGCAGCTGGGTCAACTTAGCCGTAGGGCACTAGGACTTTCTAGGCTTTCTAAAAAATAAAAGAAAATGATAAACACTTCAAAAAATAAAATCATTTCATATGTAGTTAGGTAATGTGGTATAGTTTCTAGGAAAATTAACAAACATGATTTTCCACTTTTTCTGCAAAAAAAAGTCATGACACGATAAAAAGGTCGTAACTTTTGCATACGATGTCAAAAAAATCGTATAATATACCAAAATGACGAGAACGAGATTTTGCATCTGCTCGCAACGACCAGACTCGTTTAGCGATTTTTTAGATTTTCAAAATTCGAAAAGAGTAAAAAGTTACGGTCAAAAGACCGTTTTTTCTTGCAGAAAAAAATAGAGAAAACTTACCCGTAGCGCACCACCACCTAGTGCGCCACAGATAAGCTTGGGCGGGATTCAAAATTTGAATCCTCACCCCGCCCACCTACATTTCCCTCTCCCTTTTCCTTTCCCTTCTCCTTCTTCCTTCTCCCTTCTCCTTCTTCCTTCTCCTTCTCCTTCTCCTTCTTCCTTCTTCCTTCTCCTCCTTCCCCTTCTCCTCTCCTTGCAGTGACGGCACGACGACGACCTCCTCCTCTCCTTGCAATGACGGTGGAGCAGCGGCGGCGCAATGGCGGCCTCCTCCTCTCCTTGCAGTGATGGCGGCGTCCGACCTTCCTTCCTCCCTCCCTTCCTCCCTCTCTTCCTCCCTCTCTTCCTTCCTCCCTCTCTTCCTCCATCTCTTCCTTCCTCCCTATATTCCTCCCTCTCTTCCTACCTTCCTTTCTCCAACCACACCCTTCCTACCACCTCGATGCCGGCGAGGACTAGAGCGGCCACGGCCTCCCGCACCTCCCTGCCACGGCCATGCTCCGGCGAGGTGACACGACTGCGGCGGCGATGCACGGACCCGATTGCTTTTGCAATTCAAAATGAGGGTTTTTTGCATTTTTTTTGTTTTTTGAAAAACACATCTGTAGCGCACCCATGTACCCCTATCTGTGGCGCACCTGGTAGTGCGCCACGCCTATCTCGACAGAACCTTGGCGCACCATGCAGTGCGCCACGACTACGAGATAGCCGTAGCACGAGGCCCGTGGCGCACTGCTAGTGCGCCACGGAAGGCCTTTTCAGGTGCACCACGAACAGGCGTTTTCCTAGTAGTGATATATTGAGGAGTTCAACAATCTGGCGCGTTATGCACCGGATGAAGTGGATACTGATGCCAAGAGGAAAGAGAAGTTCCTCGAAGTACTGAACGATGAACTGAATCTGCAATTATCTGTGGCCTATGTACCCACCTACCAATCCCTTTGTGACAAGGCTACCATCTTGGAGAACAAGATGAAACAGGTGGAAAGCAGAAAGAGGAAGCACAGCTTTGACAAGCACATCTCGGGATCATCTCACAAGCGTTCCCATTATAATGATAGTGGGAGTTCTGGATCCCACAAGCATGGAAAGTACAACAGCCACCACAACCACAACCACCATCATGACAACAAGCATCACCGTATTCATGATAATGACAAGTACAAGAACCACAAGGGTGGATATAAAAGCCACCACAATGGAAGTTGAAGTGGTAGTGGAAGCCAGCCTGACAAGAAGGATCTCAGTCAGGTGGAATGCTTCAAGTGTAAGAAGATGGGGCATTATGCAAATGAATGCCCAGAAAAGAAAGTTGAAGGACCCAACAAGCCCAACCCTTTCCAGAAGGGACAGGTGAATCACATCAATGTGGAAGAGATCTATGAGGAACCTGATGCTGTGGCTGGTAAGTTCAAACTCAATTATGTTCCAGCACTTGTTCTTTTTGATACTGGCGCATCGCATTCATTCATATCAAGAGCATTTGTTGAAATAAATGAACTTCCAGTTGAAACTATTGGGTGTCCTATAAAAGTAAGTTCTCCTGGTGGAGAAATGATAGTGAACTCAAGATGCCAGGACCTAGTCATAGAGTTTGGGAAGTATAAATTTCCCGTTAATCTGATAATCTTAAATTTTGGGAATGGACTGGATGACTAAGCACAAGGGAGTGCTAGATTGTGCCAATCATACTGTCACACTCACAAACCCGGATAACAAAAGGATTAGATTCAAGACTAACTTTGAATCAAAAGGGAGTAAGCTAAATTATCTTAAGGGGGTTAGCATAGATAGTGTGCCATTGTGAGTGAATATCCGGATGTGTTTCCGAAAGAATTTCCGGGAATGCCACCAGATAGAGATGTGGAATTTCTGATTGACTTGCTGCCAGGATCAGGACCAATAGCAAAGAGACCTTACAACATGTCGGTTGATGAGTTGAAAGAACTCAAGAAACAACTTGGAGAACAGTTGCAGAAAGGATTTATTCAACCAAGTTCTTCATCTTGGGGAGCACCAGTCTTATTTGTGGAAAAGAAATATAGAAGTCAAAGGTTATGCATAGATAATCGTTCACTCAATGAGGTGACTATCAAGAACAAATATCCTTTGCCTAGAATCAATGACTTGTTTGATCAGTTAGAAGGATCTTGTGTATTCTCAAAGATTGATCTCCAGTCAGGTTATTTCCAGCTTAAGATAAGAGAACAAGACATACCTAAGACAACTTTCACCACTAGGTATGGATTGTATGAGTACACCGTGATGCCATTTGGTTTGACCAATGCACCATCTCATTTCATGAATATGATGAACAAGGTGTTCATGGAGTTCCTTGACAAGTTTGTTGTCGTTTTCATTGATGACATTTTGATCTACTCCAAGAGCAAAGAAGAGCATGAAGGACATTTGCGTTTGATACTTGAGAATCATAGAGGGCATAAGTTGTATGCAAAATTCAGCAAGTGTGAGTTCTGGTTGAATGAAGTGGGATTTCTTGGACACGTTGTGTCGGGAGATGGTGTAGCAGTTGATCCCGCAAAAGTGTCAGCTGTAACTGAATGGGAATCTCCTAAGTCAGTGAAGGAAGTTCGTAGTTTCCTTGGCTTGGCAGGATACTACAGAAGATTCATTGAGAATTTCTCCAAGGTAGCTAAGCCAATGACGGAACTACTAAAGAAAGACAAGAAATTTGCTTGGACTGAAGGATGTGAACTTAGTTTCCAAGAATTGAAGAAGAGACTAGTGACAGCACCAGTCCTATGTTTGCTAGATTTGGAGAAAGATTTCCAAGTGTATTGTGATGCATCTCATCATGGATTAGGTGCAGTTCTAATGCAAGAAGGGAAAGTTGTGGCTTATGCCTCGAGACAACTCAAAACTCATGAGGTAAATTATCCTACTCATGATTTGGAGTTAGCCTCTGTTGTCCATGCACTCAAAACATGGAGACACTATCTTTTGGGAAAACGATGTGAAGTGTTCACAGATCACAAAAGTTTGAAATATATCTTCACCCAGAAAGAAATCAACATGAGACAAAGAAGATGGCTATAACTCATCAAGGACTATGACTTGAGTTTGCAATACCACCCCGCTAAAGCAAATGTTGTAGCGGATGCTCTAAGCCATAAGGTGTTTGTGAATGGCCATACAAAGAGAGAGTTGCCAGATGATCTGTGTGCCCAATTTAGAGACCTTAGATTGGAGATTGTGCCTGAGGGACATCTCATGACATTGGATGTTCAACCCACATTGTTGGACAAGATCAAGGAAGCCCAAAAGACAGACAAGGAAATTGAAGAGATCAAGGAAAAGATTGGCAAGGGAAAAGCCAAAGGATTCCATGAAGACGAACATGGTACTTTATGGTATGGAAAACGTATCTGTGTTCCGCAAGATCCGGAGCTCCGAAAACTGATTCTACAAGAATCACACAACTCACCATATTCCATTCATCCAGGTAACACTAAAATGTACATGGATATGAAGGAAAGATTTTGGTGGAATAATCTCAAGAAGGCCATCGCCGAACATATTGCTTTGTGTGATGTATGTAGTAGAGTGAAATCGGAACATCAGAAACCAGCAGGATTACTACAACCACTACCTATTCCTGATTGGAAGTGGGACAAGATTGTCATGGATTTCATCACCGGATTACCAAGGACCAGGTCAGGATATGATTCTATTTGGGTAGTAGTGGATCGTCTCACTAAAGTGGCTCATTTCTTACCCGTGAAGACAACCTATACAAGTGCTAAGTTAGCCAAAATCTACATGAGTAGGATTGTATGTATGCATGGAGTACCCAAGAGTATTGTGTCTAATAGGGGAACTCAGTTCACTTCTCATTTTTGGAGGCAACTACATGAGTCATTGGGAACGAGATTGGAATTCAGCACTGCTTTTCATCCTCAGACTAATGGAAGACAGAAAGGACCAACCAGATTCTAGAAGATATGTTAAGGGCATGTGCCCTAGACTATGGAGCCAGTTGGGATGAAAGTCTACCTTACGCAGAATTCTCTTACAATGACAGCTATCAAGCCAATATTGAGATGGCACCATTTGAGTTTCTCTATGGGAGAAAGTGTACCACCCCATTGCTATGGAATGGTGTGGGAGAAAGAAATTTGTTTGGACCAGAACTAATCAAAGAGGCTGAAGAGAAAGTCAAGCTAGTAAAGGATAGATTGAAGATAGCACAATCCCGACAAAAGAGCTACGCAGATCCTAAGCGTAGGGAAGTCACGTATGATGTGGGTGACATAGCTTATCTTCGAGTGTCACCACTTCGTGGAGTAAAGAGATTTGGAGTCAAAGGAAAATTGGCCCCAAGATATGTTGGACCATTCAAGATTCTGAGTCATAAAGGAGAAGTAGCTTATGAAATTGAATTGCCAGAATCATTGTCTGCAGTTCACAATGTGTTTCATGTGAGTCAGCTAAAGAAATGCCATCCAGAGATGGAAGAGACATCTTTGAAGGATACTATACCTTTGGAGGAGGTCCAATTAGAAAGTGATCTCACTTATGAAGAAAAACCCATCAAGATTCTTGAAACTGCAGAAAGAGTTACTCGGACTAAGACTATTAAATTCTGCAAAGTTCAATGGAACCATCATTCCGAAGAAGAAGCAACTTGGGAAAGAGAAGATGATCTTCGGAAAGACCACCCTCACCTATTTGCGAGCCAATCCGAATCTCGAGGGCGAGATTCACCTTAAGGGGGTTATATTTGTAACATCCCTAAAATCATGTTTTCAAAGTTTGCATATCATCCATGCATTCATAATCATTTGAGGATCATTTTTAAAGTCATTACAAAAACAGAAGCATTTGAATGCTTATTATTTTATGTAGACAAAGCATTGGCTCAATGCTACTCTTTAATGTGAGATTGATTGCTCTAAAACCAAATATATTTGAAACTATAGATGAATGTTGTATTCCAAAGCTTGGATAAAAATTTCAAAACCAAAATATGATTTTAAAACCATTTTTAGATCTTTATTAAAACAAGTGTGAAGGCACTGTTTTCTTTGAAAACTCCAAAGGACCAAGAAGGTTTGATTAAACAACATGGTTTTATACTTAAATATGTGCAGGTTTCACTTTATAAAAATCCAGAGAGAATTTGAAATCAAACACATTTGAATTCATATGAAAATGTTTCCTGAAAATCGAAATAGAAAAAGAAAAAGAATAAGGAAATCAGAACTTGGCCAGGCGCCACTCTTTCGGCCCAGTAGACAAAACAGTCCACACGGGGTCTCCTTTACCTCTCTCTTTCTCACTGTAGCAGCACGCACCCTCCCTCGCTGTCAAGTGGACCCGGCGCCAGGTCAGCTCGTCGTCCCCAAACCCCGCCCACGACCAGGCCTTCGCCGTTTCTTCCTCTCTTCACTGCCACGATTTCAATTTGCATAAATGGCAATGAATGCGTGCGTAATCTCGTCCCCTGCTCTGGCTACTTAATCCCCTCTCCACCGCGGCCATTTCCCCTCACACCACTCGCTCGCTCCGCCACCAGGCTGCCTCTATTTCGCGTTGCATCGCAGCAGGCAGAACCGACTCCGGCGTGCGATTCCGGTAAGCATCGACCGCCCCTGTCTCTGATTCAAACGAACGTGATCAGTATACCCTTACGCATATTCTCATACCTTTATTTTGCTCTGAATCGCCCTAGACCATCGCCATCGTCCACCTCTGGAAGCGACTGAAGCTCAATGCAACTCCGGCGAGTTAATCTGGTTAGTCCCGAGCGCGCCTTGCCCTCTCTTTGATACTCACTTGACCAGCGTCGTTGCCCGCATCTAACGCACTGCTTGTTTCTCTCTGGCATGATCTACAACGTCGGCAACATCGACGAACAGCCGTGCCCGACGACAGGCTTCACTCCGACGAGCAATAGCAGCCGAGTCTGTGCGCCCCTGTCTCTCCCTCGACCACCTCGAGCACTGCAATGACCTCACGAGCTCGGTAAGCCCCTCTGCTGACCCCAGCCCCCTCCGTAGCCGCCGGAACATCACTGGTAGAGCCGCGCCGCCACGCCGCAGTCGCTAGCACCGCCCATCTGTGGTCGCTTGATCGATAGCCGTCAGATCCAGATCCAACGCATACGATAGATCACTTACGCGAAGGGGTACGCTATATCTGTGCCGCACGATCTTCTTTAAATCCAATGGCCCACGTTGATCGATCCGGACGAACCGGTACGGGCCAATCAAAACACGCCGCATGGCCTGTTCTTTGTTTTTAAATCTGAATTAGATCTATTAGTGATTCAAACTTGTAAAATTCATAACTTTTGTTCCACACGTTCAAATTTTACAAATTTTATATCATTGGAATCAGGAGAAAGAATGCTATCCATTTATGCAATGTGTTTAATGTTTTTCTTCTGTAAAATTAGTTATTTTTGCAGAGACATTTATAGGCTTGTTTTGATTATAGAAATGATATGAAAAATGATTCAAAGATCACATAAAGTTTATTTTGGTGTGTCTTGGTCTTGTTTATGATTCAGTACTGTATAATTGTCTTGTTTGGTGTAGAAAATCATCACATGGCATTTGCATGCATTCATATATTTTTTTATATATTTTTGATATGTGAATTTGGTGCCATTATTTTATGTGTAGATTTTGGTGTTAATAGTGATTGTGGTTGTGAAGATTGTTGCTACTCCCCAAACTACCAAGGCAAGTGGTTCTTCATGTTTTTATCCCAATATTTTTACCTAAGCATTAGAAATATTTTGTATAGGACTTGCATGATTATTTTGCTAAGTATCTATATGATATGCTTGGGAAATCCTAGTAGTTGTAGAAATGTTAGAATTTCCTCTAAGTTTGGATACTTGCTATTGCCATGCTTAGCCTAGCTAGTAGAAACCAAGGGTGGATTATAAAATCTTGCTATGAGAAATATTTATAAGTCTTTGAATTATGTTTTGCTTAATAAAACAACTAAGTGAATAAAACACCTGGGTGGAATGGAAAGAATGGTTTGTGTTGAGTGGTTACACAAGGCCCATTTCTATGGTTTACCTTGTGTATCACACTTGTGGAAAGCCACCCAGGAACAAAGGGATCTGAGATGCCAAAATGTTAAGAAGCTTCAAGTGCAGCCACATGGCAATATGGGCTCTACCTGGATCACATAGGTTGCAATAACTTCGCCATTTGGACAGTTGGTGGTAGTGGGATGATAGGTTGGAACGCGTCAATTTTGTCTAAGGGAAGGCTTCTGAAAGGTCCTGTCTTGGTGAAAATCAAGTCTTGTGGGGAAAGTGCACAACCTCTGCAGATGGAAGAATCTAAGTACTTAGCATGGTCCCTGGTATTGGACCATTTGAGCATCAAGACATGGAAGCTATCAAGAATCTCCTCATCCCATTTTTCTAAGTTAAAACTTGTGGTTGAACAAGGGTGAAGGTTCACCAATTTCTATTGGTGGTTCCTGGGGAAAGTTTTGTCAAAGAAAAACTTAGTGTTTTCAACTAATAGGTAAAACCTATTTTGAGCAAAGCAAGCCTAAGCTACACTTAGCAAAATGCATGTAGTAACTAGATGTTAATATTCTACTAAGGTATCACTTGCCAATACTATTCCAATGTATTGACCCACTGTGGCTGTAACTTGTGATGTTGCAGGTTATTCTGATGATGATTAGGGGTTATGAGTCTACACTCAACATGCTTGCCTGTGGCACATGAAGATGAAGACTTATTTATATTGTTATGGTTGAACTCTTGTATTAGGCCTATGGCCATGGAGTTGTAAAAGACTATGTTTGTCTCTGGAATGATATGTAATAATGACCTTTGTTTCTGTGTACTTCATCTTAAACTGTGGATGCTAGCTTTGATCCAGGGACTAGCATTGCAATCACAGGGATCCTTACCTTTAAAAGGGAGGGATCTTACATTTCTCCTTCAGAAGCTTCAAAACCTCTTGTAAGCTCCATGGTCTCAACCCTTATGAAGACCAGCTATCTAACAACTTGAAACCTTCTCCTCTTGTTTCCTCTGTTACCTTGATGTGTTTCATGGTTGTCATCTCAGATTTTTTTTTGAACATTCCCTCATGAGTTGACCATGAGATACTCCATGAGTTGGTTAGTGTGTTTCCCTCTTATCTTTAGAGTGACCCTGTTTCGTTCTATTTCTGTCTCTCTTTCTATCTTAGGAATCTCGGGTCGAGATTCTTGTAAGGGGGATAGAGCTGTAACACTCCATTTTAGCTAAATACTATTTAGGGTTTGCTTGTGCATCATTAGCATCATAATTTAAATTGTGCATTAAATGAATCATGCAAAACCCTAAAACCCTAATCTTCCCTCTCTCTTTGAAACTTAATCAAAATAGTTTGAATATTTTGAAAACCCAAAATGTTGGAGCCCAAATGGACTAAAAGGGACCATGCAATATTTTCTATACTTTCATAAAGCCTCTGGTATTTTTCAAATACTCAAAACAGGTTTGAATTTAAAAATTCAAACAGAAAATGTAAACAGAATATGGGAAATCATTTTGGAAATAAAAACAGAAACCAGAGAGCAGCCAGGCCCAGCCCAGCAGCCACTCTCTCTGTAAGGTTCCCAACCTTTAATAAGGTAGAGTCCCCTGTGTTTACAATGCTAGTCCCTGGATCAATAGCTAGCATCCACAGTTAAGATGTAATATCAAGAAACAAAGGTCATAATACAACTTTATAACCAGGAATAACATAATTTTATTACATCTTACATAGCTCATTTGGCTATTACATTACATTGCAGCAGAATATCTATAAGCATGGGGTCCTTCATCTTCAAAGTGCCACAGGCAGACATGTTGGTTGTAGACTTTGTAATCCTAATCATTAAACTTCACTAATATCAATCAAACCTGCAACATAACAAGTTACAGCCACAAGGGTCAATACATTTGAATTGTATTGGCAAGTGATACTATGGTAGTATAGTGGAGTCTATCATCTATATGCTTTTGGCTAAGTGGAGTTGAGGCTTGCATTGCTCAAAAATAGATTTTTCCTTATCATTTGAAAATACTAAGTTTTTGCTTTGACAAAATAATCTTTCCCAAGGCATCTCCCAATCAAAGATTGAATATCCTTTAACCCTTGTTCAACCACAAGTTTTTAACTTAGAAATTTGGATGATGAGATTCTTGATTGCTTCCATGTCTTGATGCTCAAATTGTCCTTTACCAGGGACATGGCTAAGTACTTAGATTTTACACTCTGCAGAGGTGGTGCACTTTCCCCACAAGACTTGGTTTCACCAAGACCAGATATTTTAGAAGCCTTTCCTTAGACCAAGTGGACGCGTTCCAACCTATCATCCCACTACCACCAACTGTCCAAATGGCTAAGTTCTAGCAACCTATATGATCCAGGCAAAGCCCATAATGCCAAGTGGTTGCACTTGAAGCTTCTCAACATTTGACATCTCAAATATCTTTGTTCCTGGGTGGCCATCCACAAGTGAGATACACAAGGTTCACCAGTCCCCTGGCCTTGTGTAACCACTCAACCAAAAACCACCAAGCAATTACCATTCCACCCAGGTGATTCATTAACTTAGTTGTTTTATTAAACAAAAACACAAGTCCTCGGACTTAGAAATTTTCCCATAGTGTGAATATATATTCCACCCTTGTTTTCTGTTAGCTAATCTAAGCTTGATAGTAGTAGGAATCTTAACTTAGGAAAATTTCTACTAAGGTTTCATCTACTAGGTTTTCCCAAAGCTTGGTTATACTTTGCAAAATTCCATGCAAGTTTTACTTAGAAAAATCACTAATGCATAGTGAAAGTAATGGGACAAAAGTATGAAGCATCACTTGCCTTTTTGGTAGAGGGTATAATTTCACTCCTTGTCCTTGCAACAATCACACTCTTCAAGTCACTACAATTCAATCAAGCAAGGCACAATCTCAATCTACCAATCAAGAAAAACATCACATAAAATGATAAAGTCAAAGTAATGCATGCAAGCATGCAAGCTTTGTTTTGTTTGAAAAGGTGGTTCCTAATGGGTCATAAACATTTGAAAACACCTAATGGTCATTTTATAAAGTGGCAAGGTCATTTGCAAAAGGTTTCACTTCATAAACCATTTTCAAAACAAGGTATCATTTTATGTGGTGTAGAAATGTTTTTACTAAGGCACTAATCTATAGGATTCACAAAATATGTTTTCAAACCATAAAACTTTGTGTTTTAGGGTCATAGAGTTTAAAACAAAACATTTCCCAAAAGTTTTCTTCCAAAACCATTTTTAATAAATAAACTATATTTTTATTTGACTAGAAATGGTTTTAAATCAAAGAATCATTCTTTTTCATCACCAAATATATATTTGAAACCACAAAGTGTTTCCTATGGTCAGTAGGTTCAAATCACTCCATTTGCCAGAGATTTTATCCCCAAAATCATTTCTGAACAGTTTTTATAACCTAAACAAGCATACATATGTTTCTGCAAAAACAAACATTTTTCCAGAAGCTTTTTACTAAACAAATGGCATGGTTGGCTAGGGCTTGTTCCACTGATTCCATTGATATAAAGTTTGCAAAATTTGGACGTGTGGAACAAAAGTTATGGAATTTACAAATTGGAACATCTAACTGATTTGCTTCTGTTTTTAAATCCAAAGGCTGGCTACGTGGCGTGATTCTACTGGGCAATACCGGTTCGTGCGGATCAAGAGATGTGAGGCGTTGGATTAAAATAGATCGAGCGGCACAGGATCACTCGTACCCCTTCGGCTAAGGATCTATCGTGAGCGTCAGATCAAGATCCTACGATGCACAACATGTTAGCCATCGAGTGGCGGCGCTGGCGGCGGCAGGTGGCGGCGTGCGCTCAGACGATGACGGTGCCGGCGATACAGGGAGCTAGAGGAACAGAGGGGTAGCTCACCAGAATCGCCGAAGCTTGCTGATGCTCAACGTGGTTGCGAGGAGGCGAGGGGCGCACTGGGGTGGGACTAATCGCTCGCCGGAGACGTCATCGGTGTCAGATGGTTCTGTTCGTTGTGGGGGCGACGTTGCAGATCGTCCTAAGACAAGATAAGAGCATGGTCAGATGCAGGAGAGTGTGGCGAGTGCGGGAGTATCACCGAGGGAGTGCGGGGCGGTCTGGCTTACCAGGGGGAGGTCGCCGGAGAAAGTAGCAGACGCGGCGGCGCTCAGTCGAGGTGGTTGCCGATGTTATGGGGCGCCCACGGGTGAATGGAAGGTACTGGCAGATGCGCCTGGGAGTGGGGATCACGGCGGTGTGCTTAGGAAGGCAAGGGGCGGCGAGGTTCGGCTGGAATTTGCACTGGACCTCGTGGGACAGAGGGTGGTGTGGCGAGGAATTGGGCGGCCTGGGGGCGTGTTGAGGTGGGGCGACAGAGGGGAACGAGAGAGGAGGGGGAGACACTTTAACATGCGTGGTTGCAGCGAGTAATGGCGAAGGTGTTAAGGCGAATTTAACCGCGGCATCAACGGCAGGAAATGGCCGGCGTGGTCGTCGCGGGGAGGAAGAAGATGAGCTGGCGGTGGGGTCCGCTGGCAGCGATAGAGAGAGAGGGGAGGTGGGGGTCCGCGTGTCATTGACTCTGTGGGTTCTGTTTCTGGTGAAAACCGTTTTGCAAGAGAGAGTGGGGTGGGCTTGATGTTGGGCTTGTTGGGCTGGCCGGCTGGGCTGCTGTTGATTCTATTTTTTTTCTGAATGCTTTTCCTTTTTCTAATTCTATTTTCTGTTTTGGAAATTCAAACAACAAATCAAACATTCAAAACAATTCAAACATTCACCACACTTGTATTGAGTTTTGGTTCTGTTTAGCAACATAAACCAAAGTCCAAAAATAAAATAATATATTGATTTTTAGGATCTATTTAATAATTAAATAAAATAGACCTTAATTATTAATTCAAATAGGTTTTGATTTATTTAATAAAATCTCCATTTGAAATCTAAATATTATCAACACCAAATCAGTAGGTTTTATTTGAAAATATAAGATACTTGGAAAACTTATTTAACATAAAATAATAAGTTTTAATGTTTTATTTAAAAGGGAAAGTCTTTACTTTAACAAAATTGGGTAATAATAAATCCCTATTATTTTCTTTAAATAAATCTTTATTCTTTTGATGAAAATAAAATTTTTTATTTCAAAAGCTTGGCCAAGGTTTAATTTGGCTCACAAAATAATCCTTATTTATAAATCTACCTTTTCCTTTGAAAACCAAATCTTTTATTAAAAGATCCAAAATAGTAATTTTAAATATTTTTAAGTTTTATTGTTTATTTAACTTTTTAAATCCCTTTAGGATTTTATTTGACCCAAATAGGTTTTGAAAGTTTCCAATTGGAGTCAAAAAGTTTCTTCTCACCCTGAAAATCAACAAAGTTTTATTTTATTCATTTATTTTTCACATTACAAGATTTGGAAAATCTTGGGATGTGACACTCTCCCTCTCCCCTTCTTTGCCTGCCTCACACCCGCAGCTCTCGTGGCCCATCAGCGGCCCAACTGGCCCATACCCCTTCGCCGGATTTCTTCTTTCTTCCTCCTCCAGACAGAAGGACACCACAAGCACCTACGTGTACCACCACTCGCTGTCAATCTCCTCTGTGCCACGATGCCCGCTGCCGCCCGCTGAGCAGGGGATAAGAATGCCGACGCTCCCCTCTCTCTCCCTGTACCCATCTCACGCTCTCTCGTGCTCCCTCGCAATTTCCCCTCTTTAGCCTGAATCCCTAGCCAACGTCGATGTCTCGCACCGCCGCTAGAGGCCTCCCCGAAGCCAGATGAGCACGCCCCGAGCTTCCCCGTCCCTCCATCGTCCTCCCCAGCAAAGGAATCGCGTCGAGGAGCCATGAATCGCCACCGCCAAGCTCGTCTTCCCCGCCTCTGTCCACTGCTCGCCATCGACGTTGAGCTTGTCTCCGACCTCCCCTGTCCTCCCTGAGCCCTGCATCGCATTCACGATGAGCTACCGGTGCTCTGGCACATTTCCGTTGCCTTCCTCTCTCCCTCTGTCGAGCTCACGTCGTGCAGTTGCCGTCGCCGCTGCTGTCCGCTGTCGCCAGCCATGCTCTGGTGGCCAATTAATGGCGGCACCACCATCTTTAGGTAGCCCGCATCACCCTCTCTCTAACACCCCCACCCACGCTGTAACATCCCTAAAATCATGTTTCAAAACTCATGAATATCATCCATGCATCCATGATCATATAGAGTTCATTTCAAACAAATCAATTCAAAAACAGGAGCATATGAGCTCATTATTTTATGTCTTCAACATTAAAACAAATTTTACTCTCCAATGGGAGATTGTTGTTCATTAAACCAAACCTTGTTGTCTTATTGCTCTCAGATTGTATTTCTTGATTTCTAGGAGTTAAACCAAAGTTTCAAAACAAAATATGATTAGAAAACCATTATCAAAAATTATTTAAAACTAGTGCTATGTCACTACTTATTTTGTTTTATTCCAAGTGACCAGGCTAGTACAAAGTGACCACTTGGTTTTGTGCACAATTATATGAAGGATGCACTCTGCAAAAACCCAGAACAATTTGAATTCATATGGCATTTGAATTTGTTTGAAAATAGATTCAGAAAAATCAAAATAGAAATAGAAAAGGAGAAAAGAAATAGAAAAGGGCCGACGCCACCTTTCTAGCCCAACAACAGAACCAGCCCATTTAGCCCACCCGGGATTCCCCTCTCCTCCTATTTTATCACCGCACCCGCGCTACCTAATGAGTCACTGACCGGTGGACCCTCGCCAGCTCACCACCGTCTTCCCCAAATCACGCCCACGACCACGTCGTCGGATGTTTCCTCCGCCATTCACTGTCGCATTTTAAAACCGAGTTATTGCCGGCGTTTCCTCGCGTGATCCTTGCCCCCGCTCTGGCTATAAGATCCCCTCTCCTTGCCGCTCATTTCCCCTCACACCACTTGCTCGCTCCGCCACTAGGCTGCCCATATTTCGCCGAACTCTGCCGCGGTACCGACGAACTCCGACAGCAAATTCCGGTGAGCTCCCCGCGCCCCTTGACTTCTAACCTTGCCAGTACAATCACTGCAACCTTGCGTATCTCCTAACCCCTCTGGTGCATGCTAGGATCGCCCAGAGCCTCGTCAACGTCGATGACAGCACGAGTCCGACGAAACCATCAACTTCGGCAAGCTTTCCTGGTTAGTTCTGACCGCGCCTTCACCTCTCCTTGACACTGGCATGACCAGCACCACTTTGCGCATCTGACGCACTGTTTATTTTTCCCTGGCATGATCTGTACCTTCGCCAACGTCAACGAGCAGCCATACCCGACGCCTTCGCGAACTCTGGTGAGGAATCCCTGACGACTCCGAGCGCCCCTTCGCCAACTAGGGACACGTCGAGCTTCTCCTCGTCACTGCGGTTCTGGTGAGCATCCTCCCACCTCGCTGGGCGACCTAGTTTGCCGGCACCGTCACTGTCAGAGCGCGCCGCCGCCTGTCGCCACCGCCAGTGCCGCCACTTGTTGGTCAAACGCTGAGCACCGTTAGATTTAGATCTAGTGGTCACGATAGATCATATGTGAAGCGGTAAGTTTCAATCAGAGCCGCGTGATTAAGTTAGATCCAACGGCTCAGAAGCGTGATCCGGCGCGAAGAAGTACCAGCCAGTAAGATAGCGCCGCGTGGCATGTTTCTCGATTTAAATTTCTGATTTGAATCTATTTGAAGTTTAAACTTGTTTTAATCATAACTTTTGATTCCCATGTCCAAATTTGATGAATTTTATATCAATGGAATCAGGAGAGAAAGCTCTTTCAATATATGCAATGTGTTTAATGTTTTGTTTCGGTTAAAATGGTTTTATTTACAGAAACATGTGTAGGCCTATTTTGTGCATATAATTTATTTGAGAAATGTTTTAGATGTTCAAATAAAGTTTGTTTGGCAAGATTTGGACTTGTTTATGAATCAGTACTGTGCTCTTGTCATGTTTGGTATAGAAAATCATCACATATCATATTGCATGCATTCATATATTTTTGCTTGTATATATTTTGTGTGTAATTTGGTGTTATCATTTTATGTGTAGAATTTGGTGCTAATAGTGATTGTGATTGTGAGGATTGTAGCTACTCTCCAAACTACCAAGGCAAGTGGTGCTTCATGATTCTATCCCTATGTTTTCAACTATGCATTAGAAATATTTTTGCTAGTCTTGCATGGTTATATTTTGCTTATATGCTATGCTTGGGAAATCCTAGTAGTGGTAGAATTGCTAGAAATTTCTAAGTAAGATGTTATCTATGCCATGATTAGCCTAGCTAATAGCAACCAAGGGTGGTAAAATATTCATGCTATGATAAAATATTTCTAAGTCTTTGGACTTGTGTTTTGCTTAATAAAACAACTAAGTGAATGAAACACCTGGGTGGAATGGAAGGAATGGTTTATGTTGAGTGATTACACAAGGCCCATTTCTATGGTTTACCTTGTGTATCTCACTTGTGGAAAACCACCCAAGAACAAAGGGATTTGAGAGGCCAAATGTTAAGAAGCTTCTAATGCAGCCACTTGGCAATATGGGCTCTGCCTGGATCATATAGGTTGCAATAAATTAGCCATTTGGATAGTTGGTGGTAATGGGATGATAGGTTGGAGCGCGTCCATTTGGTCTAAGGGAAGGCTTCTGAAAGGTCCTTTCTTGGTGAAAATCAAGTCTTGTGGGGAAAGTGCACAACCTCTGCAGATGGAAGAATCTAAGTACTTAGCCATGTCCCTGGTATGGGACAACTTGAGCATCAAGACATGGAAGCTATCAAGAATCTCCTCATCCCAATTTCTAAGTAAAACTTGTGCTTGAACAAGGGTGAAGGACCCCAATGTCTATTGGTGGTTCCTCAGGAAAAGTTTTTGGACAAAGAAAAACTTAGTGTTTTCAACTGATAGGCAAAACCTATTTTGAGCAAAGCAAGCCTAAGATACACTTAGCCAAATTGCATATAGTATCTAGTACACTAATATTCTACTAAGGTATCACTTGCCAATACTATTCCAATGTATTGACCCACTGTGGCTGTAACTTGTGATGTTGCAGGTTACTCTGATGATGATTAGGAGTCATAAGTCTACACTCAACATGCTTGCCTGTGGCACATGAAGATGAAGACTTATTTATCTTATTACTTATTTAAACTCTTGTACTAGGCCTGTGGCCATGGAGTTGCAAAAGACTATGTTTGTCTCTGGAATGACTGTAATAATGACCTTTGTTTCTGTGTACTTCATCTTAAACTGTGGATGCTAGCATTGATCCAGGGACTAGCATTGCAATCACAGGGATCCTTTTTCCTTTACAAAGAAGGGATCTTACAGATGGTATCAGAGCACTATGTTGCCTGTAGGATTATGACCCTAGGATTGGAAACCACTAAGGAAAATTTTTCCAACAACTTCCACACTTGTCTTTTCTTCTCGTAAACTTTTCTAATCTTCTTTCTCATCTCTATTTGTAGATGAACTCAATCAACGAAGCCATGAGGAAGGGACCACTCATGACAATGACCTTGGAGTGTGAGACAGAATTCCCCAAGGCTCTCAAGGACCTCATGGTTGCCACGGATATACATGGAGCAGCTGTGTACAAAGGTTTTCCTGTGATGGATAAAGGAGTTGAGTACTGGTGGGAGCAACTTCACTTGTATACAGACAAGGAAGACAACCACAAGGACTCAGGATTCTGCATGGTCACCAACACAATGATGCACACTACATTCTTTGATTCAGCAAGGGATGCAGCTTGGAGGGCCATCAAAGAACTTGGTGTTAGAATCAAGTGCAGAATGCTCAACACTCAGAATGATCTTAAGGAAGAAAATAAGCATGCCGAAGAGTTAGAGGCTACCACCCAAAGCCTAAGGAAGGACATCATAGACTTAGCAATAGGTGATCTATTGCCTCTAGGAATGCCCTTTTAGCCAACTTGGCAAGTGAGATGGAATTGTAAGCGTACTTCGTTAGTTGGACCACCACACTTATCATTTTATTTTTCAAAATGTTGTTTAAAATGGGTTGAACCTTGGTTGTTTTGTAATGGATCCATGTATGCCATGACTTGTGTTTGATTTCCAAAGTTATGCATGTATGCCTTGACTTGTGTTTTGTCTTAAATTGTGTTGGTTCTAACTTTTCCTATCTTATTAAATAGATGCCTAATGTTACTATCAGCACTGTTGAGGAGTTCCAATGAACTCGTTTTGGTCCTCGTATTATTGAGCTCACTACTTTGCTCAATCTCCCTCTTCCTACCATCATGGTGCTTCCCCTCACCAAGTTTGAGAGGAAAGACCTTTGGGGCTTCAAGGTCAATCAGCCCGGACGCCAGACTGAGCCTACCATGGAGGCTATCATCTTCAAGCTCATGCACGATGATAAGGAGAGAGGCCTAGAAGTAGTCATGCAGGACCTGATTGGACGTCTGTTAGGGAGACACTCTCGACAGGTTAGAGGTACTCACTTCCATGCCTTCGGTAGACGTGATGAGGATGGTGAGGCCATTGACTTTGAGGATACTTCGAGGGAGACAGCAGAGCCAATTCGTCTATATCTCCAGGACTTAGAGGTTCTTCTTAGGCACGTGGACACTGATAGGACCAACGTCATGCTTAGCAATGACGAACTCCAGGTGCAGCTTCATGAGAAGGACAAGCTCTTCGCAGAGCAAGATGAGATAGTCAAGGAGATGGAGGCCAAGTTCGAGAGTCAAGACAGAAAGTTCAAGAGTCAAGAGAAGCGAGTCCAGGATAGGAACAAGAGGATTCGAGACATGACTGCAGAACTGGAGGCCAAGGACTTCGAGCTCGAGCATCAGCAGACTGTGATTGAGAGGCTTCGTTCTCAGAAGAGGGCTCTCAAAGCCAAAGTAGAGACCTTGACCACCAATGTCGAGGAATACAAGACCGCTATGGAGAATGCAGGTCTTACCTTTGTTGAGGAGGAGGTTGATGCCGAGGAGTAGTGATGACTACTCGTTTATCATTTATTTATTGTGCTTTTTATTGAGTCGCAATGACCATCCAACATGTGGATGGCTTGCTATTGGTGTGTTTACTTTGCAAACTTGTCGTTTATGTTGTTGAACTATTATTGTTATGATGCATGTTTGGTGAATGTTTATGTGATGTATTGTGCATGTTAGCATATATGGGTATCTCATTCTTATCTCTATTGAACAAACCACAATGCCTCCCCGCCGTGCCAACCCCAACCCCAACAACAACAACATCACTCCTGAGATGCAGCAAATGATGACAGCTCAGACTCAACTGATGCGAATGATGACTACGTTCATCCAGAACCAGAATAACAACAACAACAATAACAATAACAACAACAACAACAATCAGAACAACCCACCGGGTTTTGACATGCTTACCAGGTTCTTGAGATTGAGGCCAGCAAAGTTCTCAGGAACAACTGATGCTATGGTGGCCAATGATTGGCTATGCTATGTGAACAAGGACTTGGTAACAATTGGTTGTACTGATGAGGAGAAAGTCAGATTTGCAGCTCACTTGTTGGAAGGACCAGCAGCTACTTGGTGGGATAACTTCCAGATCACCACTCCCATTGCAGATGTGACATGGGCTATCTTTGAAGATTGTTTCCGTACTACTCACATCTCATCCGGAGTGATGAGTTTGAAGAAGAAAGAATTCCACGACCTGAAACAGCGCCACCGCAGCGTGGCTGATTATATTGAAGAGTTCAACAATCTGGCGCGTTATGCACCAGATGAAGTAGACACGGATGCTAAGAGGAAGGAAAAATTCCTTGAAGGGTTAAATGATGAACTGAACCTGCAGTTAGCTGTGGAATATGTTCCCACATATCAGTCTCTTTGTGACAAGGCTGCTATTTTGGAGAACAAGATGAAGCAAGTTGAGAGTAGGAAGAGAAAGCACTCTAACAAGCACAACTCGGGATCGTCTCACAAGCGTTCCCATTATGATGACAGCGGGAGTTCAGGATCCCACAAGCATGGGAAGTTCAACAAGCACCACAACCACAACCGTCATCATGACAACAAGCATCACCGTAGTCATGACAATGACAAGTACAAGAATCACAAGGGTGGATATAAGGGCCACCACAGTGGTAGTGGAAGTGGCAGTGGAAGCCAGCCTGTCAAGAAGGACCTTAGTCAGGTTGAGTGTTTCAAGTGCAAGAAGATGGGGCATTATGCAAATGAATGCCCAGAAAAGAAAGTTGAAGGACCCAACAAGCCCAACCCTTTTCAGAAGGGACAAGTGAACCACATCACTGTGGAGGAAATCTATGAGGATCCAGATGCTGTCGCTGGTAGGTTCAAACTCAATTCTATTCCAGCATTTGTTCTTTTTGATACTGGAGCATCGCATTCATTCATATCAAAAGCATTTGTTGATAGAAATGGGTTTCCAACTGAAAACATAGGGTGTCCAATAAAAGTTAGTTCTCCAGGAGGAGATATGATAGTAAGTCTTGGATGCCGGGATCTAGTGATAGAGTTTGGAAAGCATAAGTTTCCAGTGAGTCTGATAATCCTAGATTCTCAAGGACTGGATGTAATATTGGGAATGGATTGGATGGCTAAGTATGAAGGAGTACTAGATTGTGCTAGTCGTACTGTTGCACTCACAACCCCGAAAAAGAAATGGATTAGATTCAAGTCTAACTTTGAATCAAAAGGGAGTAAGCTAAATTCTCTTAAGGGGGTTAGCATAGACAATGTGCCTATTGTGAGTGAATATCCGGATGTGTTTCCGGAAGAATTGCCGGGAATGCCACCAGATAGAGATGTGGAGTTTCTTATTGATCTGCTACCAGGATCTGGACCAATAGCAAAGAGAACATACAAGATGTCAGTTGATGAGTTGAAAGAACTCAAGAAGCAGCTTGGAGAACAGTTGCAGAAAGGTTTTATCTAACCAAGTTCCTCATCTTGGGGAGCACCAGTTTTGTTTGTAGAAAAGAAAGATAGAAGTCAAAGGTTATGCATAGATTACCGTTCACTCAACGAGGTAAATATCAAGAACAAATACCCTTTGCCTAGAATCAATGACTTGTTTGATCAGCTAGAAGGAGCTTGTGTGTTCTCAAAGATTGATCTCCGGTCAGGTTATTTCCAGCTTAAGAAAAGGGAACAAGACATACCTAAGACAACTTTCACCACAAGGTATGGGTTGTATGAGTATACCGTGATGCCATTTGGTTTAACCAATGCTCCAGCATATTTCATGAATATGATGAACAAGGTGTTCATGGAGTTCCTTGATAAATTTGTTGTCGTTTTCATCGATGACATTTTGATCTACTCCAAGAGCAAAGAAGAGCATGAAGGACATCTACGTTTGATACTTGAGAAGCTTAGAGAGCATAAATTGTATGCCAAATTCAGCAAGTGTGAGTTTTGGTTGAATGAAGTTGGATTTCTTGGACACATTGTGTCAGGAGATGGTGTAGCAGTTGATCCTGCTAAAGTTTCAGCCGTGACTGAATGGGAATCACCTAAGTCAGTAAAAGAAGTTCGTAGTTTCCTTGGCTTGGCGGGATACTACAGAAGATTTATTGAGAATTTCTCCAAGGTATCTAAGCCTATGACGGAATTGCTAAAGAAAGACAAGAAATTTTCTTGGTCTGAAGGTTGTGAACTCAGCTTTCAAGAATTGAAGAAGAGACTAGTGACAGCACCAGTCTTATGCTTGCCAGATTTGGAGAAA
Organism: Avena insularis; assembly: GCA_023614405.1. Classification (NCBI taxonomy): domain Eukaryota; kingdom Viridiplantae; phylum Streptophyta; class Magnoliopsida; order Poales; family Poaceae; genus Avena; species Avena insularis. The sequence goes on along the minus strand of CM042691.1, from coordinate 326,069,572 downwards.
GATTTCCAAGTGTATTGTGATGCATCTCATCATGGATTAGGTGCAGTACTTATGCAAGAAGGGAAAGTTGTGGCTTATGCCTCGAGACAACTCAAAACTCATGAAGTGAACTACCCCACTCATGATTTAGAGTTAGCCTCTGTTGTCCATGCACTCAAAACACGGAGACACTATCTTTTGGGAAAGCAATGTGAAGTGTTCACAGATCACAAAAGTTTGAAGTATATCTTCACCCAGAAGGAGATTAACATGAGACAAAGAAGATGGCTAGAACTCATCAAAGACTATGACTTGAGTTTGCAATACCACCCCGGTAAAGCAAATGTTGTAGCGGATGCTCTAAGCCGTAAATTTTTTGTGAATGGCCTTACTAAGGGAGAATTGCCAGATGATCTGTGTGCCCAATTTAGGGATCTCAGATTGGAGATTGTGCCTGAGGGACATCTCATGTCTTTGGATGTGCAACCCACTTTGTTGGACAAGATCAAAGAAGCCCAAAAGACAGATATGGAAATTGAAGAGATTAAGGAAAAGATTGGTAAGGGAAAGGCCAAAGGATTCCATGAAGACGAACAGGGTACTTTATGGCATGGAAAACGTATCTGTGTTCCACAAGATCCGGATCTTCGGAAACTGATTTTACAAGAAGCACACAACTCACCGTATTCCATTCATCCGGGTAACACCAAAATGTACATCGATATGAAGGAAAGATTTTGGTGGAATAATCTCAAGAAGGACATCACCGAACATATTGCTTTGTGTGATGTATGTAGTAGAGTGAAAGCGGAACACCAGAAACCAGTAGGATTGTTACAACCACTACCTATTCCGGATTGGAAGTGGGATAAGATTAGTATGGATTTCATTACCGGATTACCAAGGACTCGGTCTGGATACGATTCTATTTTGGTAGTAGTGGATCGCCAAACTAAAGTGGCTCATTTCATACCCGTGAAGACAACTTATACAAGTGCTAAGTTAGCCAAGATCTATATGAGCAGAATTGTGTGTCTGCATGGAGTACCCAAGAGTATTGTGTCGGATAGGGGAACTAAATTCACTTCTCATTTTTGGAGGCAATTACATGAGTCATTGGGAACGAGGTTGGAATTCAGCACTGCATTTCATCCTCAAACTGATGGACAGACGGAAAGGACTAATCAGATTCTTGAAGATATGTTGAGAGCATGTGCTCTAGACTATGGAGCCAGTTGGGATGAAAGTTTGCCTTACACAGAATTTTCTTACAAAAACAGCTATTAAGCCAGTATTGAGATGGGCACCATTTGAGTTTCTCTATGGGAGAAAGTGTATCACCCCATTACTATGCAATGGTGTGGGAGAAAGAAGTTTGTTCGGACCAGAACTCATCAAAGAGGCTGAAGAGAAAGTCAAACTGGTTAAGGACAGATTGAAGATAGCACAGTCCCGACAGAAAAGCTACGCAGATCCTAAATGTAGAGAAGTCACCTATGAAGTTGGTGATAGAGCCTATCTTAGAGTGTCACCACTTCGTGGAGTGAAGAGGTTTGGAGTCAAAGGAAAATTGGCCCCAAGATATGTTCGGCCATACAAGGTTTTGAGTCGTAAAGGAGAAGTTGCCTATGAGATTAAATTACCAGAATCTTTGTTAGCTGTTCATAATGTGTTTCATGTGAGTCAGCTTAAGAAATGCCATCCAGAAATGGAAGAGACTTCTTTGAAGGATACCATACCTTTGGAAGAGGTCCAATTGGAAAGTGATCTCACTTATGAAGACAAACCTATCAAAATTCTTGAGACTGCAGAAAGATTACTCGGACTAAGACTATCAAGTTCTGCAAAGTTCAATGGAACCATCATTCCGAAGAGGAAGCAACATGGGAAAGAGAAGATGATCTTCGAAAAGACCACCCTCACCTATTTGCTAGCCAATCCGAATCTCAAGGGCGAGATTCACCTTAAAGGGGTTAGGTTTGTAACATCCCTAAAATCATGTTTCAAAACTCATGCATATCATCCATGCATCCATGATCATATAGAGTTCATTTCAAACAAATCAATTCAAAAACAGGAGCATATGAGCTCATTATTTTATGTGTTCAGCATTAAAACAAATGTTACTCTCCAATGGGAGATTGTTGTTCATTGAACCAAACCTTGCTGTCTTATTGCTCTCATATTGTATTGCTTGATTTCTAGGAGTTAAACCAAAGTTTCAAAACAAAATATGATTTGAAAACCATTATCAAAACTTATTTAAAACTAGTGCTATGTCACTACTTATTTTGTTTTATTCCAAGTGACCAGGCCAGTACAAAGTGACCACTTGGTTTTGTGCACAATTATATGAAGGATGCACTCTGCAAAAAACAGAACAATTTGAATTCATATGGCATTTGAATTTGTTTGAAAATAGATTCAGAAAAATCAAAATAGAAATAGAAAAGGAGAAAAGAAATAGAAAAGGGTCGGCGCCACCTTTCTAGCCTAACAACAGAACCAGCCCATTTAGCCCACCCGGGATTCCCCTCTCCTCCTATTTTCTCACCGCACCCGCGCTACCTAATGAGTCACTGACCGGTGGACCCTCGCCAGCTCACCACCGTCTTCCCCAAATCACGCCCACGACCACGTCGTCGGCTGTTTCCTCCGCCATTCACTACCGTGTTTTAAAACCGAGTTATTGCCGGCGTTTCCTCGCGTGATACTCGCCCCCGCTCTGGCTATAAGATCCCCTCTCCTTGCCGCTCATTTCCCCTCACACCACTTGCTCGCTCCGCCACCAGGCTTCCCATATTACGCCGAACTCTGCCGCGGTACCGACGAACTCCGGCAGCAAATTCCGGTGAGCTCCCCGCGCCCCTTGACTTCTAACCTTGCCAGTACAATCACTGCAACCTTGCGTATCTCCTAACCCCTCTGGTGCATGCTAGGATCGTCCAGAGCCACGTCAACATCGATGACAGCACGAGTCCAACGAAACCATCAACTCCGGCAAGCTTTCCTGGTTAGTTCTGACCGCGCCTTGACCTCTCCTTGACACTGGCATGACCAGCACCACTTTGCGCATCTGAAGCACTGTTTATTTTCCCCTGGCATGATCTGTACCTTCGCCAACGTCAACGAGCAGCCGTACCTGACGCCTTCGCGAACTCCGGCAAGGAATCCCTGATGACTCCGAGCGCCCCTTCGCCAACCAGGGACACGTCGAGCTTCTCCTCATCACTGCGGTTCTGGTGAGCATCCTCCCACCTCGCCAGGCGACCTAGTTCGCCGGCACCGTCACTGTCAGAGCGCGCCGCCGCCTGTCGCCGCCGCCAGCGCTGCCACTTGTTGGTCAAAAGCTGAGCACCGTTAGATTTAGATCTAGTGGTCATGATAGATCGTAGGTGAAGCGGTAAGTTTCAATCAGAGCCGCGCGATTAAGTTAGATCCAACGGCTCAGAAGCGTGATCCGGCGCGAAGCGGTACCAGCCAGTAAGATAGCGCCGCGTGGCATGTTTCTCGATTTAAATTTCTAATTTGAATCTATTAGAAGTTTAAACTTGTTTTAATCATAACTTTTGATTCCCACGTCCAAATTTGATGAATTTTATATCAATGTAATCAGGAGAGAAAGCTCTTTCCATATATGCAATGTGTTTAATGGTTTTATTTACAGAAACATCTGTAGGCCTATTTTGTGCATATAAATTATTTGAGAAATGTTTTAAATGTTCAAATAAAGTTTGTTTGACAAGATTTGGACTTGTTTATGAATTTGTATTGTGCTCTTGTCATGTTTGGTATAGAAAATCATCACATATCATATTGCATGCATTCATATATTTTTGCTTGTATATATTTTGTGTGTAATTTGGTGTTATCATTTTATGTGTAGAATTTGGTGCTAATAGTGATTGTGATTGTGAGGATTGTAGCTACTCTCCAAACTACCAAGGCAAGTGGTGCTTCATGATTCTATCCCTATGTTTTCAACTATGCATTAGAAATATTTTTGCTAGTCTTGCATTGTTATATTTTGCTTATATGCTATGCTTGGGAAATCCTAGTAGTGGTAGAATTGCTAGAAATTTCTAAGTAAGATGTTATCTATGCCATGCTTAGCCTAGCTAATAGCAACCAAGGGTGGTAAAATATTCATGCTATGATAAAATATTTCTAAGTCTTTGGACTTGTGTTTTGCTTAATAAAACAACTAAGTGAATGAAACACCTGGGTGGAATGGAAGGAATGGTTTATGTTGAGTGGTTACACAAGGCCCATTTCTATGGTTTACCTTGTGTATCTCACTTGTGGAAAGCCACCCAGGAACAAAGGGATTTGAGAGGCCAAATGTTAAGAAGCTTCTAGTGCAGCCACTTGGCAATATGGGCTCTGCCTGGATCATATAGGTTGCAATAACTTAGCCATTTGGACAATTGGTGGTAGTGGGATGATAGGTTGGAGCGCGTCCATTTGGTCTAAGGGAATGCTTCTGTAAGGTCCTGTCTTGGTGAAAATCAAGTCTTGTGGGGAAAGTGCACAACCTCTGCAGATGGAAGAATCTAAGTACTTAGCCATGTCCCTAGTATGGGACAACTTGAGCATCAAGACATGGAAGCTATCAAGAATCTCCTCATCCCAATTTCTAAGTAAAACTTGTTGTTGAACAAGGGTGAAGGACCCCAATGTCTATTGGTGGTTCCTCGGGAAAAGTTTTTGGACAAAGAAAAACTTAGTGTTTTCAACTGATAGGCAAAACCTATTTTGAGCAAAGATACACTTAGCCAAATTGCATATAGTATCTAGTCCACTAATATTCTACTAAGGTATCACTTGCCAATACTATTCCAATGTATTGACCCACTGTGGCTGTAACTTGTGATGTTGCAGGTTACTCTGATGATGATTAGGAGTCATGAGTCTACACTCAACATGCTTGCCTGTGGCACATGAAGATGAAGACTTATTTATCTTATTACTTATTTAAACTCTTGTACTAGGCCTGTGGCCATGGAGTTGCAAAAGACTATGTTTGTCTCTGGAATGACTGTAATAATGACCTTTGTTTCTGTGTACTTCATCTTAAACTGTGGATGCTAGCATTGATCCGGGGACTAGCATTGCAATCATAGGGATCCTTTTTCCTTTACAAAGGAGGGATCTTACACACGCAAGCGCGGACGCCCTCGTCCGCCGTCTACCACCGCCGTCTGGCCAGTTAGCCGGCGAGCCAACGTGGCTCCTGTATGGCGTCCACGTGGTGCCTGCGCGCCCTGGTCCCACCAGTCAGCCTCTAGGGCTAGGCTCTGCCCCGGTAACAAAAGCCCCTGACCCTGTGTTGACGTCAGCCTCGTGTCACAGTGACACATTAAATCATTTCAAAAGATTTAAATAATTCCGGAAATTGATTAAATCTTATTAATTCAATAACTAATGATTTATAAGTCAGAAAAATACAAATAATATATCAAAGTTTTCATAAAAATGAGAACTTTCTAATTAAGTTATAATCATGCATTGTTCAACAACTTAAATGACAAGTTTAATTAGAATAACATAGTAACCCCTCTCATATACATCCGGAGTTTCCTTGAGTCAGGGTTTGTACCCCTCGGAACCCCGATTAAATTGCCGAGCATGTCTTAGGGTTACTTTTCAATATAATTGAACTTGTCATATCATCATACTTGCTTGAGAATTGTATCAATGCCATGTGTTGATTGTTTCCCTCTCTTTCCGGTGTTTGGTTCTTCCCGGTAGAATACGAGATCGAGATCGAGATCGAAGACCGAGGACAACACCACCGAAGATCGAAGATCGATGAACAATACTTGGCCAACTGTAATCAAGTCAAGTACAAGGATTCCGAAGATCTACTTATCTGTTATCAATTGGCAAAGGCAAGCATAGCCCCACCATGATATAATCCTATGATTTCGAAAGCATTTCAATTCTTGCCATGATGCATACGATTCTACTGTGGTATTTTATCGATAGATAAAGTATCCTATCTATTTCATTACTCCCTTTGAGCTTATATTACTCGATCCACTGCTCCTATCATAACTAGGTTTGGCTTGTGTGCACTGCTAGAGCTCTTATATGTGTCTGCTTAGCCATGCATAGCTGTCAGTTCTGGTCCATCCAGGTGATGTATCAGATACAAATAATCTAGTATGACAAGAGAACATGATGAGATGAGATCAGAAATTAAACATGCTAAGGCTTGTATGGGAGGCCACAGTGGGATGTGGTTTTTCTAGTCCCATGCTCGCCACCCTTAGGACCCTAGGTTCTTACCTCTTGAACCAAGACGAGCGTACAACCACGGGGTAAATTGGGACCCCATGATTGACTAACTTGCCTAGTAGATTCCATGAGTCACATAGTTCGGGAGTTCCATTCGACATACGCATTGAAAACGTTTTCAAAAGAAGGAGGTGAAGGAGGTGCATTCATATAGGTAGGGAAGCATGGACCGAGTTGCTTGGGGTTGATGGCGCCCCTGGTAAACCAACCTCGCCTCACATATTTAAGTACCGGCTTCAGGATTTGACCCGTTACGGCGGAACCATACTTATTGCGTGACTCATGGTCTCGGCGAAAGCAAGGTAAAGGTCGTGTACAACCACACCCTCTGTCAGCACACCAAGGAAGTGTGTCAAGTGGCATTAAGAGTCGGTTGGTACGTGTGAGTAAAGTTGTACACCCTTGCAAGGTAATAATCTTTCGGAAAGACGTGCCCACGGTTATGGACGACTTGGGAATGGACGGGAGATCATAGAGAACATGAACCTAATCATAAAACTTGGGAACTAATGCTTGTTAAGGATGCTTCCTCATGGGTACGAGGGGGTGATCCTAGTTGGTAGATGATGATGACTTGGTGGATATTCAAAGATGATGATCAATATTTCGGAGATGTCGCTCTCTTATACCCTTTTAAAACTCTGAATAGACGAGCTTCTTCTCTCCCTTGTTTTATAAACAAAAGATGCCTTTATGCAAAACAACTCCACCAACCATAAGTCTTGCGGAGTACACCCTGTACTCACCCTTGCTTTGTTGATACTTTTGGCAGAGTAAGTGTTCCCTGAAGATCGGTTTGGTACTACATCGACACCGACGAGTAGCTTGGGGTTCCCGGCTGGCAGCCTGGAATCTATGGGCTGGGACGTCATTGTTATGCTTCAGGCCTCTTAGGCCATTTGTTAAGTTTGCTATACTTAATAGCATAATTTGCCTTCCGTTGTTTGATATTTGTGGTCAGTGACCTCTGCTTGTAATAATTTGGTTGTCTGCTCCATTATGAGCTTGCTGTAATAAATTTTGCGTCGTAGGGTCACTATTGTGTTACCGATTCTCCATTGGATATCCTCGAGCTCAAGGTTAAGCTTATGTCAGATAGAGGTCTAGGATTTGTTTAGCCCTGATCCCGGGGGTGTCACACACAGCTGGCAATAATGGTTTTGGGGAGTTGGAAGCACAAGTAGAGTATGTACTCAGTTCAAGTGAAGTCTAGCAAAATAGAGGGAGCGAAAAGTGAGAGAGCAATAGTTGTCATAATCATGCTTGCAACAAAACAAGACTAATTATGGCATAAAAGTGATACAAGAATTATGAGGCGAAATAAATCATCGAGGCTTACTGACTATTGTTTAGTCATATGCATGCATGAGCATGTGCCAAGTCGATTCACATGAACAGTTGAGGAGGATACCACAATATCATACCAAAGTATGAATAAAACAATGCAAGCAAACATTCATATGACATGCTACAAACTATTAGAAAGCTGGAGCTAATCATAGACAAGCAAGAACTACTAAGCATCCATAATGACATACACCTTACACAAACAGGCTAAGCATGCTCACAATGATGAGTATATGTACAAAAATGAAACAAATAGAGTTCGTTACCAGCCTCTCACCACACCTCGAGTTGTCTTAATCTTCATTATTGCCCTTCACTTGTGTGACTTGAATAATTAACATGAAACCAAAATCCACTGAGGATGGCTGAACCCTGCAAAGAACTCACGAAACCAAAGAAGAACAACAAATATTTTTGGTGTTTTCGATTTTTTTAGAAACAAGCAAAAAAATAAAAACCAAACAAAAACAAAGCAAACCAAACAAAGTAAAATCCTTTTGGAATATTCTTTTAAGGCAAACCAAAGCAAAGAAATAAACCAAGAGAAACGACGAAAATATTTTTGGTATTTTTGGGTTTTTAGAAAGAAACAACAAAAACCAAAGAGAAAGAGAAAACAATGGATATAGAAAGAACCGACCAAACATGATATATATATATGAGTGTGATGTCGGTATACCTCCCCCCAAGCTTAGGCTTTTGGCCTAAGTGGGGCTCAATAGCGCGGATAGTACCCCCATGCTGGTGGGTCATCATAGGAATGATCATAGTCAGGCACCTGCGATGAAGAAGACGACGCGCCACAATCAAATGAGGGTTGCTGGTATGAGGACTCTCCCAAGTTGGAGGGCTGAACCGAATTGTCTTCGGCATCCTCTTCAAAATTCTCCTCTTGTTGGGAGAGTTCCCCCACATAAGTGTCAACCTCCTCCTCCGTAAGCGACCATCCTTGCCTGTTATCAAAGTTAAACAAAGCAGGTGTAGGCAAATAAACTATTTTCTCAGTCCTACCCTTTCTCTGACCTTGCTGGGCAAAAGATATTTCATATGGTAAACTTCTCACATTTTCCCCCACGGAAACAAAACCATGCTGAATCATAGATTCAATATCAAGCCTCTCTATGGGGAACTGAAAATCTGAAAAGTGAGGCTCTAACCCATGGAAAGCTAGCAACCTAGAAGCAATGAGACCTCCACAAATTCCACCCTTCTCACGGTTGGTGGTGAGACGGCGAACTCGAGATTGAGCAAGTTTTCCGGTGTTTTTCGGGAGAGAGAAAGAAGGTGGCTTTGAGGAGGCAGCCTGGAGGGCCCTAGGTGGGCCAGACCCCCCTAGACGCCACCCCTAGGTAGGCCGCGCTTACCCTAGGTGTGGTGGCCTAGGGTGGCCCCCTGGGTCACCTCTGGTACCTCTCTGCCCCTTTTTTCGAGGAAAAAATTATTTTGAATTTTCTGGAAGTTTTCGGGAAACTTTATTTTTGGCCAATTTTCAGGGTATGAAAATTGATTTTCTCGCAGAAACAATATTTTCAGAAGAAGCAAAAGCAAACCAAAAGCAAAACTACAGGAGCTCTAAGAAACTCAAACAAGCAAACAACTAGCAAAACTAAAGCTAAAGCACAGACTAGGAAGGAGAAAGGAAAAAGAAAGCAAGTATAACCATAGTGGAAACATTATTTTGTTCATTAAAATACTTTTGTTAACAAGGTTGATCAAGTCTTGTTACCAAAACAATCTTATATGAAGCAAAACTTTGCATTCCACAAGGTGATTATGTTACCTCGTACTTGATAGCAATTGTCCCAATCATAGTAGTTTCAAAATTTTCTTGTGGAATGGGACAATATATTTCTCCAACCTTGATGCCCGCAATATTTTCAATGGAATTCAGGCAATAGCTCTTAACAACCTTCTTGGGGAAATAGACAGTGTGCTCTTTATCATTAATATTGAATGTTACTCACTAGTAGAAAAAGAGGCTTCAGTTCGATCTAGAGTCTGACACTAGTCCCGATTTATTACAGGTCGGGACTAGTATAAGCACTAGTCCCGGTTCGTACCATTTTTAGTGGCCAGGAGACCGAGAAAACTCTAGTCCCGGGTCATTTCAGACCTTTAGTCCCTGGCCGTAATACGGTTCGGGACTAAAGGTGTGCAGGCGCGGGCAACACCCTTTAGTCCCGGACCATGATACGGTCCGGGACTAAAGGGTCACCCTTTAGTCCCGGGTCGTGATACGGTCCCGGACTAAAGGGTGCGGCGCGAACAACTTAAAATTGCTATAACTTTTACGTACGATGTCGAAAAAAAATGTACCACCTATCAAAATGTGTGGAATTTTTTTTGAGTTTGATTTTAACAGCCTTATTTGGATTCCTCACATTTTTAGATTTTTAAAATTATAAATAATGGATTTCTCCCATTTTTCTGATTCTTTTACATTTTTAAAATTTGAAAAGGGGAAAAGTTATTTTTTTTATTATTTAGCAAGTTTTTATTCCATATTTTGATTCATCACATTTTTCTGATAATAATGAATATATTATTTGTTGAATTTCGATTTACAGATTTAAATATATTATTTATGCCATATTAAATGAATAATGACAAAAAATGAATAAAATATTATTTTATTTAGTTTTTTACTTTCATTGTATTAAAATATTATTATTACTTATTTATTGTTGTTTACTAAAATAGTTGTTTGTAGTTTCAATAAATAAAGATGTATGACATATTGATATGGGCTAATAGGATTGATATGATAGTGTTGACAACAAGGTATAAAAGGGCTTCGCGCAAGGACATCCGGATGGAACAGAGAAGTTAAGCGTGCTGAGGGTGCAGTAGTGCTAGGATGGGTGACCGAATGGGAAGTTCGACCACAAGTGTAATTTGACCTAAGATTAAATATACTTAGTACTAAAAATGTTTCAAGTGAGAGGATTACGAGTCAAACAATTCAAAAGTTTAAGAAAAAATTCGAAAAAAAATAAAAAAAATTCAAAAAAAAATTGAAAAAAAAATCTTTAGTCCAGGGCCATATTACGACCCGGGACTAAAGGTCCTTCACCCCCCTGCTCCAAAAAAGGTCACGCGTTGGCCCTCTAGTCCTAGGTTGCAACAAACCGGGACTAGAAATAGGGGCCTTTAGTCCCGATTTCGCAGTCCCGGGTGCAAAATCGGGACTAAAGGCCCTTGCAAACCGGGACTAGAGGCCCTTTTTCTACTAGTGACTTTTCCTTTATTGCAATTGATGACGGCACCTGTAGTATTAAGAAAAGGTCTCCCAAGAATAATAGACATATTATCATCTTCAGGCATTTCAAGCACAACAAAATCAATTAGAACCATGCAATTATGAGCAACTTGAACAGGAACATCCTCACATATACCAACAGGGATATTAGTTGACTTATCAGCCATTTTCAAAGAAATATCAGTTGGTATCAACTTTTCTAGCTAGAGTCTCTTATAGAGAGAAAAAGGCATAACACTAACTCCATCTCCCAAGTCACATAAAGCAGTTATAACATAATTATTCTTAATGGAGCAAGGAATAGTTGGTATACCTGGATCACCAAGTTTCTTTGGAACCTTACCATTGAAGGAATAATTAGCAAGTAGAGTAGAAATCTCCTCATTAGGAATCTTTCTTTTATTAGAGACAATATCCTTCATATACTTTGAATAAGGAAGCAACTTAATAGCATCAGTCAAAGGAATTTGCAAAAATAAAGGCTTCATCCACTCACAAAACTTGTTGTAGTGTTCCTCCTCCTTTGACTTGTGTTTCTTACCTGGAAAAGGCATAGGTTTCTGCACCCAAGGTTCTCTATATTTACCATTTTTATTAGCAATAAAATCTTCCTTTGTGTACCTAGTGTTCTTAGTGTGCTTCTCAGGTTCTTCCTCACCTTCCTCCTTATCAGGAGACTCATTTTTATCATTACCACTCTCAGCTTCAGCATCAGAGACATATATACTATTAGGATCTACAACAGGTTCAAGGGGTTCCTCAACCATTTTATGTTTCTTTTTCTTTCTCTTACGAGGACTACCACTATCTTCACCTTGTTGAGAATCCTGCTCTATTCTTTTAGGGTGTCCTTTAGGATATAAAGGATCTTGAGTAGCTATACCACTTCTAGTTCTAATTCCATAAGCATGTTTATCTCCTGAAGCATTAAATAGCATATCCTTTTGCACCTTAGCAAGTTGATAAAGTTGAGTTTGAACCATTTGAAAGTGTTTACAAAGCATTTTAATGTCATTAGAAGTTCTTTCCACAATATCTTTCAACTCATGGATAGCTCTAGAGTTTTCCAATAAATGATTCTGAACTTGTTTATTAAAATGACCTTGTTTAACAATAAAAATGTCAAGTTCCTCTAAGCATTGATCAGGAGGCTTACCATAAGGAGTACCATCTTCATCAAAGTGTTGGAGAGAGTGTACCTCAATAGTAGTTGAGTGGAGAATTGGCTCACATAATTCTTCTATAGAAGGTAGATTCTTCACATCTTCAGCTCTAATACCTTTCTCCTTTAGACACTTCTTAGCTTCCTTCGTCACTTCATCATTTAATGCAATAACTCCCCTCTTCTTTGTTGTTGGTGTTGGAATTGGTTCAGGAGTAATAGGCTCAGGTGTATTCAGCTCAGTTGAAGTCCAATCATCATAATTCTTGCTTATCTTGGTCATTAATTCTTGAGCATCTGTAGGAGTCCTTTTCCTGAAAACACAATCAGCAAAGCTATCTAGGTAGGTTCTAGAATCATCAGTTAGTCCATTATAATAAATATCAAGAAGCTCATTCTTAGGTAATGGACATCCAAGATGTGCATGACTCAAGGAACAGAATCTTTTCCATGACTCAGGCCATTCCTCTTCTTCTCCCTGTTTAAAATCAAAAAGTCTCTACAAAGCCGCATGTCTAGCACTGGGAGGAAAATATTTATGGAAGAAATAAGCAATCAAGCAATCAGAAGGTAATCTATTAAACCAAGCCCTAGCTTCTCCTTTTAGTAAAAAAGGGAAGATATTAGAAACAAAGTACTTACGCATCTTAAAATCATCAGAGAATAAAGCACTCATAGTATAAAGCTCATTCATATGAGCCACAACACTCTCATTTTCAGTACCACAAAAAGGTTCTTTCTCAACAATATCTAAATAAGACAAATCAAGAGAGAAATCATAATCTTCATCTTTAATATCTATGGGAGAGGTGGCGAACTTAGGATCAGAGGATAACTTAGGCATAATAGTACGTCTAGCAAGGAGACTCTTCATAGCACTAGTACCATGTGTGTTTCAGCACTCTTCAACAAATTCATCAGTGAACTCAATGTAACCATCATTAATATCATAACTCTCACTAGCCTCAGGTGAGCCAACAGGTGTAACAATGTATTCACTAGGAGTTTTGGTATTTCCTAGACTAGCCATAGTAGAATCTAGAAAAGGACCTAATGAACCACTCGCATTAAGCACAGTATAAGTAACATCATGAGCATCAAAAGCAGTTTCAGACTCAGCAGTAGTAGTGTGTGTAGCATGTATATGTGGTGGTGTGACAAGCTTACTTATAACAGACGGTGAATCAAGAGCAGTAGAGGTGTTTAGGACTGTACCTCTTCTTGTAGTGGATGGTAAAATAGGGAACTTTCCATCACGAGACTTCCCCATGATGAAAGGAGTAGCAGTGAACAATAATAGATCCAAGTGAACTTACAAATAAAGATATGCTCCCCGACAACGGCGCCAGAAAATAGTCTTGATGACCCACAAGTATAGGGGATCGCAACAGTCTTCGCGGGTAGTATTACCCAATTTATTGATTCGACACAAGGGGAGCCAAAGAATAGGGATAGGGATGGATGATGGGCGTTGCATGGAAGAGTCTAAACATGTAACTTCAAGATGTAGGGCATTGCAGATAAATAATAACAAGCATCCAAGTAATAAAAAATCCTAGGCATGTGCTCCAAATATAGTCATACGTGCTCGCAATGAGAACTTCCACAACATCTTCTGTCCATCCAGCCCGTGGCAGCGGGGCCTCTAGGGAACTAATGGCAATTAAGGTGCTCCTTTTAATAGAGCACCGGAGCAAAGCATTAACACTCTATGAATACATGTGATCCTCACACCACATCCATCCCCTCCGGTTGTCCCAATTATTGTCACTTTTGGGCCTTTGGATCCGGACGATGATATGTGTATACAACTTGCAGATAAGATCACAAACAATACTATCATAATGATTCAATAATAAGTTCAGATCTGAGATCATGGCACTCGGGCCCTAGTGACAAGCATTAAGCACAACAAGTTGCAACAAAGTCAAATAGCACAAGAGAAACTAGGCACTATGCCTTAACAATCTTATTCGATTACATGATAGAACTCATCCAATCCCTACCATCCACAAGCCTACAGTGGGGGATTACTCACTCTGGATGAGGGAAACATCGGTGGTTGATGGAGATGCATTGGTGATGACGATGGCGATGATCCTCTCCAAATTCCCCGTCCCGGCAGGGTGCCAGAACAGAGTTTCTGGATCCGAATCTTGGTTTCTGGTGGCGGAGGTGGAGCGGAACTCTTTCTGGAAAACTATCGAACCCCCCTCGGTTTTTAGGTCGAAAGGAAACTTATAGGCGCAGAGGGAGGCCGAGGGGGTGCCTGGGGTGGCTACACCCCCTCCAGGCGCGACCAGTGGTGGGCCCACGCCTGGGGTGGGTGTGGGCCCCCCAGGCCTCCTCTCCGTCTCTTCTTCTGGCTCCGTGGATCTTCTGGTGAAATATAATTGTTGGCATATTTTCCGGGATTTTTCCTGATAGTTCATTTTCTACACAAAAACAATACACCAAGGTAATTCTGCTGAAAACAACGTCAGTCCATGTTAGTTGTATCCAAATCACACAAGTATAGAGGAAAAACAATAGCAAAGTGTTCGAGAAAGTAGATACGTTTTGGACATATCACGGCCTTCTCGGGAGGAGATCCGGCCGGATGCTCCCCTCCTCCACCGAGCGGCGCGGCCGCTCCCCTCCTCCACCTCGTTGCCCCCATCTCCTACACCGAGCCGGCAGTGGCAAGGTAAGTGTTTTTTATCTGTTTTTCCTATATTACTATTATGTTTAGATTTAGTAGTAGTTCTAGTGTTGTAGATATGTTAGTTGTAGTACATTAGGGTAGTTCTAGTGTTGTAGTACATTAGGGTAGTATATGTTGTTTCATATATTTATGTGTATAGTAGTAATTTAAGAATTATATATATTCATGTGTATAGTAGTAATTTAGGAATTATATGTTGTTTCATATATTCTAGTGTTGTAGTACATTAGTAATTTTTCTTCATGTAGGATATGTTTCGAGTCTGAGGGTGGGGCTGTCGACGGCGTAGGACATTTTGCTGGAGGGTCACTGATCTTCTTCACCTGTTGATCACGCTTCGAGGGTAAAAAGTTGTTCTCCTATCTTGTACCTAGGGTTATTTTCGTGTGTAGATCACCAAGTCTGTCGCGTTACCTAGGCGTCTCTTCCCAGCCGTAAGGGTTACGAATAAATATGCATTAGTGGTCTCGCATATTATGAACCATAAATCTTACGGCATTTATTGGGAAAGCCAGCGGATGCGTATTTGGGTATGTTTTCCTTGTTCTACTCCGGTCCGAGATAGGATTTCGGCAGCGTCTCCCTGTTGTTCTCCGGATGCACATCCCTCTTGGATTTTTGCCGAGACATGTATCGGGAGAGCAGCGGGGAGGTGCTGCCAAAATTCTATCTCGGATCAGGGTAGAGCAGGGAGAACATACTCAATCTACGGATCCGGCGGTTGATAGGACCCTCTTTACCTATTATAGAGATAGGTGGATATATGTATGGCATAAAATATATGTTTGCTAAAATTCACCGAACTAATACTGAATTTATTTATATGGCATGATTAATTGAAAGCATTATATATGTCGTTTTTGGTACTGATTATAGGATGGAGAATCGTGACTGGATGTATGATGGCTATGTCAGTAAGTGGGACTTTACCTCAGAATGGCAAGAAAAGGCCGAGGACTTCGTGAGCCGGGCATTTGCCGTCCCCAGCAGACCCAGAAGAATTTTCTGCCCCTGTGCAAGATGCAAGAACCTAAATACACACTCAAAGGATGATGTGAGTACTCACATGGTCAATTACGGGTTCACACCATCCTACAAGACTTGGACATTCCATGGTGAAAAGTTAGCGAAACATGCTAGGAGGGAGTCACGACAGAGTCAGCAGCAGAGTCAGCCAAGGGGAGAATTTGACACTGGTTTTTATAGGTGCATAGACAACTTTGTGAATGCTAATGTGCCTGAAAGCCCTCATGTAGAGGAGGAGACACCTCAGGAGGCGGAGACACCTTAGGAGGCGGAGACAAGTGAGGAGCCGGAGGAAAACACGGAAAAGTACTATGAGACTTTGTTTGCCTCGCAGAGACCCCTTCATGCACATACATATGTTACCCAACTGGATGCCATAGCTTGCCTTTTGGCCTTCAAGAGCCAAAGGAACTTGACCAGTGAGGACTTTGATGATATGCTTGCCGTCGTTGGCAGCATTCTGCCGAAAGGGCACCTCTTGCCGGAGAACTTCTACTATTAGACCAAACTCCTCCGTGACCTTAAGATGTCATATGAGAAGATACACGCTTGTCCAAAGGGATGCATGCTATTCACAAAGGAGCATGCTAAGACAAATTATTGTATCCGCTGCAAATCCTCTAAGTACTTTGAGGTCGATCCCAATGGTGATGGTCAGAAGAGGCAGACCGGGGTTGCCCAAAACATCCTCCGGTATCTTCCAATCATACCGAGGCTCCAGCGACTCTTCATGACCGAGGATACTGCCCAACAGATGTTGTGGGCAGTGTTGGGGATATGCTATATGGGTATCCTAATAGCATGTCTATTATCCGACTAACCCGGGTGGCCCATAGTCGGTAGCGTGGCCTATGGCCTGCTGGGAGGCCCAGTTAGGTGGATACAGAAGGGAGGCCCATGCCGGATAAAGGAAGGCTACGGTGGAGTCACCAGCGTACCCGGAGCCTTGGAGTGCAAGATACACAAGACTAGTAATAGACGGTGTAGGACTCTGTGACCTGTTCGGCTAGGACTTTTCCCTGTAACCCTAGGACCTGGCGACTATATAAGTCGGGCCTATGGGAGTCTTTAGGGCACGTTCATAGACAACCTCGCACAGCGAACCTATCTCTGTAACTCGGCGTATTGCCCTTATAGTGATTTATAGCAGGAGTAGGATTCCGCCATCGTTGTGGGATCTGAACCTAGGTAAGGTGTGTTACCTCGTACCCATCAACCGTCCGCCTTACCCCAAGTCTCTAAACACGCACTGTGAGGACCCCTCCATGGCGTACTCATCGGCAATACCACGCCAGTTGGCGCCCACCATGGGGCAAGAGGCGCTTCAGGCTCTTCAGTGGGCGAGGACCAAGATCTTCGCGAGAATCGGCGAAACAGTAGCCATCAGTCGGGTTCTCTTCTCCGGCAACATTCTGATCATTCCTCCCGACGAGTTCTAGATCCCGGCGAAGACGAACCCTACGCGGTGTTCGATCGTTCCTATCAAAGACATCCACCTCTTCATCGGCGAAACCGACTCGGGCACTAGTTCCCTGGGAGTCGGAGGAGCATCAAGACCCGCACGGACCGCCTACGGGCAGGATACGTTCGCAGAAGGATCAATGTCGGATCTCTCTTCAGAGTTTGCCGACAAAGATCGGAAAAATTCAAGGCCCACCCAAACTGCCCCTTTTGCAGGATATAAAGGTGGAAGATCACTGCAAATCCGCCGGATTTGTCCGTGCGTCTGGACAGCAGAGATCCAAGTTCGTCGGCGTGGTTACCATCTTCGATCTGGCGCGCTGTGTTCAGAGAGAGGGCAAAAACCCCCGCGACTACCTGGCCAAGTGGCTCCGTATACGAGCCGACCTAGCCAACTACCCCGATGATAATGCTCTATATCACTTCATGGAAGGACTGGACCGCGGCACGCTTATCCGACATTCTTTAAGATGGCAGAAGGTAATAGGACGCCTTACACTCGAAGAGATGGTGAGCATCGTCAACAGCTACGCGGCAGCCTAGATGGAGCTTGCGCTCAGAGACAGAGAACCTCCGATTTAGCAGCCGCCACCATCGCCTCCTGCCGCCATCATCGCAGGAGCACCACCACCTCCAGTCATCGTCGAGCCCGTTGCACCTCCACCGCCCATCATCGAGGAAGTCCTGGCACCCTCTGACTCTGTCATTGACGCGCTTTATGCTGATTTCAGTGCAGATTCAGAGGAGATAGACTTCAGTCCAGAAGAGCTAGACTCCGCTATGCAGGAGATGGAGGAGGAGTACTCGCGCGACGAGCAAGCCAACAACGCCGTCACGTCCCGAGGGATGTTTGTCACCATTGGGACAGCGATGGATGAAGATCAACCCGGACGAGCTCCGCCTACGGCGCTGGAAAAGGGGAAGGGGCCACTTATTACTGCTGACGATGCTCACGCAAAGGTCATGCCTCCTCCGCCTGACCCAGGGCAGCAGCCGCAGGAACTCGGCACCGGCCCGAGCAACAACAACACCGCAAACTTGCCGCCTCCAGCATCTATGTCTACAACAGCCCAAGTTAGTCCAGCTGATAGAGTGATGTACGGCAATCTCCTCGTTGAGCCACTAACCGTTGCTCATATCCAGAACGTGATCCAGCTTGATGAGAAGCGCCAGCAGCTGCTGGAGGAGGCGAAAGCCATCGCGGAGCAAGGCGCTAAGCTAGATCAAGATCTGGTCAACACGCAGAAGTCCATAGAAAAAGCTAGAGCAATGGAGGCCGAGTACAAGACTTTGCTACAGCAGCAGAAGGCTAAGAAAGCTCTGGCTCGCGTCATCAACGATCCTGGTGTACGGCGCAACCTAGGATGGGCTCCCTCTAAGCCGGCACAGGCCAAGCCATACATTGACAGTGAAGGTAAGCAGGTGAGGCCCACACCACTCCTTAACCTCGCCGTCGCCAAGACTCTTCTAGAGCAAGATAGATCGCCTGAGGCAGTGGAATAGGTCTATGACCTAGTGGCCATTTCACATCCCCAAATTTTAGATTTGGTACTGCATATCATTCATGGCATTGCATCATGATCATTCTTTCAAAATTTCAGATTGAAAATATTTTGGCAAAGCAAACCACTTGCATTTGCATTTTGACACCAACACTTGAACGCTTGGTTTTACCATGCCTTTGACAAAAACTATATATTTTGGGTGTATGGATGACACAGGTGCATAGAGGGTTCCGCCACGAATCCGTAGCACTTTGTTTCACCCAATTCGGAGCTCCGTAGCAGAAGTTATGCAAATCTGAATTTTGCCTCAAAATCTGGACAGTTTCTGTCAAAATTCAGTTAAGGAAAAATCGTCTGAGAAAAAGGAAAAAGGAATGAAAAAGAGCGCGCAGCAGCCGCGGCTCAGCCGCCAACAGCCGCACGCATGCGGCAGCCTCTACCTGCCGCCCAGCGCCAGCCCCGCCGCCTGCCGGGCCCGCTCGCCAGCCACCGCCAGCCACTGATAGGTGGGCCCCACCTGTCAGCGCGCCGCCGCCGCCGAGTCCGTCCAGGACACGCCGCAACCGCCGCCACGTTTCTCGCGGAGTCCGTGAACGACCCCGCATGGGCCCCCCTCTCTACATAGTCGCGCGTCGCCACCCCCCCTTTGTCTCGCCCGCCTCGCCCCTCGCGGGCCAGCCGCCGCCGCCGACATCGTCGTCTCCGCCGCCACCGGCCTCGCAAACGAGGTACCGCCGCCCCGCGCCCTCTCTTCCCCCTCTCGTGAGCTTCGCCGCCGCCCACTGACCCGCGCTGCCGCCTTTTCCCCCTCTGCAGACGCCGCCGCCGCCGGGAATCCCTCACCGGAGTGCGACGCCGCCGCTCGCCTCTAGCCGCCGATCGCCGTCGCCCCCGCACACGCCGACCCGCGCCGCCACCTCGAGGAGCTTTGCCACCTCGCCCCCGACACCGTCGTGCCACCCGCCGCCGCGACCTCACCGTCGCCGTCTGCCGCCAGCTCCGGTGAGCCTTTTCCCCTCACACGCCCCCAGCCGCTTGATCTCAATCCAACGGTCCAGCTGGACCGTGGAATAGTCAGCCTAGGGCGCTGACTGGTCAACGCCACGTCAGCGCCACGTAGGCGTAGTCAAACGGTCTGTTTTGACCGATTAATGTTAATTCGATTTAATTGGCAGAAAATAACTAAAACTTGTAAAATTCATATCTTTAGATCTACTGGGCCAAAAATTGCAAATAAAATATGTGTAGATTCAGTGACTCACGTAGAATCTTGTTGTACAATTGTTTTACACTTTTATAGCAAGGTTTTGTCCTGAATAATTAAATGAGTTAATGCCCTTTTTAGAGTAATAAATTCATAGAATAAGTTCTGTAACTCCAAAAATTACAAATAAGATGTCCCTGGAATCAGTAGAACAAGGCGAATCTTCTAGTGAATTAAAATGTCAGGCTTACAGTATTTGTTTTTGTAGAACCTATTTAAAGGCTTACTGTAGTATTTTAATTACTTAGGGAGTTATATAAATCCTTTTTGAGAAATTCCAAATTGGTACTGATTCTATTATGTGTTTCCTACGCAGTGGAATTTTTCCAAGATTTTACAATCAGTATGTTAGCAGTGGATAATTATTTAGTTTCTGGCTCTATTATTTGAGCATTATTAATTGCATGCCTTGTTTTCTTTGCACTCAAAATAATTTCCATGCATGCATACAGTAGTTATACTGAATAAGAATATGTGATGCTGTTGTAGTGTTATTCCACTTGTCATGCATGCATCTTGCATCATCTTTGTTTGCATATGATTGTGGATGGTTTGTTTATGATTGCAATTGTATCGTGTAGATTGTGACGAGTGCAACGCTTGCTCGTGTGTGGATTGTTCTTCCGACCGCTACAGCCAAGGCAAGTAGATGCTACCTTGTTCATGATGTTGTCCTACTATTTTCAATGCATTGTCGTGTATTTTGTAGATGCATGTGTAGGATATTACTATCGCTATGCTATGACCTATTATGTCGTAGGGCTTTCCCTGTAGATGAACCACCATTGGTAGATGTGCTTAGCCATGCTATGATGAATGAGGGTTGGGTTACATCACTGAAAGTTGTTTCTAAATGAGTTGGTTTGCAAAAACTAAAACAACTTAATCAATGAATCTCCTAGGTGTGATGGGATTGATAAATTTTGGTGGTATCATTGCGGAAAGGCACCCAGGTATCAAGAGAAAATGATTGGCTTCTTTATTTTGTAGCTTACGTGTACAACCATGTGCCAATAAATAAATGGGCGGTTGGTTGGACTCAGTAGGTTGTGGTAACTCGAACCCGCGTATCCAGAGATGTAGAATTTTGGTAGGTTGGACCGGTGCGCGTCGGGTTTGGGAAGCTACTTCCCGAAGGTCTCTTCTTGGACTTCTCCCTATCATCACCCAAAATTAGAGTGATGGTACGAGCTGGGCTGGCCAAGTCACATGGGTAAAGTGTACTAACCCCTGGAGGGTGTATAATCTAATCGATTAGCCGTGTCCCTGGTTATGGATGTTTGAGCTGCTTGATATTGATTCCATGACATGTTTCTCGCTCATTCCAATTTCGCAACTTCTTTAACGTTGATGGGTTAACTTAATTGGGATCTTTTCAAAGAAAATCAAATACTGTTTATGAAAGTAGGACAAACGTATTTGCAAATGCAAGCTAGCCACAGCTCCACTTGCCAAATATGCATGTAGATGTTAGCTCTATTGTCTCCTTTAATAGCTCTACTTGCCATACATTCCATGTATTGACCCTTTGGGGCTGATACGTTTCATGTTGCAGGATATTCCGATTCTGAGTAATCGATTTAGGCCACGGTACTCCACTCGGCACTTGTTCACTTGTGGGCAATTTGAAGAATGGAGGATTTACTTTATTTATATTGCTACTAGAAAAATTCGAGCTAGCCTTGAGCTAAGCTTTTATTGTAATAATGGTACTCTGGACCTTCGTTATTTATGATACACGGATATTTTGCTATGTTATTCATCTTATTCTATTGTGGGCCAATGAACCAATCCAGGGATTGGCGTGTCACATAGAAGCTACCTGTCTTTTCAGAACCGTAGTGTTACAAGATGGTATCAGAGCCCGTGTGTCGACTCTAGGATCGTGACCTAGGTTTTGGATTAGGAAGCCATAAAATTATTAAAGCTTAGATTAACTCTGTCTTTCATCTTATGCCTTTCACCCTCGTAAATTCTACCATATGCTATTCTCACACTTTCCTCTTTTAATTGATAGATGGGAGAAGTCAGGACTGAGTATGCAACCATGGAGTCACCAAGGCCCTTTGCAAGATAGTTAGCACAGCTCTCGCAGTCATTGGGATTGCCACTGCCCATGTTCAAAGGAAGAAGGCTGTACACCTATGGATATGGTGAGGATGCATGGGAGATCACCACCTTCATCTTCAGGGATGCCGCCTTGCCAAACCTTGTGCATCTGATCTACACCAAGACATACTGCAACTGGGGACTTGGAATAAACTTGGCCTTGCATGAAGCCCTGTCACGCCAGTGCCATCTTGTCCGACACCTGCTGCCAGCAGACTCACCCTACCGTGACTATGGGAGGTGTGATGAGGATGGGAACATTGTGGTTACCCCGGGCGACAGGAACAACATGCCGCCCCGTCGGAGGCACATAGAGGATATGGAAAGGGAGAATGGAGCTCTACCTGAGAAATTGATGATGGTAAAAGAGATAACAGATTTTGCCAGCAATGGTATGGTGGTCCAAGGACTGGAGATAGAGACCTTACATGAAGTTGTGGATGTTCTGAATAATGCCCTTGTAGGCAGGGATGCAACCATAGCTCAGCTTAATGGAACTGTGCAGGAAAACAACCAGACCATACAACAGTTGCAAGGGACCATCCAGGAAAGGGATCAAACTATTGAAGATATGGCAGCCCAGATTGCCGCTCTCCAAGCACATCTGAATCCACCCTCTGATGATGAAAATGGAGATGATGGCAACAATGATGATGATGATGACATTGGGAACGATGATGATGATGAGGACGAGGATGATGATGGAGACGATGATGGTGGAGGAGATGAAGCTGTTGCAGCCGCAACAGAGAATGAAGAAGAAGAGGAGGATCCAGAAGAGGTGGAGTTCGAGATTTCAAGTGATGAATCAGGAGAGGTGTATACTCTGCCGCCATGGTTGGATCGTGGACAGAAGCGCCAACGCATGAGTGCAAGGACCTACCGCAACCTCTTCAAGAAGTAGATAGAAGTCCACCAATTAGTCTTTGTTAGGTAAAATCGTTAGAATTAGTCTCGATCGATGTAAAACTTAATTACTGTTAGTTTAAGAGTGTTTAGTTGCTCCTATGTGTACTCTAATATCCCAGGATTATTTGTGCGAATTTTATAGAAGAGTTATGTCAACATTGGTTGATGTCTGAGTTTTTCTTGTTGCAGTTTTCTGCTGACACAGCAGTACTGCACGATTTTTCATATTTTATTGGTATCTGGGACAAATCTGAAAAAAATAGGGCTGGTTCGAAACTTTCTTTACTGTATACAAAAAAATCAGCAAAAATTCCTGACGAGTTTAAGTCAGGTAGAAAAATTCGTGAACACTGCTGGACTGTTCTGGAAGATTCCTGTTTTTAATGCTTTGTTGACCTGTTGTGTTGATAACTAATGCCAACTCTTGTAAGAACTATTTCAGTAGATGTATACTGCTAGGATAACCCCTGGGATGTTGCTGGATCATTTGTTTGTTGATGTGTTTCTTGCTTGAGATTGTCTGTGATTGTTTTGTTGTTGTTGGTCATAATGCATGGGTAGAATCCTGTTTTCGTAATCGATTCTTTCTAAGCTTACCCGTGCTGAACCGTAGATGCCTCCCCGCAGTCAACCCACTGAGTTGGAGCAGCTCATGGCAGCTCAGGCACAGCTGACCCAAGTTATGACCCAGTTCATGGAAGCTCAGAACAACAACAACAACAACAATGGGAACAACCAGCCTCAGGGAGATGCTCTCACTAGGTTTATAAGGCTAAGGCCAGCGAAGTTCTCTACTGCAACGGAGTCGATGGTTGCTCTCGACTGGTTGAGTTCAGTCAACAAGGATCTGGTAACTGTTGGGTGCACAGATGCTGAGAAGGTGAGGTTTGCCGCTCACCTACTGGAGGGACCAGCCGCTTCATGGTGGGACACTTTTCAGATCACCCACCTGCTGGACACTATGACTTGGGCAATGTTTGAGGAAGGTTTCAAGACCAACCACGTGTCTTCAGGAGTTCTGAGCCTGAAGAGGAAGGAATTTCGCAACTTGCGCCAAACCAACCGCACTGTGGCTGAGTATATTGAGGAGTTCAACAACCTGTCCCGTTATGCACCTGAGGATGTTGACACTAATGCCAAAAGGAGGGAGAGGTTCCTGGATGGCCTCAGTGATGAGCTTTTAGTGCAGCTGCTGGTGGTTTATTGCCCCACTTTCCAGGAGCTTATGGACAAGGCCAGAATTTTGGAAGGGAAGCACAAGCAGGTGGAAAGCCGCAAGAGAAAGAGTAACAATCACCACTCTGGTTCTCACCACAAGTCTCACACTTCTTATGATGGATACTCCAAGCATGGAGGGAGTGACCATGGGCACCATGGAAGCCATGACCGCCATAACCATGGAGGCGATGGACATCGCCATGATAGCCACAAGAGCAACCGCCACAGCCACAAGGGAGGACACACTCACCATTCCAGAGGACACAGTGGACATGACCGCAACCGTGATCGCAGCTTCGTGAAGAAGGATCTGAGTGAGGTGACATGCTTCAAGTGTGGCCAGAAGGGACATTATACGGACAACTGTCTGGAGAAGAAAGGACTGAAGCCAAACAACAACCAGAAGGCCACAGTGAACCACATGAATGTGGAGGAGATCCCAGATGAGCCTGACCTTGTGATTGGTAAGTTTCCAATCAACACTCACCCTGCACTTATACTTTTCGATACTGGTGCATCGCATTCATTCATATCAAGGGAATTTGTGGATAAGTATAAGTTACCTATGGAGTCTCTGAAATGGTCTATTATAGTGAGTTCACCTGGAGGGGATATGATAGCTAGCGCGGGATGTCGCGACTTAACTGTGAGGATTGGAGCACACAATTTCATTGCACATCTGGTAGTATTGGAATCACAAGGTTTAGATGTAATTCTAGGTATGGATTGGATGTCTATGCATGGGGGACACATAGATTGTGCACAATGGGCAGTTTCGCTCAAAACCCCGGATGGTAAGAGGATTAGGTTCAAGTCGGCTGTGCGACCGGGAAGGTGTAAGCTGAATTCTCTTAAGGGGGTTAGCATGGATACTGTGCCTGTGATTAAGGAGTACCCCGACGTGTTTCCGGAAGAGCTACCAGGGATGCCACCTGACAGGGATGTGGAGTTTCTCATCGACCTGATGCCGGGAACAGGGCCTATAGCAAAGAGACCATACAAGATGGATGTGGAAGAACTGAAGGAATTAAAGAAACAACTAAAGGAGCAGTTGGACAAGGGATTCATTCAGCCTAGTTCGTCGTCATGGGGTGCACCTGTTCTGTTTGTGGAGAAGAAGGACAACAGCAAAAGGTTAGTGGTGGACTATTGCTCGCTGAATGAAGTGACCATCAAGAACAAATACCCCCTGCCGAACATAAATGATTTGTTTGATCAACTGGAAGGAGCAAAGGTGTTTAGCAAAATTGATCTGCGATCGGGCTACTTCCAATTGAAGATCCGGGAGGAGGACATACCAAAAACTGCCTTCACTACTAGGTATGGTTTATATGAGTATACAGTTATGTCTTTTGGACTAACGAATGCTCCAGCATATTTCATGACCATGATGAACAAGGTACTCATGGAGTACTTGGACAAGTTCGTGGTGGTGTTTATTGATGACATACTGATATATTCCAAGGATGATGCTGAACATGAGAAACATCTGCGACTGATTATGGAGAAGCTGAGGGAACACAAGCTGTATGCCAAATTCAGCAAGTGCGAATTATGGCTTAACACTGTTGGATTTCTTGGACACGTGGTGTCAGGAGAAGGAGTCGCTGTTGATCCAAGCAAGGTGACTGCAGTAACTGAGTGGGAAGCACCCAAGAATGTGGGAGATATTCGGAGCTTTTTGGGACTTGCTGGATATTACAGGAGGTTCATTGAAAATTTCTCCAAGATTGCTAAACCAATGACAGAACTTCTGAAGAAGGAGAGGAATTTTGAATGGACGGATGCGTGTGAAGCCAGCTTTCAGGAACTTAAGCGTCGACTAGTGACCGCACATGTTCTATGTTTGCCAGATCTTCAGAAGGATTTCCAAGTGTACTGTGATGCTTCTCGACAGGGACTTGGGAGTGTGCTGATGCAAGATGGGAGAGTGGTGTCATATGCCTCGCGACAACTTAAACAGCATGAGAGGAATTATCCCACACATGACTTGGAATTAGCATCAGTTGTTCATGCGCTCAAAGTATGGAGGCACTACCTAATGGGAAAACACTATGATGTGTACACCGATCACAAGAGCCTGAAGTACATATTTACACAGAAGGAACTGAACATGAGACAAAGGAGATGGTTGGAAATTATCAAGGATTATGATATGAATCTGCAATACCACCCAGGAAAAGCCAATGTAGTAGCAGATGCTCTGAGCCGGAAAGTCTATGCCAATGGATTGACTGTTGGGGAATTGCCCGAGGATTTGTGCCAGCAATTCAAGGACCTTAGACTAGAGGTAGTGTCAGAAGGATATTTGGCAGCGATGGAAGTCCAACCAACGCTACAGGATAGGATCAGGAAGGCTCAAGTAGGAGATAAGGAGATGGATGAAATAAAGGAAAACATGAAGGAGGATCGAGCAAAAGAATTCCGCGAGGATGAGCAAGGAACCTTTTGGTATGGAGATCGTTTGAGAAAAAGGAAAAATCGTCTGAGAAAAAGGAATAAAAAAAGAGCGCGCAGCAGCCAATGACCCCACCGCCAAGAACCACGCCGCGTTGCCTCTACCGCTGGCCAGCCCGCCTTTCTTGCCGGGCCCGCTCGCCAGCCACCGCCAGCCACTGATAGGTGGGCCCTACCTGTCAGCGCGCCGCCGCCGAGTCTGCCCCGGACACGCCGCAACCGCCGCCGCGTTTCCCGTGGAGTCCGTGACCGACCCCGCATGGGCCCCCCTCTCTACATAGTCGCGCGCCGCCACCCCCCCTCTGTCTTGCCCGCCTCGCCCCTCGCGCACCAGCCGCCGCCTCCGCCGACATCGCCGCCTCCGCCGCCGCCGGCCTCGCAAACGAGGTACCGCCGCCGCCCCGCACCCTCTCTTCCCCCTCGCGAGCTTCGCTGTCGCCCACTGACCAGCGCCGCCGCCTTTTCCCCCTCTGCAGACGCCGTCGCCGCCGGGAATCCCTCGTCGGAGCGCGACGCCGCCGCTCGCCTCCAGCCGCCGATCGCCGTTGCCCCCGCACACGCCGACCCGCGCCGCTGCCTTGAGGAGCTTCGCCACATCGCCCCCGACACCGTCATGCCACCCGCCGCCACCGAGGACAGTCACCACCACGCGACCTGCCCGTCGCGCCGTCGCCGCAGCTCGGTGAGCCTTTTTCTCAGACGCCTCACCGCTTGATCTCAATCCAACGGTCCAGCTGGACCATGGAATAGTCAGCCCAGGGCGCTGACTGATCAGCTCAGCGCCACGTAGGCGTAGTCAAACGATCAGTTTTGACCGATTAATGTTAATTCGATTTAATTGGCAGAAAATAACTAAAACTTGTAAAATTCATATCTTTAGATCTACTGGGCCAAAAATTGCAAATAAAATATGTGTAGATTCAGTGACTCATTTAGAATGTTGCTGTAAAATTGTTTTACACTTTTGCAGCAAGGTTTTGTCCTGAATAATTAAATGAGTTAATGCCCTTTTTAGAGTAATAAATTCATAGAATAAGTTCTATAACTCCAAAAATTACAAATAAGATGTCCCTGGAATCAGTAGAATAAGGGGAATCTTCTAGTGAATCTAAAAGTTAGGCTTACTGTATTGGTTTTTGCAGAATCTATTTAAAAGCTTACTGTAGTATTTTAATTACTCAGGGAGTTATATAAATCCTTTTTGAGTAATTCCAATTGGTGCTGATTCTATTATGTGTTGCCTACGCAGTGGAATTTTTCCAAGTTTTTACAATCAGTATGTTAGAAGTGGCTAATTATTTAGTTTCTGGCTCTATTATTTGAGCATTATAAATTGCATGCCTTGTTTTCTTTGCACTCAAAATGATTTCCATGCATGCATACACTAGTTATACTGAATAAAAATATGTGATGCTGCTGTAGCGTTATTCCACTTGTCATGCATGCATCTTGCATCATCTTTGTTTGCATATGATTGTGGATGGTTGGTTTATGATTGTAATTGTATCGTGTAGATTGTGACGAGTGCAACGCTTGCTCGTGTGTGGATTGTTTTTCGACCGCTACAGCCAAGGCAAGTAGATGCTACCTTGTTCATGATGTTGTCCTACTATTTTCAATGCATTGTCGTGTATTTTGTAGATGCATGTGTAGGATATTACTATCGCTATGATATGACCTATTATGTGGTAGGGCTTTCCCTGTAGATGAACCATCGTTGGTAGATGTTCTTAGCCATGATATGATGAATGAGGGTTGTGTTACATCACTGAAAGTTGCTTCTAAATGAGTTGGTTTGTGAAAACTAAAACAACTTAATCAATGAATCTCCTAGGTGTGATGGGATTGATAAGTTTTGGTGGTATCATTGTGGAAAGGCACCCAGGTATCAAGAGAAAATGATTGGCTTCTTTATTTTGTAGCTTACGTGTATAACCATGTGCCAATAATGAAATGGGCGGTAGGTTGGACTCAGTAGGTTGTGGTAACTCGAACCCGCGTATCCAGAGATGTAGAATTTTGGTAGGTTGGACCGGTGCGCGTCGGGTTTGGGAAGCTACTTCCCAAACGGTATCTTCTTGGACTTCTCCCTATCATCACCCAAAATGAGAGTGATGGTACGAGCTGGGCTGGCCAAGTCACATGGGTCAAGTGTACTAACCCCTGCAGGGTGTATAATCTAATCGATTAGCCGTGTCCCCGGTTATGGACGTTTGAGTTGCTTGATATTGATTCCACGACATGTTTCTCGCTCATTCCAATTTTGCAATTGCTTTAATGTTGATGGGTTAACTTAATTGGGATCTTTTCAAAGAAAATCAAATACTCTTTATGAAAGTAGGACAAAGGTATTTGCAAATGCAAGCTAGCCACAACTCCACTTGCCAAATATGCATGTAGATGTTAGCTCTATTGTCTCCTTTAATAGCTCTACTTGCCATACATTCCATGTATTGACCCTTCGGGGCTGCTACGTTTCATGTTGCAGGATATTCCGATTCTGAGTAATCGATTTAGGCCATGGTACTCCACTCAGCACTTGTTCACTTGTGGGTAATTTGAAGAATGGAGGATTTACTTTATTTATGTTGCTACTAGAATAATTCGAGCTAGCCTTGAGATAAGATTTTATTGTAATAATGGTACTCTGGACCTTCGTTATTTATGATACATGGATATTTTGCTATGTTATTCATCTTATTCTATTGTGCGCCAATGAACCGATCCAGGGATTGGCGTGTCACATAGAAGCTACGGCCTTTTCAGAACCGTAGTGTTATAGGCCAAGGCGGTGAAGCTGCAGGAAAAGGCCACCTCTCAGAGGCTTGAGTCTAACCCAGCGCTCTACCAGTCTAGCCAGTACAAACCGCCAAGGGACAGATCTCCTCTTGATATCGGGTCCCAGACGGGTTCATCAGAACGAAGACGGAGGTATGCACGCAACAGGAAGGATGCCATCCCCATATCCTCCGACCACGGAGAAAAGGCCCGACCTCGTCGCCCATCGCCACCGCCCCGATCTCCCCGACATCGCGAAGACTACAAAGCTCACCATCGTACGGATATGCCCCCACCAAAACAGTGCGGCATCGTCATCCGCGACAACGCGGAGCAGACCCGTCATGACGGAGAGCGCAACCAAGGACACAAGAGCAGGTCACGTCATGACCCTCCGCGTCTGACAAGCAACTGTGGCAGGCGTGAAGCGTTGGAGGAGGGTAAAAGCAAGAAGGCTAACCCACCGCCACATCCGCCTCCGTCACCACCAAGCAGTCACCATGGCGGAGGGGGCCCGCGTTGTTCACGCAGCCCATCCCCTGTTGACAAGAAGAAGAACCCGGAGCCATACATTGCGCGTTCGTTAATCGATAAGATCCACGAGGCCCGGGAAGGACCATACCAGGGACCACGTTACTTTGGACCTGTAATACGATACGCAACTTACCCGAAAGGTTTCTGGATTGAAAAGAACATCAAGCCCTATGACGGCACAGCCAAGCCAGCCACATGGTTGCAGGACTACGGCAACGCGGTGGAGATTGCCAGAGGCAACCCCAACGTCTCCATCAAGTACCTCCCGTTAATGTTGGCAGGCACGGCCCGTCAATGGATCGACGACTTGCCGGAAAAATATATCTACAACTGGCTGGACATGCAAGAAGCGTTCACCAAGAACTTTGAGGGTACATAAAAGTGTCCCTGCACTGTGGGCGATCTACAGTTGTGCGTGCAAGAGAAAGACGAGACATCTCGCGCCTACCTCTCCCACTGGCTGGACATGAAGAATTCCTGCGCAAGAGTGCATGCTCAGACCGCCATGGCCGCCTTCATCGATGGTTTGGAAAGGGGCACGTTGCTCCGACATAAGCTCAAGCGCTTGCAGGACAATCACCAGCTTGACTTGAACCAGGTGATTCAGTTGGCTAGTGAGTTTGCATCTGCCGACGATGATGCTCGTGGCTCCTTGCCGGCAACGGCCGTTCCAACTCAAGCTCGGAGGAACAGCAGTACAAAGCGAAAGACCGCTCCAGAAGAAAAGCAATCTACCGACATGGTCGCTATGACTTTTGCAGGACGAGGAGAGGGCGGACAACGTGGCCGAGGAAGGGGAGCTGGCCATGGGCAGCAGCGAGGAAGTGAAACCACCTCGGCGCCGCTCCGCGTTCCCCAAACCTACAAGGAGTACCGCGATATGCCATGCCTCGTACACCTCGACGTCAACGGCAAAGCCACCCATACCAATCGACACTGCAAGTTCGTCAACGACCTCAAGGAAGACCCATAGTCCGGCTACAAGCGAAGTCGGAAGAACAGAACGCGAGGCAAGGGCAAGGGGAAGAATAAGGAGGAGGAGTCCAAGGATTCAAGTTACATGGACAAGGATGTTGACCCCAAGCACACCGCCAAGAGCGATGACAAGGGCAAGAACCCCTTCGCAAAGAAGGCCCACAGTCTACCACACTTTCCTTGGCACCCCCACCGTCCGACAACATAAGACCTCTCTGAGGATGCTGATGGCTACTCTCCCCCCCAGTCCCCTAGTACCTGTGTTGGTCGGAGGTTCCAATAACTTGGGACAGGACGGACCACCCAGACCTTATACCCACGGAGAACTAGTATGACATGGTCATCAACCCCTTGATTGACGGCGTGGAGTTCACCAAGTGTATGGTGGATAGTGGAAGCAGCATCAACATCATGTACCTGGATACACTGCAAAAGATGAAATTGACGGAGGCAAACCTAAGGCGGACCAACACCATCTTCCACGGAGTAGTTCCTGGTCGGGAGGCTCGGTCCCTTGGGTGCATTACACTTCAGGTTGCCTTTGGCGATGTTAATAATTACCGTCAAGAGCGCATGACCTTCGAGGTGGTCCCCTTCAAGAGCGTGTACCACGTCATATTCGGCCGCGACATATTCCACACGTTAATGGCCAAGCCATGCTTCGTCTACAACAAGCTCAAGATACCTGGACCAAACGGCATCATCACCGTATCCGGAAGCTTTACCAAGGCAAGGGACTGCGAGATTAATGAAGCAGCCGTTGCAGAAGCTGTCCTCTACAGCGAAGAATTCAAGGAGATCCAGAGAAAGGTCGATGACTCAGAGATGCCCGCGTCGAAGAAACAGATCTCCGCTCCTGTGTTCAAGGCCGCCATCAAGACCAAGTCGGTGGAACTTGTGGTAGGCGATGCCTCCAAGGTCACCGCCATTGGGATGAACCTGGATCCCAAATAGGAAAGCGCGCTCATCGAGTTCCTCCGTGAGAACAGGGACATCTTTGCCTGGCAACCTGCCAACATGAAAGGTGTACCTAGGGAACTTGCCGAGCACAGCTTAAACATAGATCCAAAATGTAAACCAGTGAAACAACCTCTACGACGCTTTGGAGATGAGAAGAAACTCGCCATTGGCAAAGAGATAGCTAGGTTACTTAAGGCTTGATTTATCCGAGAAGTCCTTCACACCCAATGGGTGGCCAATCATGTACTTGTCCCCAAAAAGGGAACCAATGAATTAAGAATGTGCGTTGATTACACCGGCTTGAACAAAGCATGTCCCAAAGATCCGTTTGCTTTGCCTCACATTGACCAAGTCATTGACTCGACGGCTGGCTCGGAACTTTTGTGTTTTCTCGATGCATACTCAGGATACCACCAGATCAAGATGAGGAAGTCGGACCAATTGGCCACTTTGTTCACTACCCCATACGACACGTTTTGCTATGTCACAATGCCCTTTGGGCTGAAAAACGCAGGCGCTACCTACCAACGGACAATGCAACGTTGCCTTCACGACCAAATTGGTCGGAACGTTCACGCCTACGTGGACGATATCGCGGTGATGTCCAAAAAGCCAAACGACTTAATCTCCGACTTAAAAGAAACCTTTGATAATCTCCGGAAATACAACATGATGCTTAACCCTAAGAAGTGCGTCTTCGGGGTTCCAGCCGGCAAATTGTTGGGCTTCATTGTTTCCCAGCGTGGAATCGAGGTCAACCCAGAAAAAATCAAGGCCATCTTGAACATAAACCATCCGACATGCCTAAAGGACATTCAACGACTAACAGGTTGCATCGCAGCAGTTAGTCGGTTTGTCAGCCGACTTGGAGAGAAGGCTCTGCCGCTGTATAAGTTGCTTAAGAAGGCGGACAAATTCATGTGGACGGACGAGGCTGATGCAGCATTGAAGCAGCTCAAGGAGATTCTTTCCTCAGCGCCCATCCTTGCAACACCCGAACCTGGAGAGCCCATGTTAATCTACATGGCGGCAACCAACCGGGTTATCAGCATCGTCGTCGTGGTAGAGCGGAAGGAACAAGGCTATGAGCACGGAGTTCAACGACCAGTTTACTATGTAAGCGAGGTCTTGACGGAGTCGAAGCAACGTTACCCGCACTACCAAAAGATAGCTTATGGAGTATTCCTTGCTTCTCGGAAGCTGAGGCATTACTTTTAGGAGCACCCAATCATAGTGGTGAGCAAGAACCCATTGTCTGACATCATCAACAACAGCGACACCACAGGAAGGGTCGCGAAGTGGGGCATCGAACTTGCCACCTTCGAGATCACCTACAAGAGACGCGACGCTATCAAGTCACAAGCCTTGGCGGATTTTGTTGTAGATTGGACGGAGATGCCAGATGCTACTCCGTTGCCAGAACCAGAGTACTGGGTGATGCACTTTGACGGATCAAAGCTGCTCAACGGCTCGGGGCTGGTGTATTTCTTCAGTCACCAACAGGAGACAAGCTACACTACGTTCTGCAGATCCACTTCGAGGCTACAAACAACATGGTGGAGTATGAAGCACTCATTCACGGACTACGTGTAGCCAAGGATATTGGCATCAAGCGCATAGTTTGCTGTGGAGATTCCGACTTGGTTGCCCAGCAGGTGGCTGGCACCTGGAATGCGCGGAACCCTATGATGGCGGCATATCGAGACTAAGTGGACGAGATAGCTAAGAGCTGCTTGGGCTACAAAGTTAAGTATGTGCCTAGGGAACAGAACGAGGCGGCTGATCTGCTATCTAAGCTAGGATCAGGGCGCAAGCAAATCCCGCCAGGAGTTTTCCTAGAGCACCTACGCACACCATCTGTGAAGGGAGCCGACATCGACAACCCGGATAGAGCTGACTCTTTCATCAACATGGTGACTAAGGTCCCTCCAGCTTGGACAAAACCGTTCATGGAATATCTCGAACACGGAATTTTGCCCGACGATGAAGTCGAAAGACGGCAAATAGTACGACGAGCAAAGGGTTATACCATAATTAATGGGCAAATCTACAAAAGGAGCACTACTGGTGTATACCTAAAGTGTGTTTCCTAGCTAGAAGGTATGGAAATCCTACGCGAAATCCATCTCGGAGATTGCGGGCACCACGCCGCTCCTCGATCATTGGTCGCGAAAGCCTTCCGGCAAGGATTCTACTGGCTGACCGCGAAGGCGGACGTCGACAAGCTGGTTGAGACATGCATGGGATGCCAGTATTATTCCCGACAACCACATGTTCCTGCTGAAGAACTGCGAACAATACCAATAACTTGGTTGTTTGCAGTCTGGGGGCTAGACATGGTAGGACCGTTGCAGACGGCACCTTGTGGGTTTACGCATCTTCTTGTAGCAGTTGATAAATTCACCAAATGGATAACAGCTAAACCCATTAGAAAGCTTGATGGGGCAACTGCCCTCAGGTTTGTCCGGGATCTAGTGGTAAGATTTGGTCTGCCACATAGCATTATCACCGACAACGGAAGCAATTTATCACTCGGAGAAGTGGAGGCATATTGCTGGGAGAAAGGCATCCGACTTGACCTTGCATATGTGGCACACCCACAATCCAATGGTCAGGTTGAGCGAGCCAATGGATTAATTCTGCAGGGAATCAAGCCACGTCTTGAGGCACCGCTACATAGAGCAGCTGGAGCCTGGGCGGAAGAATTGCCATCTGTGCTATGGAGTTTACAAACTACACCCAACAGATCTACCGGCTACACCCCTTACTTGATGGTATATGGAGCAGAAGCCATCCTGCCCTCCGACATCCTTCACGATGCACCAAGAGTTTCCGCCTACGATGGAGATGACGCTGAAGAATCTAGACGCCTAGATGTGTACCTTCTCGAGGAGGAGCGCGTTTTGGCATGACAAAGATCCGCCATCTACCAGCAGAAGCTATGCAGCTAGCATAGTCGCCGTGTTCGGCATCGCTCGTTTAAAGAGGGGGATTTGGTGCTCCGACTTAAGCAGAAGAAGTCACACAAATTATCCCCGCCATGGGAAGGACCGTTCATCATAAGCAAGGCGCTGCTCAATGGGTCTTACTACCTTGTTGACAATCGTGAACTAAAGGATAGAACCAACGATGATCATAAGAGTAAGCGACGTGACCCGGATGACGACTACCCGGAGCTTAATCGGCCATGGAACATAGCACAGCTACGTCCTTTTTACACTTAGCATTTTTTATCTAATTGTGTATCTCTTATATTTCTGAGTCTTTTACCTCCTTTAGTGTTCATTTTTGGATCATGTAAAACCTTTATGCACAAGATTTGCGTTTGCACTTGTGAAAATTCCGCCTACGGGCGTTAGCTTAAGTTTTCTGGTCTACACGTTCTTGGACTTTGGAATATGTTGTTAAACATAATTAACCTATACCTAAAGTTTGGTGGAAGTTTGAATTCATTTGGAGTTTGAATTGTTTGAAATAAAATCAAAACAGAAATTCCAAACAGAAAAAGAAAAGCAATCAGTATAAAAAAATAGAAACTAACCCAACCCATCTGGCCAGCCCAGCAAGCCCACTCGCAGCCCACCAGCTCTCCCCTCTAGCGAAACGTTTTTTCACCCAGAAGCGCACCCTCTAAGTTACTGAGCTGTGGACCCCACTCCCCCTCCCTCTCTCTCGCTGTCAACGGGACCCACTTGCCTATTCATCATTCTCACCCGTGTCGGCCGTTTTCCCCCTCGCTCACCACCGTTTCTGCCTTGATTTCGCCGCGTTAATTCGCATCAACGCCGCAGTAATTCTTCGCCGTGACCACGCGCGCTTAAACGCCCCTCTCCCCTCTCTCTTTCCCCTCAGCCTGCATTCCACTGGAGCTCCAGGGCTGCTCCAATTTTCCGTAGCAACGTCTCCGCCCTGAAGAGCTTCTCTAGTCGATTCCGGCGCCGTCCAACCGCCCCTCGCCTCCCAATGCATGCGAGCCTGCTCCCCATCTCCTGGTGCATCTTCCAATACCAAACGCTTGGACGCGCCCGCTCCAGAACGTCGGCAACCTCGACACCAAGCACCACCGTCGTCTGCCATTTTCTACGGCGAGTTTCCCCGGTGAGTACCGACCGCCCCGAACCCTCCGGATGATGCTCCTGTAACCCCCACACTCGCCCGCGTCTAACCATGGCTTTATCTTGCCTTAGGGTGACCTGCAGCTCCGTCCCCGTCGACAAGCAGTAGCATCTGGCGCCGCTGCTAGCTCCTGCGAGAAATAGCTGCTGCTCCAGTGCGCCCCTCGAGTAGCCGACCTCACCTTGAGCTTCACAGCACACCCGCGAGCACGATGAGCTACTCCTCCCTCTCCCTCGCTTCCTGAATCTTCGCAAACTCCACCGCCCGAGTGTGCGCCACCGCGTGCTGCCGTCGAGCGCCGCCAGTTTCTGGTAGCCTCGCTGTAGCCGTTAGATCTAAATCGTCTGGTTGAGATTAGATTATAACGAAGGGGTACGAAACGATCTGCGCCGTACGATTTAAGTGAGATCTAACGCACCGCATCTGTCGATCCCAACGGGCGGACGCCCAATGAGGTTAAGACACGTGGCCTAGGTGTGGATTTAAAAACAGAAATGTTCTATTAGATGTTTGATTTTATAAAATTCATAACTTTCAATCTACACTTCCAAATTTTGCAAATTTTATATCAATGGAATCAGAAGAACAAGTACTTTGCAACCATGCACTTTGTTTAATGTTTTGATTCTAGAAAATTGGTTGAATTTGCAGAAACATGTGTAGGCATGATTTGAATATAAAAATTGTTCTAGATATATTTTTAAGGTGAAACCTTTGCAAAGTGGATTGTTTTGAACCTACTGACCATAGGAACCAACTTATGGATTTAAAAATGTATTTTGTGAGGTTAAGGAATAAATATTTGAATTAGTATATTTCTAGTTAAATAAAAATATTGTTTGTGGTTTAGAAATGATTTTTGAGTAAAGCCTTTGGGAAATGTTGTGATTCAAACCTTCTGACCCTAAACACCAAGTTTAGTGATTTAAGAACATATTTGATGAACTATACAAAGTTATTACTTTGCTAAAAGATATTTTCTACAACATAAAATATCACCTTAACATAATATTTGATTTATGAGATGAAACCTTTTGCAAATGGTTTTACCACTTTAGTAAGTGACCACTTTGAGCTTTAAAATGTTTAGAGCCTAATAGAAACCACTATTATAAATAAAACCATCTTTTGCATGCTTGCATGCATTGTCTTGTTTCTATTATTTCATGTGTGAGAAATGGTTTGAATGCTAGTTGAATTTGTGTTTGCTTGATTGATTTGTAGTGAAGTTAGAAGAGTGTGATATTTGCAAGATCAAGAAGTGAACCAACATTCTCTACTAAAAAGGCAAGTGACACTATCATCCAAGTCCTACTATTTTCATTACACTTAGTGAATTTTTGTAACATGCATGATAAGGCTACTATATTTTATGCTATGCTAAATCCTACTAGTTTATCCTTATATCTTCCTTAGTGAAAACATTGTAGTTGTAATATGCTTAGCCCTGCTATATATTTGGGATGGGATACATGATATGATTATATGAAGTGTTGGAAGGATATACGTTTTTATATAATAAAACAAGTACTCAATGAACCACCTGGGTGGGAAAAGGATGCTCAAGATTTGGACAAGGTGACAACAAAGGGAACCATGTTTATATGGTTATATTTTTGTGTGTGCACTAGAAGAAAACCACCCAGGGACTTAGAGATTGAACATGTTTCTCGTATAGTGGCTTCCGTGTACAGCCACATGCTAAATGGGCTCTAGCTTAGTCAACTACATAGTGGAAGACCCATGCATTGGCATCTTCAGGTTAACTAGAATTGTGTATGGGAAATATATCCCTACATTGGTGCCTGGTAGATAAGCTAGCATTATGTATTGGGAGGACTTCTATGGAAAGACTTTGTAACATTCTCGATCTGCCGGTACTCCATTTTGTGTGTACTTATCCAGCGGCCACTGGTGGCGTCAAGACGAGATTGTGTCATGTGGGTAAAGTGTACAACTTCTGCAGAAGATCAAATTCTAAGTACTTAGCCGTGTCCCCGGTTATGGACAACACTGAGCAACTAAGGCCTAAAGCTATGGAAGATCTCGACATTCCAATTTCTCAAAGTAAAACTTGATGGTGACAATAAGGGATTAGAAGCACTTGGAGTTTTTCAAGGAGTTTAGAAAGATTTGACAAAAGATCAAAACTATTTTGAAAAGATAGGACAAAACTATATTGCTTTTTGCAAATGAGCCTAAACCCTACTTAGCCAAATATGCATGTATTGATAGGATCCACTTATTTCCACATAGTAGTGAAACTTGCCAATACAATTCAAATGTATTGACCCTTGTGGCTGCAACTTATTATCTTGCAGGTTTGTTTGATGTTAGTGAAGTGTGTTGAATAGGATTACAAGTCTACAACCAACATGATTGCCTGTGGCACTTTGAAGATGAAGGACTCCATGCTATATAGTTATTCTGCTGCATTGTAATGAGATAGCCAAATGAACTATGTAAGATGTAATAAATTATTTTATTCCTGGTTATAAAGTTGTATTATGACCTTTGTTGCTTGATATTACATCTTAACTGTGGATGCTAGCTATTAATCCAGGGACTAGCATTATAAACACAAGGATCTCTACCTTATTAAGGGTTGGGAACCTTACAGATGGTATCAGAGCACTATGTTGCTTGTAGGATTTGTAACCCTAGGATTGGACAAAACCCCTTAGAAAAATAGGAGTTGTAATTGTTCCAAAACTTATTTACAAACAATCTT
Source organism: Avena insularis (assembly GCA_023614405.1). Lineage (NCBI taxonomy): Eukaryota > Viridiplantae > Streptophyta > Magnoliopsida > Poales > Poaceae > Avena > Avena insularis. The sequence continues at coordinate 326,030,778 of CM042691.1, read as the reverse complement.
GTAAAAAAACTCTTTCCTCAACCTTTTTGGTTTTGATTCTACATCTCTTCCTTTTCAACTTGATGGACAAAACCTCCACCATGACCAATGACTTCAACTTTAGTTTCAGCAAAGACTTCAACTTAGACATCACTAAGGACTACAAGTGAGAACCAAGAGACATTAGATTGCCTACTAAAAACATTGATATCATGTTATTGTATGGATCATATTGACCTATGAGGTATGACTGTACTAAGTTAATTATTTCAAGAAAACTTGTTGTTTCCTTCAAACTCATGAGTTAAGCTCATAAGTTGTTAAGTGAATAGTTGCTTGTTGATGGATTGATTGTTTGATTGAACTTGGTTGTTTTGAGTTGTGTGTTAGAACTTCCTTAGGTCTATCTGCCATTACTCATCCCTATCAACCAACAGATGCCTCCCCGTCGTGCCAATCCCAACCCTAAAAACAACAATATCACCCCTGAGATGCAGCAGATGATGACAGCTCAGACACAGCTGATGCAGATGATGAACACGTTCATACAGAATCAGAACAACAACAAAAACAATAATAATAACAACAATCAGAATAATCCTCCAGCACATGATATGCTCACCAGGTTTCTAAAACTAAGGCCTGCAAGATTCTCTGGAACAACTGATCCAATGGAAGCCAATGACTAGTTACGTTCGGTGAATAAGGACTTAGTGACTGTTGGCTGCACCGATGAAGAAAAAGTTAGGTTTGCATCACATCTTCTTGAAGGACCAGCAGCAACATGGTGGGACAACTTTCAGATCACCACTCCCCTTGAAGATGTAACTTGGGCTATTTTTGAGGATGGTTTCCATATAGCTCACATCTCATTCGGAGTGATGAACTTGAAGAAAAAGGAGTTCCACAATCTGAAACAGCGTCACCTCAGTGTGGCTGAGTACATTGAAGAGTTCAACAATCTGGCACGCTATGCACCGGATGAAGTTGATACAGATGCTAAGAGAAATGAGTAATTTCTTGAAGGACTTAATGATGAGTTGAACCTGCAGCGATCTGTTGCCTATGTTCCAACTTATCAATAACTCTGTGACAAAGCTACCTTTTTGGAAAACAAGATGAATCAAGTTGAGAACAGAAAGAGGAAGCATAAAATCAAGTATCACTTAGGATCATCACAAAATAAGTGTTCATTCAAAAAGATCAATGAAGATTCTGAACCACATCAGTATCACCACAACAACAATGGAAGTGATAATAATGGAAATGATAGTGACATGTGAGATGAACTTGGTCAGAACCAACATGACAATTTCAGGAAGAAAGACATTAGCCAGTTGCAGTGCTATAATTGCAAGGAACTTGGACACTATGCATCAGACTGTCCTGAGAAGAAAAAGAAAAAGGATGCTAGAAACTCCAATGGAAATGACTCCAATGTGACACAGAAAGGACATGTGAACCACATTGACATGGATGGGAACCTTGAAGAGATAGAAGAAGTGGATGTCAGGAATTAGTTAACTCAGTTGAGTCAAATAAGGATTCCTTGTCTAGATATTAAGTGTTGAACCCATAGTCAAGTGAACCATCAATGTAACCCTATGAGACTTTCTTTTAAGGGTGGTAGTACCCTAGTTGTCTTCAAGACAACTTGTAACCCTAGCCTTCCCAAATCTCGGGACGAGATTTCTTTTAAGGGTGGTAGCCTGTCACATCCCAAAATTTTCCAAATTTTGAAATGTGAAAAATAAATAAACAAATTAAACAATTGTTGAAATTTAGGGTGAGAAGAAACTTTTTGATTCCAAATGGAAACATCAAAACCTATTTTGATCAAATAGAATCCTAAAGGGATTTAAAAAGATAAACAAATAATAAATAAAGTCATAATAGTTGGAATTACCATTTTTGGATCTTTAAATAAAAAGATATGGTTTTTATAAGCAAAGGTAGAAATAGTGAATAAGGACTATTTTTAAAGGAGCCAAATTAAATCTTGGCCAAGCATTTAAAATAAAATATTTTGTTTGATAAAAATAATAAGGATTTATTAATATCCAATTTTATTTAAGTAAAGGCTTTTTCCATTTTAAATAAACACTAAAACTTATTAAAGTATTTTAAATAAAAGAATTCAAAGTATTTTAGTTTTCAAATAAAACCTACTGAAAAGGTTTTGGTATTATTTAGATTTAAAATAGAGTTTTAAAATAAATTAAATCCTATTTGAAATAAAGACTAATGTCTATTTATTTAATTATTAATAGATCCTAAAAGAATAAAAGAATTATTTTATTTTGGACTTTGGAATATGTTGTTAAACAGAATTAACCTATACATAAAGTTTGGTGGAAGTTTGAATTCATTTGGAGTTTGAATTGTTTGAAATAAAATCAAAATAGAAATTCCAAACAGAAAAAGAAAAGCAATCAGTATAAAAAAATAGAAACTAACCCATCTGGCAGCCCAGCCCATAAGCCCACTCAGCTCTCCCCTCTGGCGAAACGTTTTTCACCCAGAAGCGCACCCTCTAAGTCATTGATCTGTGGACCCCACTCCCCCTCCCTCTCTCTCGCTTTCAACGAGACCCACTTGCCTATTCATCGTTCTCACCCGCGCCGGCCATTTTCCCCCTTGCTCACCACCGTTTCTGCCTTGATTTTGCCGCGTTATTTCGCATCAACGCCACAGTAATTCTTCGCCGTGACCACGCGCGCTTAAACGCCCCTCTCCCCTCTCTCTTTCCCCTCAGCCTGCATTCCACCGGAGCCCCAGGGCTGCTCCAATTTTCCTTAGCAACATCTCTGCCCCGACGAGCTTCTCCAGTCGATTCCGGTGCCGTCCAACCGCCCCTCGCCTCCCACTACATGGGAGCCTGCTCCCCATCTCCTGGTGCATCTTCTAATACCAACCGCTTGTCCACGCCCGCTCCAGAATGTCGGCAACCTCGACACCAAGCACCACCGTTGTTTGCCATTTTCTCCAGCGAGTTTCCCAGGTGAGTACCGACCGCCCCGAACCCTCCCGATGAGGCTCCTGTAACCCCCACACTCGCCCGCGTCTAACCATGCCTTTATCTTGCCTTGGGGTGACTTGCAGCTCCATCCCTGTCGACAAGCAGTAGGATCTGGCGCCGCCGCTAGCTCCGGCGAGCAATAGCCGCTGCTCCAGTGCGCCCCTCGAGTAGCCAACCTCACCTCGAGCTTCGCCGCACACCCGCGAGCATAGTGAGATACTCCTCCCTCTCCCTCGCTTCCTGAATCGTCGCCAACGCCACCGCCCGAGTGTGCGCCGCCGCGCGCTGTCGTCGAGCGCCGCCAATTTTTGGTAGCCTCACTGTAGCCGTTAGATCTAAATCGTCTGGTTGAGATTAGATTATAACGAAGGGGTACGAAACGATCTGCGCCGTATGATTTAAGTGAGATCTAACGCACCGCATCTGTCGATCCCAACGAAGCGGTATCGCCCAATGAGGTTAAGACACGTGGCCTAGGTGTGGATTTAAAAACAGAAATGTTCTATTAGATGTTTGATTTTATAAAATTCATAACTTTCAATCTACACGTCCAAATTTTGCAAATTTTATATCAATGGAATCAGCAGAACAAGTACTTTGCAACCATGTACTTTGTTTAATGTTTTGATTCTGGAAAATTGGTTGAATTTGCAGAAACATGTGTAGGCATAATTTGAATATAAAAATTGTTCTAGATATATTTTTAAGTTGAAATCTTTGCAAAATGAATTGTTTTGAACCTACTGACAATAGGAACCAACTTATGGATTTAAAAATGTATTTTTTGAGGTTAAGGAATAAATATTTGAATTAGCACATTTCTAGTCAAATAAAAATATTGTTTGTGGTTTAGAAATGATTTTTGAGTAAAGCCTTTGGGAAATGTTGTGATTCAAACCTTCTGACCCTAAACACCAAGTTTAGTGATTTAAGAACATATTTGATGAACTATACAAAGTTATTACTTTGCTAAAAGATATTTTCCACAACATAAAATATCACCTTAGCATAATATTTGATTTATGAGATGAAACCTTTTGCAAATGGTTTTACCACTTTAGTAAGTGACCACTTTGAGCTTTAAAATGTTTAGAGCCTAATAGAAACCACTATTCTAAATAAAACCATCTTTTGCATGCTTGCATGCATTGTCTTGTTTCTATTATTTCATGTGTGAGAAATGGTTTGAATGCTAGTTGAATTTGTGTTTGCTTGATTGATTTGTAGTGAAGTTAGAAGAGTGTGATATTTGCAAGATCAAGAAGTGAACCAACATTCTCTACTAAAAAGGCAAGTGACACTATCATCCAAGTCCTACTATTTTTATTACACTTAGTGGATTTTTCTAACATGCATGATAAGGCTACTATATTTTATGCTATGCTAAATCCTACTAGTTTATCCTTATATCTTCCTTAGTGAAAACATTGTAGTTGTAATATGCTTAGCCCTGCTATATATTTGGGATGGGATACATGATATGATTATATGAAGTGTTGGAAGGATATATGTTTTTATATAATAAAACAAGTACTCAATGAACCACCTGGGTGGGAAAAGGATGCTCAAGATTTGGACAAGGTGACAACAAAGGGAACCATGTTTATATGGTTATATTTTTATGTGTGCACTAGAAGAAAACCACCCAGGGACTTAGAGATTGAACATGTTTCTCGTATAGTGGCTTCCGTGTACAGCCACATGCTAAATGGGCTCTAGCTTAGTCAACTACATAGTGGAAGACCCATGCATTGGCATCTTCAGGTTAACTAGAATTGTGTATGGGAAATATATCCCTACATTGGTGCCTGGTAGACAAGCTAGCATTGTGTATTTGTCGGGGGTGTACCCCTAGGTACCCCAGAGTTGGTGCATCGAGTTATTCGATAAAGTGCTAAGTTAGCAGATTAAGAGACGAGAAATATAGATAGAATAAAGAAAAGGAGAAGACAACTGCACTTGGGCCGAATTAGGGAAGGTGCGGTCCGTACAGATCACTGCCACACCGAATTTCACCCTCATGGGCCGAATCAGAGCAGCAGGAGCCGAATCAGGCCAATTCCCCGCATGGTCCGAATCAAGCTTATGTCGGCCTAGTCGAACTCTGCCTCACTGCGCCAGTAGACTCTACACCTCGCCATCGCCTCCTGGATGGGCCGAGTCAGGAGGACCTCGGCCCACCGCGGGTTCTGTCCACCCAGACACCACCTCAACCGTCGCCTTCCCCGCGTGGGCCGTCGGGAGCAATCCTGGCCCACCGACGAACCTCACCAAGACCCCAGGCTTTCCTTGACCCGGCTGGGCCTTAGGAGAGGATCCGAACTGGCCGCTCGACCCGGTGGATGCCAGGGTGACCCGGCGGGGCTCCTTCCATCATGGGCCGAATGAGAAGGATAGCGGCTGGGCCTTTACCTTTATCCGGCTATGAGGAAAATAAAGACTCGGCTGGGCTTTCTAGCTCCAGGCCGTCTCAAACAGGCCATAGGCCGAATTAACGTTTTTCCTAGGACGTCCAGGCCGAATAAAACTACTTCAGATTCCCTGTTATCCATTCCCAGACGCATCCAGAAATCTACAACAACTCGCCATCAAGCCAAGACAATCTCCACCAGTATCGTGCCAGTCTTGGGAGCCCTCCAGCTCAGACTGGCACATGGCGTATGGAATATTCCCTTGGCATCTGACAAGATGCTAGGGATATTCTCTTGGCATCAAATAAGATGCTAGGGAATATGCCTGGCATCTCCAAAGATGCCAAGGCATATGCTGAGCATCTCTAGAAGATACCTAGAATATGCCACCTAGATACCAAGCGTGTAGCACAAGTCTTGTCCCCTGGGCTCCCCTTTATAAGGAGCACCAGGGGAATCGTTACAGGAGAGCCCCCGAAGGGCTCCTCCCCTCTCTGCTCACTAGGAGCTCTCCTTCCTATTCCTCCACTCTCACAGAGAGATCTAGATAGAAGCATAGGAGATACAGCTCAAGGAGCATGATTGTAGCCACAAGTATGGCAAGATTATAAGAGATTAGATGTATAGAATGAGGTGTTATCTCCACTTGAGAGCTTTGATCCAATATACATTGTATTTCTCTTTGTTCATACGAGTGCGGTCTTCACTGCATCATCCCTCCCCGGATTCCTCCACGTCCATCGGCCCCAACTTTAGCCTACCCATGGCATATGCCGTGATACCACCACGACATTAGGCGCCCACCTTGGGGCCTCTTAGTGGCTTTGGTTGGGTTTCCATCTGGACGGGAGCATCTTCATCAACTTCTTCCTCATAGGGCTCATTCAGCTCCACCAAGCGAACAGAGAACAAAGAGGTAAGCGCAGAGAGTCTGCAAGTCTAACTCAACAAAACAGGTAAGACTCAGCAAGAAGGACTCAAGCACTACTCCAAGCTTACTGTAAGTACTAGGTAACTCAGCAGGGCACATATGACTTAGCAAGACTCACTCAAACACTTCTCCAAGTATACTGTAAGTGCCAGATAACTCAGCCACCTGCACTCAATCCGTCACCCCGGGGAGAAAATAACTTAGCCCGGGGACTAGTCGACTTATCCGTAGAGTCACTTTAGATTAAGAGAACATTATGTTGATTTAGATCTGTATTTGAGCCAACTTATTTATAACTCGGCCATAAGTTGAATCTACTTATTTATGATTCAGATAGATTTTGAGTCAGTTAATTTATGCTTTGGATTGACCTGTAACTCAGCTCACCAGCCAGCTTATTTATAACTCGGCCATAAGTTGAATCTGCTTATTTATGATTCAGATAGATTTTGAGTCAGTTAGTTTATGCTTTGGATTGACCTGTGACTCAGCTCACCAGCCAACTTATTTATAACTCGGATAGAATTTGAGTCAGCTTATTATGATTCAAATAGAATTTGAGTCAGTCTATTTATGCTTTGGATTATCCTTTAACTCAGCTCATCAGCCAGCTTATTAATGATTCGGATAAAATTTGAGTCAATTTGTTTATGCTTCAAATTAACCTTAAACTTAGCTCAGCAGCTTGTCTCTGATTCGGACTAACATTTGATTCAGCTTGCTAGGGTATATTATAATTCAGATTTATATTTGGACTCGGCGTACTAAACATACCTCTGATTCAAGCAGAAGTTTGATTCAGCTCGCCAGATTGCCAGGTTATTTTATGACTCGGATTGATGTTTCACTATCTTGCCAGGTTACCCCATATCTCGGACGACTATTGGCCAGCTTATCATATCTCGAATCTATATCTCATATCTACATCTAGAATCAGATCTCTCAGCGGTTAGCCCTACTATTATATCCCAAAACTTAATCTCGGATCTATATCTCGGATCCATATCAAAGGCAGATTAACATCATCTCACCAAATCAAGTTATATCGCGGCAAATAGATGACTCGGATTTGAGTCATGTACCTCGGATTTTGAGCCAGGTAACTCAGATTTGAGACATAAGTCAACTTTGAGTAAAGTAACTCGAATTTGAGTCATATACCTCGGATTTTGAGCCAGGTAACTCAGATTCGAGACATAACTCAAATATGAGTAAAGTAACTCGGATTTGGAATCAGTAACTCGGATTTGAGTCATATACCTCGGATTTTGAGCCAGGTAACTCAGATTCGAGACATAACTCAAATATGAGTAAAGTAACTTGGATTGGGAATCAGTAACTCGGATTTGAGTCATATACCTCGGATTTTGAGCCAGGTAACTCAGATTCGAGACATAACTCAAATATGAGTAAGGTAACTCGGATTTGGAATCAGATGACTCGGATTTGAGTCATATAACTCGGATTTGAGTCAGATGACTCAGACTTAAGACATAAGTCAATTTTGAGTAAAGTAACTCGGATTTGAGTCATATACCTCGGATTTTGAGCCAGGTAACTCAGATTCGAGACATAACTCAAATATGAGTAAAGTAACTCGGATTTGGAATCAGTAACTCGGATTTGAGTCATATACCTCGGATTTTGAGCCAGGTAACTCAGACTCGAGACATAACTCAAATATGAGTAAGGTAACTCGGATTTGAGTCATATACCTCGGATTTTGAGCCAGGTAACTCAGATTCGAGACATAAGTCAAATATGAGTAAAGTAACTCGGATTTGGAATCAGATGACTCGGATTTGAGTCATATAACTCGGATTTGAGTCAGAAGACTCAGACTTAAGACATAAGTCAATTTTGAGTAAAGTAACTCGGATTTGGAATCAGATGACTCGGATTTGAGTCATATAACTCGGATTTGAGTCACAGGACTCAGACTTAAGACATAAGTCAATTTTGAGTAAAATAACTCGGTTTTGGAAACAGATGACTCGGATTATAAGTTACCCAAAGAGGTTAAAAGAGCAGTTCCCAAGAAGGCTAGAACTCATGACTTACCCAAAGAGGTTAAAAGAGCAGTGCCCAATAAGGCCAGAACTCATAACCTACCCAAAGAGGTTAAAAGAGCAGTGCCCAATAAGGCCAGAACTCATAACTTACCCAAAGAGGTTAAAAGAGCAGTGCCCAAGAAGGCCAGAAGTCCAGAAACTTACCCAAAAGGGTTATGACCAGTGCCCAAGAAAGCCAGAAGTCCAAAAACTTACCCAAAAGGGTTATGACTAGTGCCCAAGAAGGTCAGAAGTCCAAAAACTTACCCAAAAGGGTTATGACCAGTGCCCATGAAGGCCAAAAGTCCAAAAACTTACCCAAAGGGGTTATGGCCAATGCCCGAGAACGCCAGTAGTCAAAAACTTGCTCAAAAGGATTATAAGACATAGAGGTATACAACCAAGGTGCAATAAGTTGAAAAACAACTCTAGGAATATTTAAAAGTAAAGCCTATGCACGACTCTACGAGTCCCACATAGCCTCGGGGACTAATGTCGGGGGTGTACCCCCAGGTACCCCCAGAGTTGGTGCATCGAGTTATTCGATAAAGTGCTAAGTTAGCAGATTAAGAGACGAGAAATATAGATAGAATAAAGAAAAGGAGAAGACAACTGCACTTGGGCCGAATTAGGGAAGATGTGGTCCGTACAGATCACTGCCACACCGAATTTCACCCTCATGGGCCGAATCAGAGCAGCGGGAGCCGAATCAGGCCAATTCCCCGCATGGGCCGAATCAAGCTTACGTCGGCCCAGTCGAACTCTGCCTCACCGCGCTAGCAGACTCTACACCTCGCCATCGCCTCCCGGATGGGCCGAGTTAGGAGGACCTCGGCCCACCGCGGGTTCTGTCCACCCAGGCACCACCTCAACCGTCGCCTTCCCCGCGTGGGCTAGCGGGAGCAATCCTGGCCCACCAACGAACCTCACCAAGACCCCAGGCTTTCCTTGACCCGGCTGGGCCTCAAGAGAGGATCCGAACAGGACGCTCGACCCGATGGATGCCAGGGTGACCTGGCGGGGCTCCTTCCATCATGGGCCGAATGAGAAGGATAGTGGCTGGGCCTTTACCTTTATTCGGATGTGAGGAAAATAATGACTCGGCTGGGCTTTCTAGCTCCAGGCCGACTCAAACAGGCCATAGGCCGAATTAACGTTTTTCCTAGGACGTCCAGGCCGAATAAAACTACTTCAGATGCCCTGTTATCCATTCCCAGATGAATCCAGAAATCTACAACAACTCGCCATCGAGCCAAGACAATCTCCACCATTATCGTGCCAGTCTTGGGAGCCCTCCAGCTCAGACTGGCACATGGCGTATGGAATATTCCCTTGGCATCTGACAAGATGCTAGGGATATTCTCTTGGCATCAAATAAGATGCTAGGGAATATGCCTGGCATCTCCAAAGATGCCAAGGCATATGCTGAGCATCTCTAAAAGATACCCAGAATATGCCACCTAGAGACCAAGCGTGTAGCACAAGTCTTGTCCCCTGGGCTCCCCTTTATAAGGAGCACCAGGGGAATCGTTACAGGAGAGGCCCCGAAGGGCTCCTCCCCTCCCTGCTCACTAGGAGCTCTCCTTCCTCTTCCTCCACTCTCACAGAGAGATCTAGATAGAAGCATAGGAGATACAGCTCAAGGAGCATGATTGTAGCCACAAGTATGGCAATATTATAAGAGATTAAATGTAAAGAATGAGGTGTTATCTCCACTTGAGAGCTTTGATCCAATATACATTGTATTTCTCTTTGTTCATATGAGTGCGGTCTTCACTGCATCATCCCTCCCCGGATTCCTCCACGTCCATCGGCCCCAACTTTAGCCTACCCATGGCATATGCCGTGATACCACCACGATAGTATTGGGAGGACTTCTATGGAAAGACTTTGTCACATTCTCGATCTGCCGATACTCCATTTGGTGTGTACTTATCCAGCAGCCACTGGTGGCATCAAGACGAGATTGTGTCATGTGGGTAAAGTGTATAACTTCTGCAGAAGATAAAATTCTAAGTACTTAGCCGTGTCCCCGGTTATGGACAACACTGAGCAACTAAGGCCTATAGCTATGGAAGATCTCGACATTCCAATTTCTCAAAGTAAAACTTGATGGTGACAATAAGGGATTAGAAGCACTTGGAGTTTTTCAAGGAGTTCAGAAAGATTTGACAAAAGATCAAAACTATTTTGAAAACATAGGACAAAACTATATTGCTTTCTGCAAATGAGCCTAAACCCTACTTAGACAAATATGCATGTATTGATAGGATCCACTTATTTCCACATAGTAGTGAAACTTGCCAATACAATTCAAATGTAATGACCCTTGTGGCTGCAACTTATTATGTTGCAGGTTTGTTTGATGTTAGTGAAGTGTGTTGAATAGGATTACAAGTCTACAACCAACATGATTGCCTGTGGCACTTTGAAGATGAAGGACTCCATGCTATATAGTTATTCTGCTGCATTGTAATGAGATAGCCAAATGAGCTATGTAAGATGTAATAAATTATTTTATTCCTAGTTATAAAGTTGTATTATGACCTTTGTTTCTTGATATTACATCTTAACTCTGGATGCTAGCTATTGATCCAGGGACTAGCATTGTAAACACAGGGATCTCTACCTTATTAAGGGTTGGGAACCTTACAGATGGTATCAGAGCACTATGTTGCTTGTAGGATTTGTAACCCTAGGATTGGACAAAACCCCTTAGAAAAATAAGAGTTGTAATTGTTCCAAAACTTATTTACAAACAATCTTGTAAAAAAACTCTTTCCACAACCTTTTTGGTTTTGATTCTACATCTCTTCCTTTTCAACTTGATGGACAAAACCTCCACCATGACCAATGACTTCAACTTTAGTTTCAGCAAAGACTTCAACTTAGACATCACTAAGGACTATAAGTGAGAACCAAGAGACATTAGATTGCCTACCAAAAACATTGATATCATGTTATTGTATGGATCATATTGACCTATGAGGTATGACTATACTAAGTTAATTATTTCAAGAAAACTTGTTGTTTCCTTCAAACTCATGAGTTAAGCTCATAAGTTGTTAAGTGAATAGTTGCGTGTTGATGGATTGATTGTTTGATTGAACTTGGTTGTTTTGAGTTGTGTGTTAGAACTTCCTTAGGTCTATCTGCCATTACTCATCCCTATCAACCAACAGATGCCTCCCCGTCGTGCCAATCCCAACCCTAACAACAACAATATCACCCCTGAGATGCAGCAGATGATGACAGCTCAGACACAGCTGATGCAGATGATGAACACGTTCATACAGAATCACAACAACAACAATAATAATAAGAACAAAAATCAGAATAATCCTCCAGCACATGATATGCTCACCAGGTTTCTGAAACTAAGGCCTGCAAGATTCTCTGGAACAACTGATCCAATGGAAGCCAATGACTGGTTACGCTCGGTGAATAAGGACTTAGTGACTGTTGGCTGCACCGATGAAGAAAAAGTTAGGTTTGCATCACATCTGCTTGAAGGACCAGCAGCAACATGGTGGGACAACTTTCAGATCACCACTCCCCTTGAAGATGTAACTTGGGCTATTTTTGAGGATGGTTTCCGTATAGCTCACATCTCATCCGGAGTGATGAACTTGAAGAAAAAGAAGTTCCACAATCTGAAACAGCGTCACCTCAGTGTGGCTGAGTACATTGAAGAGTTCAACAATCTAGAACGCTATGCACCGGATGCTAAGAGAAAGGAGAAATTTCTTGAAGGACTTAATGATGAGTTGAACCTGCAGCTATCTATTGCCTATGTTCCAACTTATCAATCACTCTGTGACAAAGCCACCATTTTGGAAAACAAGATGAATCAAGTTGAGAACAGAAAGAGGAAGCATAAAATCAAGTATCACTCAGGATCATCACAAAGAAGCGGTCATTCAAAAAGATCAATGAAGATTCTGAACCACATTAGTATCACCACAACAATAATGGAAGTGATAATAATGGAAATGATACTCACAATGGAGATGACGTTGGTCAGAACCAACATGACAATTTTAGGAAGAAAGACATTAGCCAGTTGCAGTGCTATAATTGCATGGAACGTGGACACTATGCATATTGGGGATATGCTATACGGGTATCCTCATAGCATGTCTCTTATCCGACTAACCCGGGTGGCCCATAGTCGGTAGCATGGCCTATGGCCTGCTAGGCGGCCCAGTTAGGTGGATACAGAAGGGAGGCCCATGCCGGATAAAGGAAGGCTACGGTGGAGTCACCGGCGTACCCGGAGCCTTGGAGTGCAAGATACACAAGACTAGTAATATACGGTGTAGAACTCTGTGACCTGTCCGGCTAGGACTTTTCCCTGTAACCCTAGGACCTGGCGACTATATAAGTCGGGCCTATGGGAGCCTTTAGGGCAAGACAATCTCATACAACCTAGTATCGTTTTACGTACACCTCGCACAGCGAACCTATCTCTGTAACTCGGCGTATTACCATTATAGTGATTTATAGTAGGAGTAGGATTCCACCACCGTTGTGGGATCTGAACCTGGGTAAGCTGTGTTACCTCATACCCGTCAACCGTCCGCCTTACCCCATGTCTCTAAACACGCACTGTGAGGACCCCTCCATGGCGTACTCGTTGGCAATACCACGACAGTTGGCGCCCACCGTGGGGCAAGAGGCGCTTCAGGCTCTTTGGTGGGCGAGGACCAAGATCTTCGCGGGAATCGGCGAAACCGTGGCCATCGGTCGCGTTCTCTTCTCCGGCAACGTTCCGATCATCCCTCCCGACGAGTTCTGGATCCCGGCAAAGACAAACCCTACATGGTGTTCGATCGTTCCTATCGGAGACATCCACCTCTTCATCGGCGAAACTGACTCGGGCACTAGTTCCCTGGGAGTCGATGGAGCATCAAGCCCCGCACGGACCGCCTACGGGCAGGATACGTTCGCGGAAGGATCGATGTCGGATCTCTCCTCGGAGTTTGCCGGCAAAGATCGGAGAAATCCAAGACCCATCCAAACCGCCCCTGTGCAGGATATAAAGGTGGAAGATCACTGCAACTCCGCCGGCTTCGCCCGTGCGTCTGGATAGCAGAGATCCAAGTTCGTTGGCATGGTTACCATCTTCGATCTAGCACGCTGCGTTCAGAGAGAGGGCGAAAACCCCCGCGACTACCTTGCCAGGTGGCTCCGTATACGGGCCGACCTGGCCAACTACCCCAATGATGATGCCATCTATCAATTTGTGGAAGGGCTGGACCATGGCACGCTTCTCCGACACTCTTTAAGACGGCAACAGGCGTCAGGGCGCCTTACCTTTGAAGGCATGGTGAACACCGTCAGCAACTACGCGGAGGCCAAAGAGGCAGCTCAAACAGCGCTTGCGCTCATTGACGGAGCTCCTCCGATTCAACCACCACCACCACCCCCAGTCATCGTCGAGGCCGTTGCACCTCCACCGCCCGTCATCGAGGAAACCCTGGCACCCTCCGACTCTGTCATTGACGCGCTGTATGCCGACTTCAGTGCAGATTCAGAGGACATAGATCTCAGTCCAGAAGAGCTAGACTCCGCTATGTAGGAGATGGAGGAGGAGTACTCGCGCGACGAACAAGCTAATAACACCGTCATGTCTCAAGGGGTGTTCGTCACCATTGGGACTGCGATGGATGAAGACCAACCCGGGCAAGCTCCGCCTACGGCGCTGGATAAGGGGAAGGGGCCACTTATTGCTGCTGACGATGATCGCGCAAGAGTCATGCCTCCCCCGGCCTAATCCAGTGCAGCAGCCGCAGGAACTCGGCACCGGTCCAAGCAACAACAACGCTGCAAACTTGTCGCCTCCAGCATCTACGTTGGTAGCAGCTCATGTTACTCCAGCTGATAGAGTGATGTACGATAATCTCCTCGTTGATCCGCTAACCATTGATCATATCAGGAACGTGACTCAGCTTGACGAGAAGCGCCGGCAACTGCTGGAGGAAGCGCAAGCTATCACGGAGCAAGGCGCAAAACTAGATCAAGATCTGGTAAACGCGCAGAAGTCCATAGAGAAAGCTAGAGCAATGGAGGCCAAGTACAAGACTCTGCTCCAGCAGCAGAAGGCTAAGAAAGCTCCGGCTCGCATCATCAACGATCCTGGTGTACGGCGCAACCTAGGATGGGCTCCCTCGAAGCCGGCACAAGCCAAGCCATATATTGACAGTGAAGGCAAGCAGGTGATGCCCACCCCACTCCTTAACCTCGCCGTCGCCAAGACCCTTCTGGAGCAGGATAGATCGCCCGAGGCAGTGGAACAGGTCTATGACCTAGTGGCCAAAGCGGTAAAGCAGCAGGAAAATGCCACCTCTCAGAGGCTTGAGTCTAACCCAGCGCTCTGCCGATCTAGCCAGTACAAACCGCCAAGGGACTGATCTCCTCAGGATGACGGATCGCGGACGGGTTCATCAGAACGAAGACGGAGGGATGCGCGCAACAGGAAGGATGCTATCCCCATATCCTCCGATCACGGAGAAAAAGCCCAACCTCGCCGCCCATCGCCACCGCCCCGATCCCCCCGACATCAGAAGACTACAAGGCTTACCATCGCATGGATATGCCCCCACCAAAGAAGTGTGGCGTTATCATCCGCGACAACGCGGAGCAGACCCGTCATGACGGAAAGCACAACGAAGGACATAGGAGCAGGTCGCGCCATGACCCTCCGCGTCTGACAAGCAACCGTGACAGGCGTGAATCGTCGCAGGAGGGTAACAGCAAGAAGGCTAACCCACCGCCACCTCCGCCTCCATCGCCACCAAGCAGTCACCATGGCGGAGGAGGCTCGCGTCGTTCGCGCAGCCCATCCCCTGTTGACAAAAAGAAGAAGAACCCGGAGCCATACGATGCACATTCACGGATCGATAAGATTCACGAGGCCCGGGAAGGAACATACCTGGGACCACGTTGCTTCGGGCCTACAATACGGTCCGCAACTTACCCCAAAGGTTTCCGGATTGACAAGACCATCAAGCCCTATGACGGCACCGCCAAGCCTGCCACATGGTTGCAGGACTACGGCAACGCGATGGAGATTGCCCGAGGCAACCCCAACGTCGCCGTCAAGTACCTCCCGTTAATGTTGGCGGGTACGGCCCATCAATGGATCGGTGACTTGCCAGGAAAATCTATCTACAACTGGCTGGACATGCAAGAAGTGTTCACCAAGAACTTTGAGGTTACATACAAGCGTCCCTGCACTGTGGGCGATCTATAGCGGTGCGTGCAAGAGAAATACGAGACATCTCGCGCCTACCTCTCCCGCTGGCTGGATATGAAGAATTCCTGCGCAGGGGTACATGCCCAGACTGCGATGGCCGCCTTCATCGATGGATTGGAAAGGGGCACGTTGCTCCGACATAAGCTGAAGCGCTTGTAGGACAATCATCAGCTTGACTTGAATCAGATGATTCATTTAGCTAGTGAGTTCGTAGCTGCCAACGACGACGCTCATGGCTCTTTGCCGGCAACGGCCGTTCCAACTCAAGCCCGGAGGAACAGCAGTACAAAGCGGAAAACCGCTCCAGAATAAAATCAATCTACCGACATGGTCGCCATGACTTTTGCAGGACGAGGCGAAGGCGGACAACATGGCCGAGGAAGGGGAGCAGGCCGTGGGCACCAACGAGGAAGCGAAACTAACTCGGCGCCACCCCGCGTTCCCCAAACCTACGAAGAGTACCGCGATATGCCGTGCCTCGCACACCTCGACGCCAACGGCAAGTCCACTCATACCAATCGACACTGCAAGTTCGTCAACGACCTCAAGGAAGACCCGGAGTCTGGCTATAAGCAAAGTCGGAAGAACAGACCGCGAGGCAAGGGCAAGGAGAAGAAGAAGGAGGAGGAGTCCAAGGATTCAAGTGACATGGACAAGGACGTTGACCCCAAGCATGCCGCCAAGGGCGACGTCAAGGGCAACAACCCCTTCGCAAAGAAGGCCCCAGTCTACCACAATTTCCTCGGCTCCCCCACCGCCCGACAACAGAAGACCTCTCTAAGGATCCTGATGGCTACTCTCCCCCCAGCTCCCCAATACCTGCGCTGGTCGGAAGTTCCAATCACTTGGGACAGGACGGACCACCCAGACCTTATGCCCACGTAGAACCAGTACGCCATGGTCATCAACCCATTGATTGACGGCGTGGAGTTCACCAAGTGCATGGTGGATAGTGGAAGAAGCATCAACATGATGTACCTGGATACACTGCAGAAGATGAACTTGACGGAGGCAAACCTTAGGCGGACCAACACCATGTTCCATGGCGTAGTTCCTGGTCGGGAGGCTCGGTCCCTTGGGTGCATCACACTTCAGGTAGCCATCGGCGACGTTAATAATTACCGACAAGAGCGCATGACCTTTGAGGTGGTCCCCTTCAAGAGCATGTACCATGTCATATTCGGCCGCGACATATTCCACACGTTCATGGCCAAGCCATGCTTCGTCTACAACAAACTCAAGATACCCGGACCAAACGGTGTCATCATCGTATCCGGAAGCTTTACCAAGGCAAGGGACTGCGAGATCAATGAAGCAGCCGTTGCGGAAGCTGTCCTCTACAGCAAAGAATTCAAAGAGATCCAGAGCAAGGTCAATGACTCAGAGATGCCCGCGTCAAAGAAGCAGATCTCCGACTCCGCACCTGCGTTCAAGGCCGCTATCGAGACCAAGCCGGTGGAACTTGTGGTAGGCGATGCCTCCAAGACCGTCGCCATTGGGACAAACCTGGATCCCAAATAGGAAAGCGCGCTCGTCGAGTTCCGCTGTGAGAATAGGGACATCTTTGCCTGGCAACCTGCCAACATGAAAGGTGTACCTAGGGAACTTGCCGAGCACAGCTTAAACATAGATCCAAAATGTAAACCAGTGAAACAACCTCTATGACGCTTTGGAGATGAGAGGAGACGTGCCATTGGCAAAGAGATAGCTAGGTTACTTAAGGCTGGTTTTATCCGAGAAGTCCTTCACACCCGGTGGGTGGCCAATCCTGTACTTGTCCCCAAAAAGGTAACTACTGAATTAAGAATGTGCATTGGTTACACCGGCTTGAACAGGGCGTGCCCCAAAGATCCATTTGCCTTGCCTCACATTGGCCAAGTATTGACTCGACGACTGGCTCGGAACTTTTGTGTTTTCTCAACGCATAATCAGGATACCACCAAATCAAAATGTGGAAGTCGGACCAATTGGCCACTTAGTTCACTACCCCTTATGGCACGTTTTGCTATGTCACGATGCCCTTTGGGCTGAAAAACGCAGGTGCTACCTACCAGCGGACTATGCAATGTTGCCTTCACGACCAAATTGGTCGGAACGTTCATGCCTATGTGGATGATATTGCGGTGATGTCTAAAAAGTCAAATGACTTAATCTCCGACTTAAAGGAAACCTTTGATAATCTCCGGAAATACAACATGATGCTCAACCCTAAGGAGTGCGTCTTCGGGGTTCCAGCCGGCAAAATGTTGGGCTTCATTGTTTTCCAGCATGGAATCGAGGTCAACCTGGAGAAAATCAAGGATATATTAAAGATAAACCGTCTGACATGCCTAAAGGACATCCAACGACTAACAGGTTATGTTGCAGCAGTTAGTCGGTTCGTCAGCTAACTTGGAGAGAAGGCTCTGCCGCTGTACAAGCTGCTGAAGAAGGCGGACAAATTCACATGGACGCACGAGGCAGATGCAGCATTGAAGCAGCTCAAGGATATTCTTTCCTTAGCGCCCATCCTTGCAGCACCCGAGCCTGGCGAGCCCCTGTTAATTTACATGGCGGCAACCAACCGGGTTATCAGCATCATCGTCGTGGTAGAGCGGCAGGAACCAGGCTATGAGCACGGAGTTCAGCGACCAGTTTACTTTGTAAGCGAGGTCTTGATGGAGTCCAAGCAGCGTTATCCGCACTACCAAAAGATAGCTTATGGAGTATTCCTTGCTTCTCGGAAGCTGAGGCATTACTTTCAGGAGCACCCAATCAGAGTGGTGAGCAAGACTCCACTGTCCGACATTATCAACAACAGCGATGCTACAGGAAGGGTCGCGAAGTGGGGCATTGAACTTGCCGCCTTCGTGATCACCTACAAGAGACGCGACGCTATCAAGTCACAAGCCTTGGCGGATTTTATTGAAGATTGGACGGAGATGCCAGATGCCACTCCGTTGCCAGAACTAGAGTACTGGGTGATGCACTTTGACAGATCAAAGCTGCTCAACGGCTCGGGGGCTGGTGTATTGCTACAGTCACCAAAAGGAGACAAGCTACACTACGTTCCGCAGATCCACTTCGAGGGTACACACAACATGGCGGAGTATGAAGCACTCATCCACGGATTGCGTGTAGCCAAGGATATTGGCATCAAGCGCATAGTTTGCTGTGGAGATTCCGACTTGGTTGCCCAAAGAATTGGCCTGGCACAGAATGCGAACCCTCTGATGGCGGCATATCGTGACGAAGTGGACGAGATAGCCAAGAGCTTCTTGGGCTATGAAGTCAAGTATGTGCCTAGGGAGCAAAACGAGGCAGCTGATCTATTGTCTAAACTTGGATCAGGGCGCAAGAAAATTCCACCAGGAGTTTTCCTAGAGCATCAACGCACACCATTCGTGAAGGGCGCTGACATCGACAACCCGGATAGAGCTGACTCTTTCGTCAACATGGTGACAAATATCCCTCCGGCTTGGACAAAATCGTTCATGGAGTATCTCGAACACGGAACTTTGCCCGACGACGAGGTCGAAAGACGGCAGATAGTACGACGAGCAAAAGGTTATACCATAATCAATGGGCAACTCTACAAAAGGAGCACTACTGGTGTATACCTAAAGTGTGTTTCGCAGCTAGAGGGTATGGAAATCCTACGCGAAATCCATCTCGGAGATTGCGGGCATCACGCCGCTCCTCGATCGTTGGTCGCGAAAGCCTTCCGGCAAGGATTCTACTAGCTGACCGCGAAGACAGACGCCGACAAGCTGGTTGAAACATGCACAGGATGCCAGTATTATGCCCGGCAACCACATGTTCCTGCTAAAGAATTGGGAACAATACCAATAACTTGGCCGTTTGCAGTCTAGGGGCTAGACATGGTGGGGCCGTTACAAACGGCACCGTGTGGGTTTACGCATCTGCTTGTAGCAGTTGACAAATTCACCAAATGGATAGAAGGTAAACCCATTAGAAAGCTCGATGGGGCAACAGCCCTCAGATTTGTCCGGGATCTAGTGGTGAGATTTGGTCTCCCACATAGCATCATCACTGACAACGACAGCAACTTGTCACTCGGAGAAGTGGAGGCCTACTGCTAGGACAAAGGCATCCGACTTGACCTTGCATCTGTGGCACACCCACAATCCAATGGTCAAGTTGAATGGGCCAATGGATTAATTCTACAGGGAATCAAGCCACGTCTTGAGGCACCGCTGCATAGAGCAGGTCGAGCCTGGGTGGAAGAATTGCCATCTGTTTTGTGGAGATTACGAACCACACCTAACAGATCCACCGGCTACACCCCCTATTTTTTGGTATATGGAGCAGAAGCCATCCTACCTTCCGACATCCTCCACGATGCACCAAGGGTTGCCGCCTACGACGAAGATGACGCTGAAGAATCCAGACGTCTAGATGTGGACCTTCTCGAGGAGGAGCGCGTTTTGGCATGCCAAAGGTCCGCCATGTACCAGCAGAAGCTACGTAGCTACCATAGTTGCCGCATTCGGCATCGCTCGTTTAAAGAGGGGGATTTGGTGCTCCGACTTAAGCAGAAGAAGTCACACAAATTATCCCCGCCATGGGAAGGACCGTTCATCATAAGCAAGGCGCTACTCAATGGGTCTTACTACCTTGTCGACAATCGTGAGCTCAAGGATAGACCCAACAAGGTTCATAAGCGTAAGCGACGTGACTCAGATGATGACTACCCAGAGCTTGATCGGCCATGGAACATAGCACAGCTACGTCCTTTCTACACTTAGCATTTTTTATCTAATCGTGTACCTTTTATATGATCAATGAAGTAAAGCTCTTTGGTTCACTCATTTCTGCTGATTCTTTTACCTCCTTTAGTGTTCATTTTTGGATCATATAAACCTTTATGCACAAGCTTTGCGATTGCACTTGTGAAAATTCCGCCTACGGGTGTTAGCTTAAGTTTTTTTGGTCTACACGATCTGGCACTTATTTTCGGCGATTTTGTGCTCAGGTTATTGACGGTGCCATTGGGCATCATCACCTAAGCGCATGGTTCCGACAACGGGTCTTCCGACTCATGAAAAGTCAAGCATAAAAGCCAAAGTAATGGATAAGCCAGCACTTGCTTAAAAAATATACACATGCTGGAAACTAGTTCTTAAGTAGCAGGAAATAACAACCATTGTTTTCCTCCTTAAGTTACATCATGAAGTTTTTTTCCCACGCATAAACCAAAGGTGAAACAAATATTACAAAGTTTTTTTTCATTCCTTTGGCACAGGAGACTTGGAAACAGCATCGTCACCAGCCGGAGAATCACCCTCAGCGTCACCACGGTGCGGCGACTCAGAGGATTCAGGGTTGGCGTTGTCAAGGAAGTTCCTGGGCACGAAGACGTCGACATCCACCAACTCGGCAACCCTAGTATCATAGCCAGCAAGTGACGACAAGATGGCTTCGTGATCGATCTCTTTGCCGTCATGATCTGCGTCGGGGATACCAGATGTCACCGTGTCGATGTCGGCGCCTTCATAGTGTGCCTTCACCATGGATAGCGCCATCCTTGCGCCAGCCCGTGCACATGAAGCTTTCTAGCTTGCAATACGCTCGGGGGCTCGGCGCAAGATCTCCGAGTACTTCACCATGGAGTCCGAGGCCTTGATATAAATTTGGAGGGGCTGGGCGATCTCCTTGGCTTGGGTGATGGCGGTGTTGATGAAGTTGCCGGCAAGAATCATGCATTCCTTGTCCGAAGGAGGCGAGCGGGTTAAACCCAGGGGCACTAAAATTTCCGACAACGACTGCATGAGTGCAACAATTCTAAATATCCAGACTACAGAACTACAAGGCGGAAGACACTTACTGAAGATACTGGCCTTAGCCTGCCAGACGACGTCCGCCAAGGATTTTTCTCTTGTTGGAGGAGCTTAAACGCCTCGCTATGGCGAAGGTTTTGCTCATCGGCAGCTTGCTTTTGATCCTTTAGGATCGCAAGCTCCTCCTTCAAGCCGTTGATCTCAGCGGAGGCGGAGTCCTGCAGGGCTTTCATGGAATCTTCGTGAATCTTCAGCATTTCTTCCCTCTCCTTCTTAAGGATCTTGTTCTCGCTGTCGAGCTGCTGAATGTGCTTGGACTGCTCAACAATATCTTTGGCCTTGGCTACATGTTCTGCAAGTCGGAGAAAACAGAGTACACCGTGAGTACTTGAAAGAGGAAGGCACAAAAGTAAGACGGAAGTGCGCAAAAAGAAAACAGACTCTTGTTTTTGATGATCTGTTCCTTCAAGATGACAGTTTTACCCTTTTCAGCTTCAAGGTCCGCGCGCATCTTCTGGTACTTATCGTTGGCCATGCCTCTCCGAGCATTCTCGTTCTGTGGAAACAAGTATAAAGTCCAGTCGTTGTTTAGTCTACTTGGAGCCCCTAGTCGAAGATTTTCTATCTAGGCGCTCGGGGGCTACAGCGCAAGATTTTTAACTTACAATATACTTAGCTTTTCTTTAAGCATCTTGTCGGAGCTAGTTCAGTTCTCAGCTAGAAGCTTGGGGGCTACAGTATAAAGTTTTAACTCGAAAAATTCTTAGCTTTTCTTTAAGCATCTAGTCGGAACTAATTCAGTTACAACTAGAGGCTTGGGGGCTACAGCATTGAAAATTATGAACACTGTGTATGCTACTCTTAAAGCATCTAGTCGGAATAATTCATTCCATCTAAATGCTTGGGGGCTATAGTGAGAGTTTCTTCTAACTTAGTCACTCTTAGAGCATATAGACGCAAAACCTATGTTTTTCGCTCACATCCCTCGGGCTACAAAGGGATACTCATCGCTCACATCCCTCGGGGGGCAGTGATGAAATGCAAAAGGTAAAGTAAAACTTACAAGTGTGATGATCTTGAGGCTTGTAGCACTCTCATCTAGCAGCTTGCCGAAGGCAATGCTATTTCCTTGCAAGATATCTGCTTGTCGGAGTAGCTCCTCAAGACCGCACGTCGGAGATGGCGGCACTCCTCCAGGAACCATAGTCGTGTTACTCGGCATGAGCACCGGGTAAATGATCTTCGGGAAATCGAGGGGTTTCTAGGGAGTAGAGGCGCCGCCTTTGGCAGAGGTACCTGCTCCCACCACCGCCTTGCCGCTACCGACGGCATCCTTAGCCGGAGCTTCAGCCATTTGAAGAGCAGCGCTCTCCTGCGTCGCCTTCTCGCCGACAAATGTGAGCTCGGTAGAGGCGCCAGAATCCACTTCCATGACGGAAGGGCCTGGTGCCTCCTGGACTTGAGAGCTTGTCGGGGCAGAGGAGAGCTTGACTGCAGGAGTAGCAGGGGCGATGGCGGGGGAAGAGTCGCGATGCACACTACTAGGAAAATGGCTATAGGTAATCAGCACATCCGTGGCTCACATGGTTGAAGTGCCCCATGGCTAAAACAGGCGTGGCTCACCTATGGGCAGTGCCCTACTAGTAACTAGAACAACCGTGGCGCACATGACCATAGTGCGCCACAGATATGTGTGGGCCAGGGCCCTGTTGACCGCACGCCAAACATCCGTAGCGCACATAGGGTAGGTGCGCTACGGTTGTTAGTGTCATCCGTGGCGCACATGGAGGGGGTGCGCTACGCCTAAGCGCATGCCCCTCTCTGCTGTGAAACGGCCAGACACATCCGTGGCGCACTATGGCATGTGCGCCACGGATGTATAAACTTAGTAGTAGGGCACCTTACCCTAGTGCCCTACGCCTAACTATCCTGCACCAACTCCACCCCCCCTTGGATCGCCTTTTTAGGCTTTGCAAAAAATAAAAGAAAATGATAAACACTTCAAAAAATTAAATCCTTTCATATTTAGGTAGGTAATGTGGTATAGCTTCTAGTAAAATTAACAAACATGAGTTTCGATTTTATCTGCAAAAAAAAGTCATGCCACGGTAAAAAGGCCGTAACTTTTGCATACGATATCGAAAAAATCGTATAATATACCAAAATGACGAGAACGATATTTCGCATCCGCTCGCAACCACCTTCGGTCGTTTAGCGATTTTTTAGATTTTCAAAATTCGAAAAGAGTAAAAAGTTACGGTCAAAAGACCGTTTTTTCCTGCAGAAAAAAAATAGAGGGATGTTTACGACTTACCACTTACGCGCACCACCACCTAGTGCGCCACGGATAAGCTTGGGCGGGATTCAAATTTCGAATCCTCACCCCGCCCACCTACCCCTTTTCTTTTCCCTCCCCTTCTCTCCTTTTCATTTTCCTCCCTTCTCATTTCCTTCTTCTTCTCCTCCTTCTCCTTCTCTTTCTCTTTCTCCTTCTCCTTCTCCTTCTCCTCCTCTTCCTCCTCCTTGCAGTGAAGATGGTGACGGCGGCCTCCTCCTTGCAGTTCCGACGATGATGAGACGGCGGGCTCCTTCTTCTCCTCCTCTTCCTCCTCCTCCTTGCAGTTCCGACGACGACGATGCCTCTTCTTATCTTCTTCTCCTCCTCTTCCTCCTCTTCCTCCTCTTCTTCTTCTCCTCCTCCTATTCTTCTCCTCCTCTTCCTCCTATTCTCCTCCTCCTCCTTGCAGTTCCGACGACGACGACGAGGCAGGCGAGAGGAGGCGACACGGCGACACACACTGCGGCCACGATAGCAGATTTGATCCTGATGCTTTTTTTTAATTTTGAAATTTATATCCGTGGTGCACAGCACCTAGTGCGCCACGGTTATTGTTTCATACGCATGGCGCACCTGGACTACTTTCCGTGGCGCACTGGCATGTGCGCCACGCCTATCTCGACACAACCATGGCGCACCAGGTAGTGCGCTAGTGCCAGAAGATAGCCGTGTGGAGCCGTGTGACCGCTAGTGCGCCACGGATGGCCTTTTCAGGTGCGCCACGAACATGCGTTTTCCTAGTAGTGGCAGCATATCTTTTATATTTCTAGATGCCCCAAGAGTCTTGGAGGACTTCTTGAGGCTGGTTGTGGCTTTCCTCCTGAAACGTGCAAAATGCATAAGTACAGGAATAGGACAGATAAATGAGACAATGTCGGAAAATGAGAAGCTTACACTAGGGGGGGTGCTTTGGCAAACAACCCGGTGGCTTTTTCTTTTCGCCTGTGGCGCCAGAAAGGACAGTACTTTTTGGAGGCTCCACCTCCGTCTTTTTCTGCTTTCTCCGCCAAGGCGTCAGAGGTGGAGCTCTTCCGCTTTCGCGCAAACGGGACATCGTCGTTGGACACGACCATGAATTCCTTCATATTTGGATCGTAGATTTGGACAGCCAGGTTGTCCTCATCTAGATCGCTAAGCTGTTAAGTGAGAAATCACTGTGTTAGATAAGATGGCAATGGCAAGATAGAGAAACTGGAGCAATGTCATACACGGAAAATAAATATCTACCTTTGGGCACTTTCCATCTACGAACATGTCGTAGGTGAGGGTGAATCCGCGCTTCTTGTCCTTCACCTTGACGATGTACTTAAGGCGGAACTTGATGGAGTCGCTCGAGAAATTGTCCTCGGAGATCCGGAGGGTATCCCTTCGGTCGCCGGTGTACTCATGCATAAGCTTCAGACGGTGTCTTGGAGGTTGAATCATGATGAACCAGCACATGGCTAGGTCCAAGCCGGTTAGACCCGTCTCTACAAACCACTCTATCCGCCTTATTGCGAGAGAGGCGTTGATGTCGGATGGAAGGGAGGCATGGAATCGCCATGTGGAGACTTCAGCGGCGGCTCCATCCACGAAGTCCGGGTACGTTGCTTCTCGGCCCGACAAAGGGATGTTGGGGCCGTAGAAGTACGTCCGCTGCCAGTTCTTACATGACTCGTGTCCGACAATGTCGGGGAACCGCCGGGCAGGTCGGATCTTGAAGCTTATGGTGCCGCAGTTTCTAAGCTCCTCCTTGTTGTGTCCGGCTTCACGTTTGACGGTGAAGAAGTACACAAACAAATCTAACTTAGGCCTAATCCCTAGGTAACCCTCACAAAGTGCCGCGAAGTTGCTGAGCACTAGGATGCTGTTGGGGGAGAGGTTGTGGGGTTGGATCTGGAAGTGATTCAGGATGGACAGGAAGAAGTGGGAGATAGGCAGAGAAACACCGTGTACCAATTGCGCCTTGAGGTATACTTTATCTCCGACTTGGGGAGAGGGAATCACCTCGCCGGCCGGCGTCGCCCGCCAGGCGATCCCCTCTGTCGCAGGGAGGTAACCCTCGACGACCATCTCTTGGATGTCGCGGCCGGTGATGTCCGAGCCGCGCCAGTCACCTTTGTGCGAGTCTGGCTCCTCATCCAGAGGCTCCAGCGCCGCCAGTTTATGGTCACCGCCGGTGGTTTCAATCACTGCTGATGCGGGGCTGACCATCCCCTCTGGCGGCACGACGATGGGGCTCGCCGGCTTCGCCGCGGCTTCGCTCGGCGCCGCCATTGATGGGGATGAGCTGCTGCTAGCCATGGAGGAGGGAGAGGACGTGACTGGTGCAGAGAGAGAAGCTAGGGTTTCTCGAGGTTTTCGCGGAGAGCTCAAGGAGGCGCGCGGCTGGAGGAAGAAGAAGATGACGCGAGAGAATGAGGTGAAAACAGTAGAAGTGTCCCACGGTTACTATTTATCCTACTCTGCGTCAAGATTCGTGCAGCTAATCGGACGGACGGTTGCCAGAGACGACGTGTGTTGAGTGGCGCGTGATAATTCGCCACGACTCCAACCGTCGCCGCCAATGGTTTGTATTGCTCGCGCGAGAAAATCGGCTATGATTACGTTCTCTGCATGTGTGAGTTACGAGGCGTCGCTGACCTACGGCCTACGTCACCTTAACTGACATGGTAGATAAGCCGTCCCGTCGAAGATTCCTTCCTGGACGGATTTAATCCGACAATGGGAGCATACGATGGAAGATTCAGCACTTCTCCGACTTACTCATAGAAGATGGAGAAAACCTTGCAGGGTTCTTTGGGAGGACTACAAGATATTGCTTGACGATTTGCCGGCATCCATTTAGATGGAGTATTCCACATGAAGAGGCAAGACGGCGCAAGATCTCGGAGTTCTCCGCGGGCTACTGTTGGGGATATGCTATACGGGTATCCTCATAGCATGTCTCTTATCCGACTAACCCGGGTGGCCCATAGTTGGTAGCATGGCCTGTGGCCTGCTGGGCGGCCCAGTTAGGTGGATACAGAAGGGAGGCCCATGCCGGATAAAGGAAGGCTACGGTGGAGTCACCGGCGTACCCGGAGCCTTGGAGTGCAAGATACACAAGACAAGTAATAGACGGTGTAGAACTCTATGACCTGTCCGGCTAGGACTTTTCCCTGTAACCCTAGGACCTGGCGACTATATAAGTTGGGCCTATTGGAGCCTTTAGGGCAAGACAATCTCATACAACCTATTATCGTTTTACATACACCTCGCACTGCGAACCTATCTCTATAACTCGTCGTATTGCCATTATAGTAATTTATAGCAGGAGTAGGATTCCGCCACCATTGTGGGATCTGAACCTGGGTAAGCTGTGTTACCTCGTACCCGTCAATCGTCTGCCTTACCCCACGTCTCTAAACACGCACTAGGAGGACCCCTCCATGGCGTACTCGTCGGCAATACCACGACAATGCATCAGACTGTCCTGAGATGAAAAAGAAAAAGGATGCTAGAAACTCCAATGGAAATGACTCCAATGTGACCCAGAAAGGACATATGAACCACATTGATATGGATGGGAACCTTGAAGAGATAGAAGAAGTGGATGTCAGGAATTAGTTAACTCAGTTGAGTCAAATAAGGATTCCTTGTCTGGATATTAAGTGTTGAACCCATAGTCAAGTGAACCATCAATGTAACCCTATGAGACTTTCTTTTAAGGGTGGTAGTACCCTAGTTGTATTCAAGCCAACTTGTAACCCTAGCCTTCCAAAATATCGGGACGAGATTTCTTTTAAGGGTGGTATCCTATCACATCCCAAAATTTTCTAAATTTTGAAATGTGAAAAATAAATAAACAAATTAAACAATTGTTGAAATTTAGGGTGAGAAGAAACTTTTTGATTCCAAATGGAAACATCAAAACCTATTTTGATCAAATAGAATCCTAAAGGGATTTAAAAAGATAAACAAATAATAAATAAAGTTATAATAGTTGGAATTACTATTTTTGGATCTTTAAATAAAAAGATATGGTTTTTATAAGCAAAGGTAGAAATAGTGAATAAGGACTATTTTTAAAGGAGCCAAATTAAATCTAGGCCAAGCATTTAAAATAAAATATTTTGTTTGATGAAAATAATAAGGATTTATTAATATCCAATTTTATTAAAGTAAAGGCTTTTTCTATTTTAAATAAACACTAAAAAGTATTTTAAATAAAATAATTCAAAGTATTTTAGTTTTCAAATAAAACCTACTGAAAAGGTTTTGGTATTATTTAGATTTCAAATAGAGTTTTTAAATAAATTAAATCCTATTTGAAATAAAGACTAATGTCTATTTATTTAATTATTAATAGATGCTAAAAGAATAAAAGAATTATTTTATTTTGGACTTTGGAATATGTTGTTAAATAGAATTAACCTATACCTAAAGTTTGGTGGAAGTTTGAATTCATTTGGAGTTTGAATTGTTTGAAATAAAATCAAAACAGAAATTCCTAACAGAAAAAGAAAAGCAATCAGTATAAAAAAATAGAAACTAACCCAACCCATCTGGCCAGCCCAGCAAGCCCACTCGCAGCCCACCAGCTCTCCCCTTTGGCGAAACGTTTTTTCACCCAGAAGCGCACCCTCTAAGTCAGTGAGCTGTGGACCCCACTCCCCCTCCCTCTCTCTCTCGCTGTCAACGGGACCCACTTGCCTGTTCATCGTTCTCACCCGCGCTGGCCATTTTCCCCCTCGATCACCACCATTTCTGCCTTGATTTCGCCGCGTTAATTCGCATCAACGCCGCAGTAATTCTTCGCCGTGACCACGCGCACTTAAACGCCCCTCTCCCCTCTCTCTTTCCCCTCAGCCTGCATTCCACGGGAGCCCCAGGGCTGCTCCAATTTTCCTTAGCAACGTCTCTAGTCGATTCCAGCTTCTAGTCGATTCCGCCCTCGCCTCCCACTGCATGCGAGCCTGCTCCCCATCTCATGGTGCATCTTCCAATACCAACCGCTTGGCCGCGCCCGCTCCAAAACGTCGACAACCTCGACACCAAGCACCACCGTCGTCTGCCATTTTCTCCAGCGAGTTTTCTAGGTGAGTACCGACCGTCCCGAACCCTCCCGATGATGCTCCTGTAACCCCCCACACTCGCCCGCGTCTAACCATGCCTTTATCTTGCCTTAGGGTGACCTGCAGCTCCATCCCTGTCGACAAGCAGTAGCATCTGGCGCCGCCGCTAGCTCCGGCGAGCAATAGCCGCTGCTCCAGTGCGCCCCTCGAGTAGCCGATCTCACCTTGAGCTTCACCGCACACCCGCGAGCATGGTGAGCTACTCGTCCCTCTCCCTCGCTTCCTGAATCATCGCCAACGCCACTGCAGTGTGCGCCAGCACCGCCGGCTTAGCACCGCCAGATTTACGGTAGCCGTTAGATCTAAATCGTCTGGTTGAGATTAGATTATAACGAAGGGGTACGAAATGATCTGCGCCATACGATTTAAGTGAGATCTAACGCACTGCATCTGTCGATCCCAACGAAACGGTATCGCCCAATGAGGTTAAGACACGTGGCCTAGGTGTGGATTTAAAAACAGAAATGTTCTATTAGATGTTTGATTTTATAAAATTCATAACTTTCAATCTACACGTCAAAATTTTGCAAATTTTATATCAATGGAATCAGCAGAACAAGTACTTTGCAATCATGCACTTTGTTTAATGTTTTTCTTCTGGAAAATTGGTTGAATTTGCAGAAACATGTGTAGGCATAATTTGAATATAAAAATTGTTCTAGATATATTTTTAAGGTGAAACCTTTGCAAAGTGGATTGTTTTGAACCTACTGACCATAGGAACCAACTTATGGATTTAAAAATGTATTTTGTGAGGTTAAGGAATAAATATTTGAATTATCACATTTCTAGTCAAATAAAAATATTGTTTGTGGTTTAGAAATGATTTTTGAGTAAAGCCTTTGGGAAATGTTGTGATTAAAACCTTCTGACCCTGAACACCAAGTTTAGTGATTTAAGAACATATTTCATGAAATATACAATGTTATTACTTTGCTAAAAGATATTTTCAATAACATAAAATATCACCTTAGCATAATATTTGATTTATGAGATGAAACCTTTTGCAAATGGTTTTACCACTTAGTAAGTGACCAATTTGAGCTTCAAAATGTTTAGAGACTAATAGAAACCACTTTTCTAAATAAAACCATCTTTTGCATGCTTGCATGCATTGCCTTGTTTCTATTATTTCATGTGTGAGAAATGGTTTGAATGCTAGTTGAATTTGTGTTTGCTTGATTGATTTGTAGTGCAGTTAGAAGAGTGTGATATTTGCAAGATCAAGAAGTGAACCAACATTCTCTACTAAAAATTCAAGTGACACTATCATCCAAGTCCTACTATTTTCATTACACTTAGTGGATTTTTGTAACATGCATGATAAGGCTACTATATTTTATGCTATGCTAAATCCTACTAGTTTATCCTTATATCTTCTGATGGGGATATGCTTACCGGGGTATACCCAGCAGGACGTTTCCGACTGGCCCAGGCGCCTGCGAGTGGGCCTGTGGAACGGCGACTGGATCGAGACCTGGCGTGGACTCAAGCGCTTGGAAGCTGAAGGCCCAGAAGCGTAGATAGGCCCAGTCGGATTAGGTTTAACGATCGCTGAAACCTTAACTGATTCGGTTGAGATCTTTAAACCCTAGGGGGTGAGTCTATATAAACCTCCCTAGAGGGCCCGTAGAGGATATGTTCCATCATACACCCAAGCGACTCGCTGCCTAGCCGCCGAGCTCGCCCCATTGTACTCTCACCATAATACAATCTAGCAGGAGTAGGTCTTTACCCTCCGGGGGGCCGAACCTAGGTAAATCCTTGTGTCTCCACCCTCATCTCCCACCGCAGATGGCTGGCCGCCCTTGCCCCATGTTCTACTACTCGCTGCCAATTGTAGCATCTGCCGTGGTCATTCCCACAACAGCGGCGCCCAGCGTGGGGCCTGGCCAGTCTGGCCGGTGTTCTGCGGCGAGATCCAATCTACCCATCAATGAGTCGATCGCCACCGGCCGCATGATAGCGATCGGCGAGATGCTCCAAATCTTGCCGAGCAGCTACGTCCCGGCGGCGCGACCCGTCACGCATAGCATGATCCTGCCGGTTGGCACGATCAGCCTCTTCGTCGGCCTCACCGATGTCATCATCTCGGAGGACTCGGCTCGCATCCGCAAGTCGCCGCCACGCGACTGGCTCTCCAAGAGTCAGGTCCGCACGATCCACCGCCTCGCCTCCGAGTACGACTCAGCCCACAGCGACGTGGCTGAAAACACCGCGGTCGCGGAAGACGCGGCCCTCAATGACGACGCCGACTCGACGACCCCGGTGTCACTCGCCGGATCCATCGTCGCCGCGTCGCCCGCGGGCTCCATCACCCAGATCTCCAACATCGGAGACTTCAAGGATCCCTCCATCCTTGGGATCTTCGACTTCGACTCCGGGTCGGAGAATTCCACCGATCTCCACGACGGGAGGCCGCCACGCCGCGACCTACATGGCGACTGGTGCCGACCTGCCGAAGGATCCATTCTCCACTCCGATCCCTCCCAACACAACGGCAATGGAGGTCGAGGAACTCCGCCTGAAGCTGGCGGAAGCAGTCCGCAAGGAGCAAGCCGAGTGCTAAAAATTTCGCCTCGAGCAGGTGACGATGCAGGAGCTATCGCGCTACCACCAGCAACGAATCAGGTCGAACCCCAACCGGCCACCGGTGGTGCCCTGATTTCGGACGATTCCAGAGACCCGCCCAGACGGAAGCGCGTCTGCGAAAGCACGCCCCACGGTCGAAGGCGCCCGGCCCCCACCAGGGTCGACGGCGATTGGCGCCCCACCACCACCTAATCGCGCACCCCCAGGGACCAGCCGCGGATCGTGGTCTCCTCACGGGAGCAAGACGCGAACGTTCTACCACTATTCTCCACCCCGATGGACAACCTCGTCGCGGGCGAGCAGCAGTTGACAACATCGTGGCCACCGGTGACGGCGCCCTATAGATCCAGTACGCCAAGGCCTTGCTCGCAAAGGCGGTCGAGCAACAAAACGCAGGCGTCGACTCACAGGGTCGGATGTACTCGCGTTCATCGGGCAGAAGCAGTTCAGCCGCCCCATGGCGGCAAACACCCTCAATTGCCGGCCACCCGAACCACTGCAGCTCGAACACCGACCCGCGAACGCGGCACTCTCCACCAACGACCCCCGGCCGGCGACCAATTTCGTCGCTGCATATGGTTAGCCCGTCGACGCCCGCACCCACATCATCAACAACCAGAGCTGGCGCGCACGCCAACCCGAGGACCTGCGGCATACCCTATCAACCGCCGCGACGGCGAGCCGAGGGGCTCGCTAAGACGACTCGGGCCCCGATGCTTCGGACCGATGATCTGAGGCGAAAGATACCTGGCGAACTTCAAAGCACCGAAGGAAATAGAGAAGTACAACCCCTCGTACGATCCCTCTGTGTGGCTAGATACTTACCTCATGGCAATGGGGATCGCCAGCCACACCAATCTACTAGCCGCCCGCTACCTCCCCCTGATGATGGAGGGGGCGTGTAGGCAGTGGATCAACACTCTCCCCGCGGATAGCATCGACTCCTGGGAAGAGATGCGCGACGCCTTCGTCAGGCACTTCGAGGGTTCATACACCCGCGCAACCACCATCGAGGACCTAGAACGATGCGTCAAGGGACCTCGCGAGTCGAACCGCAGCTGGGTCCAACGGTGGCAAGAACTGTGGTACAACGCAGTCGGTATCCACCCAGACACCGCAATCCACTGCTTCAAGACCTCGTGCCGCTACGAGCCCCTGGTCACCAAACTCAAACGAGCATACCGCACACTCAACAACATACCAGATCTCCTAGAGATCGCCAAAAGATACGCGGAGGAAGACCCAAACCAAGAAACCGATGATGAGTCGGGAGGACAACGCCGCACGAGCGGCAACGACAACGAATGATGATCCGATCTACGCTACAGCAACACTCGCCTCACCGGCAAGCACCGCAGTGATGGCGAAGTCAACAATCGCGCCGCCAACGCTGGTACGCGCGCAGCCGCTGGCCCAAGAGCTTCACGACGGGGGGCAACGCCGACGGCGGCAACTACAAGCGAAGCGGTTTTGACCCGCCCTCCTTAACCAAACTTGTGTATTTCACAGCAGGGAAGGAAAGCCCGCTACGCACACGACCACTGACTGCCACTCTCTCAAGGAGATCGAGAAGGCACGACGAGCGCGGGAAGACCCCGACAATAACCCGCCAAACGGCGGAAATTCGGTAGCATGGCCGGCTCGCTCCACACCTTCACAGGCTTCAACACAAAGCGCGAGAAGAAGTTCATCACCCACGCCGTCGCCGTCAACACGGTGGCCTAGGTGGACGTTCCCCAGTTCCTCAACTGGTCGGAACAACCAATCACTTGGAGCCGTCAGGACCACTCGCCACGAATTGAGTACCCAGGCCGAGTTTCCCTGGTGGTCAAGCCCAAGGTGGGAGACTACTGGTTCCCCAAGACATTGATGGATGGCGGCAGCTCCATCAACATCCTATACCTAGACACCTTGAGCGGCTCCAGCGATCGAACGACCCGCACCATGTGGTCGAGACGACACACCATGTTCGGAGGCGTACCCGATCGGCAAGGTCATGGCGCCAGTCGACCGGCAAGGCAAATCGTCTTTGAGATGGTGCCTTCGAACACCCTTCCGCTTGGGCGCCAGGCGTTCGCCAAGTTCATGGCGGCGCCCCACTACGCACACAACGCGATGAAGCTCATCGGACCGCGTGGCGTCATCACCATCCACGGCGACCCCGACATGGCCGCCGAGTGCAAGGCCAAAGGAGCCGAACTCACCGACGCCGTCATCACGGCAGAAGCCAACCACGCCAACGAGCTCGCCAAATATGCGAGTGGGGTCAACAACGACGACCCCACCATACTCAAGAAGCCCAACTCGGAGGGCGGTAACACCTCCGCCTTCGAGGCAACGACGCATACCCGCACCGTCGAGCTGGTCCCGGGCGACTCCAGCCAGACGATGACGATCGGGACGGGCATCGAGTTCCTCCGTGAGAACAGGGACATCTTCGCATGGAAGCCCTCTAACATGCCTGGTGTCCCTAGGGAACTCGCTGAGCACAAACTCACGCCGACCACAAAGCGCGACCTGTCAAGCAGTCGTTGCGGCCCTTCAATGAAGAGCGCCGCCAAGCAATCGCCGAGGAGGTGCAGCGTCTACTCGCCGCAGGCTTCATCCGACCAATCAAATACTCCAAGTGGCTGGCAAACCCAGTCCTGGTCGAAAAGAAAAATGGGACCTGGAGGATGTGTATCGATTACACAAACTTAAACAGCGCCTGTCCGAAGGAACAATTCGTCCTCCAGTGGATCGACCAAATAATCGATACCACCGCGGGCTCGGAGTCGCTATGCTTCCTCGACGCCTACTCTGGGTACAACCAGATCAAAATGGCCGTGGAGGACGAAGAGAAGACGACGTTCATCACGCCATTCGGAGCCTTATGCTACACTTCCATGACCTTCGGCCTCAAGAACGTCGGGGCGACCTACCAGCGGTGTATGTAGGAGTGCCTTGCGAGCCAAATTGGCCGCAATATCCACGTCTACATCGACGACGTGGTAGTGAAGTCCGCTCCCAGAGCGACCTACTCCCCGACCTGGCGGAAACGTTCGCCAACTTGCGGAAATACAAGATAAAGCTAAACCTAGGCAAATGCACCTTCGGTGTACCAGCAGGGCAGCTACTGGGATACATCGTCTCCAAGCGCGGGATCGAGGTGAATCCCACCAAGATCGACACGATCGCTCGACTCGGCAAACCCGAGTGCCTACACGATGTCTAGAAGCTGGCCGGGCGAGTCGCGGCTCTCAGTCGCCTCATCCCCCGATTGGGTGAAAAGGCGATGCCCCTATACCGCCTGATGCGCACGAACCCCACCTTCCAGTGGGACAAGGAGGCGGACGATGCACTCCGCGACCTCAAGAAGGTGCTACTCGCAACATTGCTACTCGCCACCCCCGTCGACAAGGAACCAATGCTGGTCTACGACGCGGCTTTCGAGCGCGTCATCAGCACCGTCATGGTCGTCGAGCGACCAGAGGAAGGAAAGGAGTGCCCAGTACAGCGACCAGTGTACTATATTAGAGAGGTCCTCACCGAGTCAAGCCAGCGCTACCCGCAATACCAGAAACTGGTATACGCGGTCTTCAGAGCACAGCGGCGACTGCCACACTACTTCCAGGAGCACCAGATAACGGTCGTCTGCTCGGCACCGTTGCAGGACATCATCCGCAACTGTGAGGCGAACTGGCGAGTCACCAAGTGGGCCGTCGAGATCGGCATCCACAACATTAAATACGAGCCGCACAAAGCGATCAAGTCGCAGGCTCTCGCGGACTTCATCGCCGACTGGGAGGAGGCCCAGCAGCCAGAAAAGCTGCCATTTCTCCACTACTGGAAGTTTACACTTCGACGGCTCCAAGAATGCGGACGGTGCAGGAGCAGGGATCGTGCTAACCTCTTCGAAGGGCGACAAGCTACGATACGTCCTCTGCCTCGACTTCACCCCCTGCACCAACAACATGGCCGAGTACGAGGCACTACTCCACGGCATGCGAGCTGCCAAGGAGATGAATCTCAATCGCCTACGCTGCTACGGAGACTCCGACCTCGTCGCTGGGCAAGTCGTTGGCACCTACGACGCCGTCTCCCCCACCATGGCGGCATACCGCCAAGGAGTGGACAAGCTAGGCGGACACTTCGCAGGCTACTCCGTCGAGTGGATCGACAGGCGGAAGAACGAGGAGGCCGACGCACTCTCTCGTATCGGCTCGGCTCGACTTACACCACCCGCCGACGTCTTCCTCGACACCATCACCAAGCCTTCCGTCTCTCCCCCAAGGGAGATCGACATCGGAGTCCCGCTGCAACCAGAGGCAGCCCTAGTCGCACTCATCGCCGAGCCAGAGGACTGGACTACGCCGTACATCGCCTACTTGGAGGGAGGCACCTTGCCAACAGACGAAACAGACGCCCGGATGATAGGACGCCACTGCAAATCATTCTTCATCATCGACGGCGAGCTCCACAAGCGCAGCGTTACCGGCGTGTTCCAACACTGCGTCCAACCCGCTGAGGGACGCAAAATCCTCCACGACATCCACTCCGGCGACTGCGGCCACCACGCCGGCGCCCGCTCTCTGGTCGCAAAGGCTATGCGACACGGTTTCTACTGGCCCACCGCACACACAGACGTTGTCGACATTGTCTAGCGGTGCGCCGGGTGCCAGAACTACGCCAACCAGACCCATGTCCCAAGCTCGGCGCTCAAGACAATCCCCATCACCTGGCCGCTCGCCGTGTGGGGTATGGACATGGTAGGCCCTTTCAAAAGGCCCCCTCTGGTTTCACCCACCTCCTGGTCGTAGTCGAAAAATTCACAAAATGGGTGGAGGCCAAGCCAGTCCGGAAATGCGACGGGAAGACCGCCACAAAGTTCCTACGTGAGCTCATCTATCGATACAGGTTCCCAAACAGCATCATCACGGACAACGACACCAACTTCGCCAAAGGAGCCATGGCTGAGTTCTGCGAGGAGCATCACATCCGACTCGACCTCGCCTTAGTCGCTCACCCGGAGTCCAACGGCCAGGCGGAACAATCCAACCAAAGCATCCTCCATGGCCTGAAGCCACGGCTCCAAGTACCACTCGAGCGCACCGCCGGGTGTTGGGTCGAGGAGCTACCCTCCATCATCTGGGGAATCCGCACCTCCATCAACAGGTCGACAGGGTTCACCCCCTTCTTCATGGTGTATGGCGCCGAGGCAGTCATGCCCACCGACCTAGAGCACGACTCGCCCAGGGTTGTCAACTACGCGGAGGCTGCAAATGAACTCGCACGCCAGGATGGAGTCGACCAACTCAACGAAGCACGCGACCTACCTCGCTCCCGCACCGCCATCTACCAACAAGGGCTCCGCCGCTACCATAGCCGGCGAGTAAGGACTCGCACTTTCTAGGAAGGCGATCTGGTGCTACGCCTCATCCAGGACAAGAAGGGCATGCACAAGCTATCCCCCCCTTGGGAGGGACCATTTGCCATCGGGCGAGTCCTCGGCAACGACGCCTACTACCTCATCGACGTCCGAGGAGACAGGAAACTCGACGTCAAGCGACCGTGGAATGTTAACCTCCTACGGAAATTCTACTCCTAGAACTCCATACATGTACTCTCCACCCGTTATGAAATAAAATAGATTGGCTACCGCAAATTGCGTCTAATCTCCATGTCTTGTGCCACTCGCACTCGTAATAACAACGTCAAGCTAACCGCAGAAGTCAACCTCTGGTACAGCGACCGGCACGGCCAAGTAGTGTGTTTCGAGGGCACTGGGTTACCCTAGGACTCGTAACGTCCATGAAAAATGCCAACCCAGAGCCCCATTGGAGTCGCCTAGCTCGACTGGCTTAACGAGCCAAGACAACTGCCCTCGTTCCTCACAGCGACCAAGGTCCTCCGCATCCTCGGCACAGCGACTCGAACGGCCAAGTACCACGCTCGAGGACTGACGACCAGTTGAGCACGAGCAACTAGGGAAAAACTCTAAGTATGAGAGCGTGCCCAGGACTCGCCATGCGACTGATACTCCGGATCAGGCAGGAGTGACGCGCTTACTTTAACGCGCTCAGTCCTCACCCACCCTGGAGCTGCGACTAGAACCACCAAGTACCACGCTCGGGGACTCGGCCAACCGACCTCGTACGCGCAAGGGAAAACGGCCAAGTAAAGAGCACCCACGGGAGTCACCCTGCGACTGGCTCTCCGAGCTCGGGCGAGTCGACCTCAATAGCAAAACAATTGACCAAAACATTCAAAATCACAAACACATTAACAAACGAGGTAAACCCCATAAAAAGGGCGGACGCGCTCGGGGACTCGTCCAATCAGCATTCAAAATCACGAAACAATTCACAAAATAACACGAAGTTTCATTACAGCAGAACAAAGTCGTTCCAAAAAAAAGTTGAGTCCAATGGCCAATTGCTACTAACGCCCGAGGGCACAATGTTTCTACTCCCCAGGTTTCAACGGCGACCCGCCGCCACCCCTGCGATTGCGAATGAAGGGCATGTACGGGTTCGACGGGTACGTCGTCAACTCACCCGCCATTGCCGCACGGAATGGCTGCTCGACCTTGAAGTCCCGGTGTTTCGGCTCAGGATCGTTGGGGGCGACAGTCGTCTCCTGATAGAGGAGGAGGTCGCCCATCGCCCAAACGCGATCGGAGTACACCGCGGCCCGGTCCGTCAGCTTCAGCA
The DNA here is from genome assembly GCA_023614405.1 of Avena insularis. NCBI lineage: Eukaryota > Viridiplantae > Streptophyta > Magnoliopsida > Poales > Poaceae > Avena > Avena insularis. The sequence continues at coordinate 325,992,631 of CM042691.1, read as the reverse complement.
CCTCGGCGATCTCCACAGAGCCCGTCGATGAGGGGTAGCCACTCGTCACGTTGTCAAGGTGGAAGTCCTCCGGGAAGTGGGCAAGCCCAAGGCTGAGAGCTGTCGCCGCCCTGCGCCGGAAGGCCGACTGCGTCATGAACTCGACGACTGACGGCGCCTTCTCCAGATACCGCCATACTTCAACGAGGTCGCTGGGAATCACTTCCATGGGCGATATCTCCTGAAGATATGCTCGAATGCAAGCAGCGGACAACGTGGCCGAGTTGACCATAGTGGTCACACACTGCCGCGCGTCGTACGACCGCGCCTCCTCCGAGCTGTCAATAATCCGACCTGTGGACAGAGGTCGGCAGTGAGTACAACAACGACTTCACAATGCAGCCACTACAAGAAGAGGAACAAAGCTTACCAATTAAAGGACGGCAGAGGCCCGTGATGAAGCTTCGAAGCAAGGAGAAGTCGTTCTGCAGCCCAACAACGAGGGTGTCAGAGACCTTTCACTCTTCAGCGGCAGCCGTAACAGCAGCTTTTGCTCACCCATCCGCCGAGCTAGCCTCCTCCTTCGCTTCCTTGAGCTCGCGCTCCAGATCAGCGATCCGCTTCTCGGCCGTACTCAAAGCAGATTGAGCCGCCGTTAGCTCACCTGCCGGGACAAGGCCCTGGCGGACCTCCTCTGCCTTGGCAACGATTGCTTGGAGTCCCTTGTTCGTTTCTTGGACGACAACAAGTTCCTTCTCCACGCAACACTTTGCAGCAAGCCGATCGGCCGATTCACGCTGCAAGCCCTGCGCACAAATCAAACAGTCAACAACAATCAAATCCTAAGTTCCCACACGCTGAAATTCAACGACTAGGCACTCGGGGACTAGATTTCAAAAATCCTAAGTGCCCACCCGCTGAAATTCAGCGACTAGTGATGGGGATGTACCTACCGGGGTATACCCAGCAGGACGTTTCCGACTGGCCCAGGAACTGGCGAGTGGGCCTGCGAGACGGCGACTGGATCAAGGCCCGGCGTGGATCCAAGCGACTGGAAGCTGAAGGCCTAGGCGAGTAGATAGGCCCAGTCGGATTAGGTTAAACAAGTACCGAAGCCTTAACTGATTCGGTTGAGATATGTAAACCCTAGGGGAGGTGAGCCTATATAAACCTCCCTGCGGGGCGTGTAGAGATACGTTCCATCATACACCCAAGCGACTCGCCGCCTAGCCGCCGAGCTCGCCCATTGTACCACCTTCATAATACAATCTAGCAGGAGTAGGTCTTTACCCTCCGGGGGGCGAACCTGGGTAAAACCCTGTGTCTCCGCCCTCATCTCGCACCGCAAATGGCTGGCCGCCCTTGCCCCTCGTTCTACTACTCGCTGTCGATTGCAGCATCTGCCGTGACCATTCCCACGACAGTGGCGCCCACCGTGGGGCCTGGCCGGTCTGGCCGGTGTTCTGCGGCGAGATCCAATCTGCCCATCAACGAGACAGTCGCCACCGGCCGCATGATAGCGATCGGCGAGATGCTCCAAATATTGCCGAGCAGTTACGTCCCGGCGGCGCGACCTGTCACACACGGCGTGATCCTGCCGGTCGGCACGATTAGCCTCTTCGTCGGCCTCACCGATGTCATCGTCCCGGAGGACTCGGCTCGCATCCGCGAGTCGCCGCCATGCGATCGGCTCTCCGAGGGCCAGATCCGCATGATCCATTGCCTCGCCTCCGAGTATAACTCGGCCCACAACAACGTGGCCGAAAACTCAGCGGCCGCAGAAGACGCGGCCCTCAACGACGACGCCGACTCAGCGACCCAGGCGTCGCTCGCCGGATCCATCACCGCGGCTTCACCCGCGGGCTCCATAACCTAGGTCTTCAACGTGGGAGACTTCGAGGACCCCTCCATCCTCGGGATCTTCGACTCCGGGTCGGAAAATTCCGCCGACCTTCGCGATGGAACCGGTCGCCACGCCGCGACCTACATGGCGACCGGCACCGAACCACCGGAGGATCCCTTATTCACCCCGATCCCTCCTAATGCCACGGCAACGGAGGTCGAGGAACTCCGCCTGAAGCTGGCAGAGGCAGTGCGCAAGGAGCAAGCCGAGCACGAAAAATTTTGCCTCGAGCAGGTGACGGTGCAGGAGCTATCGCGCTACCACCAGCAGCGGATCAGGTCGCGCCTGAACCCCATCGTCCAGGGGCGCGCCCTAAACTTCGACGACGAAAATGACCCGACCCGCGTGGCCGAGCACGCGATCTACGAGAACGTGCCACCAGGAGGAAGCGCCCGGCCCCCGCCAGGGTCGATGGCGATGGGCGCCCCACCTCCACCCAACCGCACACCCCCCAGGGACCAGCCGCGGATAGTAGTCTCCTCATGGGAGCGAGACGCCGACGGCCTCCCACTGTTCTCCACCCCTATGGACAACCTCGTGGCGGGCCGAGCAGCAGCCGACAACATCACGGCCACCGACGACGGTGCCCTATAGATCCAGTACGTCAGGGACCTGCTCGCAAAGGCCGTCGAGCAGAAAAACGCAGGCGCCGACTCGCAGGGTCGAGTGTACTCGCGTTCTTCGGGAAGCAGAGCGGCCTCGAGCGGCCGCCCAATGGCGGCAAACACCCTCAACTGCCCGCCACCAGAGCCACTGCAGCTCCAGCACTGACCCGCGAACGCGACACTCTCCACCAACGACCCCAGGCCAGCGAGCAACTTCGTCACCGCCAACGGTCAACCCATCGACGCCCGCACCCACATCATCAACAACCAAAGCTGGCGCGCACACCAGCCCGACGACCTGTGACACACCCTAACCAATCGCCGCGACGGCGAGCCCATGGGGTCGCTCAGTCGACTTGGCCCCAAGTGCTTCGGACCAATGATCCGAGGCGAGAAGTACCCGCCAAACTTCAAGGCACCGAAGGAGATAGAAAATCGACCTCGTGACGACCCGTCTGGATCGATACATACCTCATGGCGATGGGGATCGCAGGCCACACCGACCTGCTAGCCGCCCGTTACCTCCCCCTGATGATGGAGGGGACGTGCAGGCAGTGGATCAACTCCCTCCCCCAAGATAGTATCGACTCCTGGGAGGAGATGCGCGACGCCTTCGTCAGGCACTACGAGTGCTCCTACACCCGCGCCACCACCATCGAGGACCTAGAGCGATGCGTCCAGGGACCCCGCGAGTCGACCCGCAACTGGGTCCAACGGTGGCAAGAACTCTGGTACAACGCGGTCGGCATCCACACGGACACCGCGATCCATTGCTTCAAGACCTCGTGCCGCACTCGGGGACTGGATGTTACAAAAAACACTAAAAGAATCCGACCACTGAAATTCAGTGGCCCGATCCTCGGGGACTGGACATACCTGGATGGTTGCGCCTAGCATGTCGTGGAGCTGTAGCGCATCCACAAACGCAAGTAGAGCTGGAGTGTGTCCGCGACGCTGCTCTACCTCCGTCTCGGTGACCCCAGGCGTTTGGCCCGTTGGCATTGTGCCACTCGCTGTGGCCGCTTTGTCCATGAAGCGGGGGAAGGTCGCAGCGGATGCCCCGGCACCACTAGGAGTCGGCTCGGCCACTCCGGGCGAGGAAACAACCTCCTTGGTCTTCAAGGACACCTCTGCCGCAGTCGGAGGATCGCTTGGAGCAACCTTCGTGTCATCAGAAACCGTGACGACATCGTCGCCCTTCGCCCTCTTAGCGCTGTCTGCGGGAGCAGCGACCTCATCAGCTTTCCTCTTCCGTGAGGGGTCCTCCTCGGTGACGACTGGCGGAACCTTGGCCACGGAAGGGTGGCTGATCTTTTTAACTCCAGTCCTGTGAAACAACGATATGAGCAAAATTGTCCGATTATAACAGAAGGCAAGCAGACGAACGAGACTTACTTGGCGACTGGTATGAACCGCAGTCCCGTGCGGATACTGGCCGGCTTCTCCAGCTCGGGGCCCAGTTTCCGACTGAGGCCCATCTCAAACACGTCATGTGCCCAAGACACAGAGGGCCTCTTCGAAGACGAGGCTACGGCAGGAGCCTCCGTGATGACGTCTGCGGGAGCTCTCCTGGGAGGCGAAGCTGCTGCGGCTGGAATAGTCCCCAGCCCAGAGACTGGGGCGAATGGGGGTGGAAGCGATGCCAGAGGTACCTCATCTAGGAGGGCGGCGGCATCCGGTGCTGCTGTCATATGCGCCACTTCACCCTTAGCCGAGCTGGTGGTGTCGGAACTAGTCGCAGAATGAGGCGGAGACGCCTGCTTCGCCGGTTTCGTCTTACTCCTTGGCGGATCTTTCACCTTCTTCCTCTTCTTATTCTTCGACGGCGTAGCCTCACGACGTGAGGTGTGCTCGAGGAGCTCGTCATCATCGTCATCGTGACGTTCGAGGCTCCTACTCGCCTCGAGCTCGCGCTGATGTTGCCCGCGAGTTTTGCGAACCATCGGGGCGGCATCTTCCACGGGCTCGTCTTCGTCATCATCGTCGTCATCAGCCGCGTCGCTCCCGACGTCGCCTTTGGCGGGTGTCGACTCGCTCCCGTCCTGAACGGACGAGCTCAAGTTTTCGTCGTCTGCGGGTGGGAGCCATCCTTCCACCACTTGGAACAACTACAATAAAAATGAAACAACGTCAGCATAACCGCGATTGCATCATCTGCGACTGCGAATGGTGACGAAAATGGTGACTTACCGTCGGATCTGGGCGCCTTGCGGTATAGGGGGCGACCCTGGCCTTCGCGTCCAGGTATGCCGCCTGGGTGATCTTCTTCAGGGCCAGGATGTAGTCTTCGATTTTCCACTTGGCGAGGCAGGATTTTGTCAGGTCATCCCTACCCGCATACTCGTACATATAATGGTCGCGGCGGGCCAAAGGCCCGAGCCGCCGCCCGAGCCAGAAGTTGTAAAGATTGATGGTCTGAAGGCCCTTCTTCTTCAGGCCGCGGATGGTTTGCAACATTTCATCGACAACCATCCGCTGGTCTAGCGGGAGCTTGCCGACCTAGAGACGACGCGGTTCGGGCCGGTTGGCGGAGTACCTTGGAAGCGCCACCTCGCCACCTGCAGTCGCCTCGGTGACGTAGAACTAGGATTTCTTCCAATCATTTGCCGCCTTGGCCAGCAGCATCAGGTCGAAGAACGACGCCTTCAACTTCAGCTGAAATGTTAGGCCACCGGCAGCCAGCATTGGGCCGCCTGATTCTTCGCGACTGATCCTCCCATGGAAGAGATCTTGCCACAAAGGGAAATAGGGCCTGCAGCCCAGATAGCACTCGCAGAACGCCACGAAAATGGCGAGCTGCTCGATGCTATGCGGGCCCAGGTCCGACGGCTGGATCTCATAGAAGGCGCAGAAGCGCCGGAAGAAGAGAGAAGTGGGAAACCCTAGCCCCCGTTCCAGGTGGCTGGTGAAGCAAATGAATTCTCCCTCGCGTGGGTCCGGAGTCACCTCTTCGGCCACGGGGATGCGCCATCTGCCGGCCTTGAATCCTCGAAGGACGCCAGTAGCGCCCTAGTGCACTTGGATCTGCCCCATGGTTCGGTGAAGGGGGCCATTGGTTGGAAGATTCATGGAGGTCGGGGGTCTCTGGATCGGTTGGATCGCGATGCGGAGTGGAAACAAAGATGGGCGAAATCGGAGGAAAGATGAAGGAGTGTTTCCCCGCTCGCCTGTCATTCTCCTTATATAGCGGTTGTTACCCGCCAATTTCGGGAGCCGTTACTACGCGGTGATTACGCCGAAAGTTACCGTTGGATTACCCCAACGGCTAGTTTTGACCCCACTTGACGGTCCAACTTCATCCACTCGACTCGTCGCTACGCGCGACTCGATTATTCGTCGACCCGATCACTACAACAGTGATTGAATATTCGCCAACCCGTTCGGCGAGCTGCGACCCGATCGGTCGCCGTTAGTGCGACTAGAATAACTAGTTTTTCCTTTATTCAGGATTCCGCCGCCGATTCGACTAGGCGTCCGCATTGGAGCCATATACACCGACTGCCAGCGACCACCTGTGACTAATCGACGACGGCCTCGGGGACTACTGATGGGGATATGCCTACCGGGGTATACCCAGCAGGACGTTTCCGACTGGCCCAGGCGCCTGCGAGTGGGCCTGTGGAACGTCGACTGGATCAAGACCTGGCGTGGACTCAAGCGACTGGAAGATGAAGGCCCAGAAGCGTAGATAGGCCCATTCGGATTAGGTTAAACGATTGCTGAAACCTTAACTGATTCGGTTGAGATCTGTAAACTCTAGGGGGTGAGTCTATATAAACCTCCCTAGAGGGCGCGTAGAGGATGCGTTCCATCATACACCCAAGCGACTCGCTGCCTAGCCGCCGAGCTCGCCCCATTGTACTCTCACCAGAATACAATCTAGCAGGAGTAGGTCTTTACCCTCCGGGGGGCCAAACCTGGGTAAATCCTTGTGTCTCCACCCTCATCTCGCACCGCAGATGGCTGGCCGCCCTTGACCCATGTTCTACTACTCGCTGCCAATTGCAGCATCTGCCGTGGTCATTCCCACGACATCTTCCTTAGTGAAAACATTGTAGTTGTAATATGCTTAGCCCTGTTATATATTTGGGATGGGATACATGATATGATTATATGAAGTGTTGGAAGGATATATGTTTTTATATAATAAAACAAGTACTCAATGAACCACCTGGGTGGGAAAAGGATGCTCAAGATTTGGACAAGGTGACAACAAAGGGAACCATGTTTATATGGCTATCTTTTTGTGTGTGCACTAGAAGAAAACCACCCAGGGACTTAGAGATTGAACATGTTTCTCGTACAGTGGCTTCCGTGTACAGCCACATGCTAAATGGGCTCTGGCTTAGTCAACTACATAGTGGAAGACCCATGCATTGGCATCTTTAAGTTAACTAGAATTGTGTATGGGAAATATATCCCTACATTGGTGCCTAGTAGACAAGCTAGCATTGTGTATTGGGAGGACTTCTATGGAAAGACTTTGTCACATTCTCGATCTGCCGGTACTCCATTTGGTGTGTACTTATCCAGCGGCCACTGGTGGCGTCAAGACGAGATTGTGTCATGTGGGTAAAGTGTACAACTTCTGTAGAAGATCAAATTCTAAGTACTTAGCCGTGTCCCCGGTTATGGACAACACTGAGCAACTAAGGCCTGAAGCTATGGAAGATCTCGACATTCTAATTTCTCAAAATAAAACTTGATGGTGACAATAAGGGATTAGAAGCACTTGGAGTTTTCCAAGGAGTTAAGAAAGATTTGACAAAAGATCAAAACTATTTTGAAAATATAGGACAAAACTATATTGCTTTATGCAAATGAGCCAAAACCCTACTTAGCCAAATATGCATGTATTGATAGGATCCACTTATTTCCACATAGTAGTGAAACTTTCCAATACAATTAAAATGTATTGACCCTTGTGGCTGCAACTTATTATGTTGCAGGTTTGTTTGATGTTAGTGAAGTGTGTTAAATAGGATTACAAGTCTACAACCAACATGATTGCCTGTGGCACTTTGAAGATGAAGGACTCCATGCTATATAGTTATTCTGCTGCATTGTAATGAGATAGCCAAATGATCTATGTAAGATGTAATAAATTATTTTATTCCTGGTTATAAAGTTGTATTATGACCTTTGTTTCTTGATATTACATCTTAACTGTGGATGCTAGCTATTGATCCAGGGACTAGCATTGTAAACACAGGGATCTCTACCTTATTAAAGGTTGGGAACCTTACACTTTCAGCACTTATTGTTAGTGATTTTGTGCTCAGGTTATTGACGGTGCCATTGGGCATCATCACCTAAGCGCATGGTTCCGACAACGAGTCTTCTGACTCACAAAATGTCAAGCATAAGAACCAAAGTAATGGATAAGCCAGCACTTGCTTAAAAATATATACATGCTGGGAAATAAGTTCTTAAGTAGCAGGAAATAACAACCACTGTTTTCCGCCTTAAGTTACATTATCAAGTTTTTTCCACGCATACACCAAAGGAGAAACAAATATTACATAGTGTTTTTCACTCTTTGGGCGCAGGAGACTTGGAAGCAGCATCGTCATCAGCCAGAGAATCACCCTCAGCATCGGCACTTTGGTGAGACTCGGAGGAATCTTGGTTGACGTTGTCGATAGTGTTCATAGTCACGAAGACGTTGATATCCACCAACTCGGCAACTCTGGTGTCATAACCCGCGAGTGATGACAGGATGGCTTCGTGATCAATTTCTTTGCCGTCATCATCAACGTCGGGGATGCCAGAGGTCACCGTGTCGATGTCGGCATCTTTGTAATGTGACTTCACCATGGACAGCGCCATCCTTGCGCCAACCCGCGCACATGAAGCTTTCCAGCTTGTAATACGCTCGGGGGCTCGGCGTAGAATCTCCGAGTACTTTGCCACGGAGTCTAAGTCCTTGATGTGTATCTATAGGGGCTTGGCGATCTCTTTGGCTTGGGTGATGGCGGTGTTGATAAAGTTGTCGGCGAGAACCATGCATTCCTTGGCCAGAGGAGGCAATCTGGTTAAACCCATAGGAGCTGCAAATTCTGACAAGGATCACATGAGTTCAATAATTCCAAGTATCCAGACTGCAGAAATAAAAGGCGGAGAAATCTTACTGAAGATGCTGGCATTGGCCTGCCAGAGGGTATCCGCTAGAGATTCTTTCTCTTGCTAGAAGAGCTTATATGCCTCGTCGTGGCGATGGTTTTGCTCATCAGCAACTTGCTTCTGATCTTTTAAGATCGCAAGCTCCTCCTTCAAGCGATTGATTTCCACGGAGGCGGATTCCTGCAGGGCCTTCATGGAATCCTCATGCATTTTTAGCATTTCTTCCCTCTCCTTTTTAAGGATCTTGTTCTCGCTGTCCAGCTGCTGAATGTGCTTGGACTTCTCGACAATGTCCTTGGCCTTGGCAACATGTTCTGCAAAGTCGGAGAAAGCAAAATACACAGTGAGTACTCAGAGAATGGAGGCATAAAACCAAGACGGAATGCGCAAAAAAGAAAACAGACTCTTGTTTTTGATGATCTGTTCCTTCAAGATGGCAGTTTTACCCTTTTTGGCTTCAAGATCTGCGCGCATCTTCTGGTACTTGTCGTTGGCCATGCCCCTCCGAGCATTCTCATTCTGTGGAAAAAAGGAAAAAGTTAAACCGTTGTTTAGTCTGCTTGGAGCACCTAGTCGGAAACTTTCCACCTAGGCGCTCAGGGGCTACAGCGGGAGTTTTTAACTTAGCATTATGCTTATCTTTTCTTTAAGCATCTAGTCAGAGCTAATTTAGTTCTCGATTAGAAGCTTGGGGGCTACAGTATAAAGTTTTAACTCGAAAAATGCTTATCTTTTCTTTAAGCATCTAGTCAGAACTCATTCAGTTACAACTAGAAGCTTGGGGGCTACAGTATTGAAAATTATAAACACTGCGTTTGCTACTCTTAAAGCATCTAGTCGGAATAGTTTCTTCCATCTAAATGCTTGGGGGCTACAGTGAGAGTTCTTTCTAAATTAGTCACTCTTAGAGCATATAGATGCAAAACCTATGGTTTTCCGTCTACATCCTCGGGGGCTACAGTGGGATACTCATATGAAATACAAAAGGTAAAGTAGAACTTACAAGTGCAATAATCTTGAGGTTTGTAGCGCTCTCGGATAGCAGCTTGCCAAAGGAGATGCTATTTCCTCGCAAGATATCCGCTTGTCGGAGAAGCTCCTCAATACCGCACGTCGGAGATGATGGCACTCCTCCAGGAACTAGAGTTGTGTTACTCGGCGTGAGCGCCGGGTAAACTATCTTCGGGAACTCGAAGGGCTTCTGGGGAGCGGGGGCGCCGCCTTCGGCAGAGGTGTGAGACCCTGGCGCATGGCTCAATAGGATTGATAGGAAACCCATACCAACAAGTTGCAACTTCTTTTCCGAAAGCTCATTCGAAAAGAACTCTAAGGTTAAGCGTGCTTGGCCTAGAGCAATTCTAGGATGGGTGACTGACCGGGAAGTGGGTAACCGGGTGCCCAGGAGTGAGGACAAAGTGCGCAGAAAAGACCAGTGTTGGTCTGTGGGGTTAGTCTAGACACCCTATTGAGCTGCCAGAAGTGACAGCCGTCGGTCCGAAGTGACCGGGGGTGTTACAATTGGTATCAGAGCCGACCCTCACGGTTAAACGGGCGTGTGCGGGTCAGTGGCGGAGATGTGGCACATAGCGCGTGTGGCCCGAAGTGGACACATCATGGCACATGTGCCGGCACTGGACGCATAGACGTGTGCCAAGAGGGGACGTTCCTGGCTTGTGGTTGATTGACGAGGACGTTGATCTTCTAAGGGTGGGTGTATGTGAGACCCTGGCGCATGGCTCAATAGGATTGATATGAAACCCATACCAAAAAGTTGCAACTTCTTTTCTGAAAGCTCATTCGAAAATAACTCTAAGGTTAAGCGTGCTTGGCCTAGAGCAATTCTAGGATGGGTGACCGACCGGGAAGTGGGTAACCGGGTGCCCACGAGTGAGGACAAAGTGCGTAGAAAAGACTAGTGTTGGTCTGTGGGGTTAGTCTAGAGATCCTATTGAGCTACCAGAAGTGACAGTCGTCGGTCCGAAGTGACCGGGGGTGTTACAAGAGGTACCATCTCCCACTACCGCCTTGCCGCTACTGATGGCATCCTTAGCCGGAGCTTCAGCCATTTGTAGAGCAGTGCTCTCCTGCGTCGCCTGCTCACCGACAACAGCGAGTTCGGTAGAGGCGCCAGAATCCACTTCCATGGCGGAAGGGCCTGGTGCCTCCTGGGCTTGAGAGCTTGTCGGGTCAGAGGAAGGCTTGACGGCAGGAGTAGCAGGGGCGATGACGGGGGAGGCGTCGCGATGCAGCATATCATTGATATTTCTAGAAGCCCCCAAAGTTTTGGAGGTCTTCTTGAGGCTGGTCGTGGCTTTCTTCCTAAAACGTGCAAAATGCATAAGTACGGGAACAGAACAGAACAGACAGATAGACAATGTCGGAGAATGAGAAGCTTACACTAGGGGAGGTGCTTTGCAAAAATCCCGCTGGCTTTTCTCTTTTCCGCCTCCAAGGCGGCGGTAGTCTTTTTGGAGGCTCCACCCTCCGTCTTCTTCTTCTTGCCTCCGTCGGCAGCGTTAGAGGTGGAGCTCTTCCGCTTTCACGCCAACGGGACATCATCGTCGGACACGACTGTGACTTCCTTCATCTTTGGATCATAGATTTGGGCAGCCAGGTTGTCCTCATCTAGATCGCTAAGCTGTTAAGTAAGAAATCGCCGTGTTAGATAAAATGATGTTGGCAAGACGGGGAAACTGGAGCATATGTCGTACACAGAAAATAAATATCTACCTTTGGGCACTTTCCGTCTACGAACATGTCGTAGGTGATGGTGAAGCCATGCTTCTTATCCTTCACCTTGACGATGTCCTTCAGGCGGAGCTTGACGGAGTCGCTCGAGAAGTTATCCACGGATATCCGGGGGGTATCCCTTCGATCACTGGTATACTCGTGCATGAACTTCGCACGGTGCTGCAGAGGTTGGATTCGCCTGATGAACCAGCACATGGCTAGGTCCAAGCCGGTCAAACCCGTCTCTACGAACCATTCGATCCGCCTTATTGCGCGGGAAGCGTCGAGGTCGGAGGGCAGGGAGGCATGGGATCTCCATGTAGAAACTTCAGCGGCGGCTCCATCCGCGAAGTCCAGGTATGTTACTTCTCGGCCCGCCAAAGGAATGTCAGGGCCGTAGAAGTACACCCGCTGCCAGTTCTTGCAGGACTCGTGGTCGACGATGTCAAGGAACCGCCGGCCAGGTCGAATCTTGAAGCTTATGGTGCCGCATTTCCTAAGCTCCTCCTTACTATGTCCCGCTTCACGTTTGACAGTGAAGAAGTACATGAACAAGTCTAACCTAGGCCTAATCCCTAGGTAACCCTCGCAAAGGGCCGCAAAGTTGCTGAGCACTAAGATGCTATTGAGGGAGAGGTTGTAAGGTTGGACCTTGTGGTGGTTCAAGACGGAGAGAAAGAAGTGGGAGATGGGCAAGGAAACGCCGCGTACTAGCTGAGCCTTGAGGTACACCTTTTCTCTGGCTTGGGGAGAAGGTGTCACCTCGCCGGCTGGCGCCGCCCGCCAGGCGAGTCCCTCCGTCGCGGGGAGGTAGCCTTCGGCGAACATCTCCTGGATGTCGCGGTCGGTGATGTCCGAGCCTCGCCAATGGCCCTTATGCGAGTCTGGATCTTCTTCCAGTGGCTCTAGCGCCGCCAGATTATGGTCGCCGCCCGTGGCTTCGGTCACCGCCGAAGCGGGGATGACCAGGCCCTCTGGGGGCACGATGATGGAGCTCGCCGGCTTCGCCGCGGCTTCGCTTGACGCCGCCATCGATGGGGAAGAGCTGCTGCTGGCCATAGAGTGTTGGAAGGATGCGACTGACACAGGTGGAGGCTAGGGTTTTCGAGGTTTCTCGTGGAAAGCTCGAGGAGGCGTGCGGCTGGAGGGAGAAGACGATGACGCGAGAGGAATGAGGTAAAAAGTGGAAAGTGTCCCACGGTTACTATTTATCATACTCTGCGTCAAGATTCGTGCAGCTAATCGGACGGCTGCCGCGTAGACGACGTGTTCATGAACGTGCGCGGTAATTTTGCCACATCTCCAACCGCCGCCGCCAACGGTTTGTATCGCTCGCACGGGAAAATCGGATATGATTGCGTTCTCTACATGTGTGATTTACGAGGCATCGCTGACCTAAGCCTACGTCGTCCTAGCTGACACGGGTAGATGAGCCGTCGCATCGAAGATTCTAGCATGGACGGATTTAATCTGACTACGGAAGAGTACGATGGAAGATTCAGCATTTCTCCGGCTTACAAATTGAAGACGGAGAAAACCTTGCAGGGTTCTTTGGGAGTACTACAAGATATTGCTTGACGATTTGCCGACATCCATCTAGATGGAGCATTCCACATGAAGAGGCAAGACGGCGCAAGATCTCGGAGTTCTCTAGGGGATACTATTGGGGATATTCTATATGGGTATCCTAATAGCATGTCTCTTATCCGACGAACCCAGGTGGCCCATAGTCGGTAGCGTGGCCTATGGCCTGCTGGGAGGCCCAGTTAGGTGGATACAGAAGGGAGGCCCATGCCGGATAAAGGAAGGCTACGGTGGAGTCACCAGCGTACCCGGAGCCTTGGAGTGCAAGATACACAAGACTAGTAATAGACGGTGTAGGACTCTGTGACCTGTTCGGCTAGGACTTTTCCCTGTAACCCTAGGACCTGGCGACTATATAAGTCGGGACTATGGGAGCCTTTAGGGCACGTTCATAGACAACCTCGCACAGCGAACCTATCTCTGTAACTCGGCGTATTGCCCTTATAGTGATTTATAGCAGGAGTAGGATTCCGCAACCATTGTGGGATCTGAACCTAGGTAAGGTGTGTTACCTCGTACCCATCAACCGTCCGCCTTACCCCAAGTCTCTAAACACGCACTGTGAGGTCCCCTCCATGGCGTACTCGTCGGCAATACCATGACAGGCAGTAGAAGGGAACAGATACCTTGACAAGACGATACATCCGTCGGATGGTAGTGCATGGAAGAACTTTGTCAAGAAATATCCTGAGAAAGCCGGTGACAAGAGGAGCATAGCAGTTGCTGGCCAGTGTTTGTTATTCCCCTGAACCTCCCCCTGGCATCTACATGAGATCAGAGAACATGTTTGTCTCGATGATAATCCCAGGGCCGAAATACCCGGGTAAGAACATGAATGTGTATCTAGAACCACTGGTGGATGACTTGCTTCGTGGCTGGGAAGGTCGGGGGATCCGAACATTTGACGCTTCAAGCAACGAGCACTTCGTATGTATGTCTGGTACCATACCTCCCTGCATGACCTACCAACACGTGTGTTGCTCTGTGGCTGGTGTACACATGGGAAGTGGCCTTGCCCAGTGTGCATGCAAGCTTTGATTTTCTTGTGGTAGTCGAAGGGAGGCAAGTATTCCTTCTTTGATCAACATCGACAGTGTCTTAATCCGAATCATCCATACATGAGTGACAAAAAGAGGTTCAAGAAAGGCTGTGTTGTCCATGATCCAAAGCCATGTCTAAAGACCGGAAAGGAAATCAAGGCTGAGTTAGAAGCTCTCCAGTCAAACTCCAATAGGAATGGTTTCATTGGATATGGGGATACACACCAGTGGACCCACATTCCCTGCTTATGGAAGCTCCCTTACTTTGAGGATCTTGAGCCCCCGCATAACATTGATGTAATGCACACCGAAAAGAATATCGGCGAGGCCCTTTGGAGCACCATAATGCAAACCGAGAAGATGAAAGATAACATCAAGGCTCGAATTGATCAAGAAGCATTGTGCGATAGGACAAAGTTGAACATGCAGCCACCCAGAGCCAAAGGTAGAAAAAGGTGGTCTAAGCCAAAGGCTCCTTTCTGCACAACAAAGCCCCAAAGAAGGGAGATCTTCCAGTGGATCATGCAAAGTTTGTTTTTCCTGATGGATATGCGGCCAACTGGATGAGGGGTGCAAAAATGGAAACGTTGCGAGTGAAGGGAATATGCCCTAAAAGGCAATAATAAAATGTTTATTATGTGTATTCCAAGTATATGATAGATGCTTATTTTGCATGCTATAATTGTATTAATACGGAAACGTTAATACATGTGTGTTTAATAAACAAACAGAAAGTTCCTAGTTATGCCTCTCTCATAAACTAGTTCGTTGATTAACAAGATGATCACAATTTCCTGATCATGGACATTGGATGTTGTTAATAATGAGATAACAACATTAGTTTAATGGTGTGATGAACATTCATCCGAAGTATAGCATTACGATCAAAGTCATTGAGTTTATATTGCTATAAACAACTTACGAAGTAGTCCTAATCCTTAGACCATGAGATCATGCCAATCACTAACACCGGAAGAGTTTCTTGTTGACATCAAACGTCACACCGTAACTGGGTGATTATAAAGATGGCTTCAAAGCTACTAAAGTGTTATGTTGAGAATCATGGATCAAGAGTGGAATTTGTTCATCCCGATGATGGATAGATATACTCTGGGCCCTCTCGGTGATATCACATTGGTTAGCTTGCAAGCAAGTGATTTGATCACTAGAATGTTATATCACGGGAACGAGAAAAGAGTGCATGTTAGTAACAAGATCAAACTAGTGATGGAGATACCGATGATCGAATCTCGGACATGTAATATATCGTGAAACAAAGGGATTAAGATACAAGCGTAAAAGGTTCTGACGATCACAGGAAATTCATCGTTGAATGTGTGGGAGTCAGTATGGATCTCCAGGTCCCGCTACTAATTATTGATCGGATAAGGGTCTCGATCATGTCCGCATTATTTGCGAACCGTAGGGTGACACACTTAAGGTACACTGACATCCAGTTGGAGCAAATGTTTCATGCCAAAAGAATAAACAAGCGTAGGAATTTATTTCACTAGATACCGAAACAGGTTTTCGGGTGAAATTTCATAAAGAGGTTATGCATGTGAAATGGAATTCTAGCAAGGGGTTATTTGTGAATGTTTGTCATTAAAGTAATTGACAAAATTCTGAATAAAATAAGAGAGTTTTATTTAATGAGAGTTTGCATTAAATTTGGTGGAAATTTGATGGCAAGTTTGAGTGGGATTTTGAGTGGAGGGATTTGAATGGATTTTTGTGAGTGGAGTGTCCACCCACATGAATGAAGGAGGGGAGGGGGCAGCCGCCATGGCCGGCGCCTACCCCCTTGGGTGCCCCCTCCTCCTATAAAAGGCACCCCATCTCCTCTCTCTCTCACTCACACCTCCTCGTGAAGGATCTCTCTCTCTCCCTCTAGAATTTATTCCCCATGGTCTCGGACTAGCGAGATACATGTTCCCAGTGGCTATTCGGCAAGAAAGGGTTGTGCTTCCTCTGCATCGCTAGAGCGAGGAGGCGGAGGTTACTCGGTGTCTTGTACATGTGTGCGAGCACAGATGCGCTGCTGCTTTGCGGCGCTAGGACTTCCTCTCGATCTTGAGATCGGCAAGAGATCGTCTACATCAACCACGAGTTGAACTCGTTAAGCTTTGTCGGTCTTCAAGGGTATGTTCTTTACAGATATACATCTGCCCGTTGTTTGTATCTAGTAAATAGATCTTGGTACATAGTTGTTCCCATCGTAGGAAATTTTTTGTTTTCTATGCTGCGAACCCTACAGTGGTATCAGAGCCGAATTTATGCGTAGGTGCTTTACACGGGTAGTACACATATGAGTATGTGGGGGATGATGATCATGTTGTTGCTCCTTAGTTGTAATTTTGGATATTGGTGGCATAGTGGGATGAAGCGGCCCGGACAAACTTTACATGTCCTCGCACATGATACCTGTTCCACGCTTGACATGCAACTAGTTTGCATAAGTGGCTAGCGGGTGTCTATCTCTCCTACTATAGTCAATATCTATTTTGCAATGAGTTGTCAACAATTTGGTTATCCTCATTGTGGTTCATGTTCATAGGTAAGAACGGTTCTATCTCGAAAGCCCTAAGACACGTAAAACTTGCAATGGATAAATTAGAGGCGTCTAGTTTAGATTGTTGCTAGGCTAATGTCATGGTATGGTGATGTTGTAAGTAGAAGTATGAGATGATACTCTTACAACACACATAGCGTGTAAACTCCATAGACCTTGGATTTACACATAAAGGTATGATAGTGATCATACCACGATGCACATGATAGAGATCATATGCAGGAACCATATCATTTCACTAATAAACATGTGATGTTTGATAGCATCTTATATTGCTTGTTTAGCGCTTTGTTAGCATAATAAGATGATACCTCATTTAAATATCAATATAAGAATGTGTTCTTCCTTTAGTATGCACCGATTATGTTTTCGTCACTCCATGACATCACGTGATGATCGGGTGTTCTTGGATCCACGACCATATATCGGGTGTAAAACAGTTACACACGCGAATACTAAGGTTCTAACTTGGCAAGCCTAGCATGTACAGACATGGCCTCGGAACACGGACCGAAAGGTTAAGCATGAGTCATATAGTAGATATGATGCCCATTTGATGCTCGCCTTTGAAGCTACACCGACTCACGTGATGATCGGACTTGGTGTAGTGGATTTGGTTCATGTAATCACCAAAAAGGCACGAGGGATGTCGTTTTTGAGTGGGAGTTCATTCGTAATATGGATTAGTTGAACTCAATCTATCATAAACTTAGTCTAAACTTTACAAATTCTGTTGTAGATGGCACCACCTGCTTTTAATTTCAATGTGTTCATGGAGAAAGAGAAACTAGCAATGAACGGTAGCAACTTTACCGAATGGGCCATGAATTTGAGGGTTCTCCTCTCTGTTGCACAAAAGCAATATGTGCTAGAAGCACCGCTAGGCCCCCCACCTTTTGAGGATGCCCCTAACAAGGAGAAGAATGTCTATCAGACTCGTCAGGAGGACCACAACTTAGTTCATTGCGGCATATTGTATGGGCTAGATCCGGAACTTCAAAAGCGTTTCGAAAATGGCAATGCATTTGATACAATGGGTGAGTTGAAAATGATTTTCGACACACATGCTACTATAGAGAGCTACAACGGTTCAGAAAAGTTCTTTAACTGCATGATGGAAGAGCACAGCTCCGTTAGTGAGCATGTACTCAAGATGTCGGGTTACGCTGATAAGCTTGTGTCCTTGGGAATATCGATTCCCATTGATTTAGGCATCCATCGTGTTCTGCAGTCTCTGCCACCTAGCTATAAGAGCTTCGTGATGAACTATAATATGCAAGGCATGAAGAAGTCTCTCCCCGAGCTTCTGTCAATGCTTAAAACTGCAGAAGTGGAGATAAAAAAGGAACATCAAGTGTTGATGATCAATAGGAACACTGGTTTCAAGAAATACATGAAGGGAAAACGGAAGGGAAGTAAGGGCGGCAAACCGGTTGCCGTGCCTGAAAAGAAACCCCGAGTTGGACCTAAGTCTGATACCGAGTGCTACTATTGTAAGGGGATCCCATCGAAGCGCAACTGCCCCAAGTATTTGGCAGACAAGAAGGCCGGCAAGGAAAACAAAGGTATATATGATATACATGTTATTGATGTGTACTTGACTAGTGCTCGCAGTAGCACCTGGGTATTTGATACCGGTTTAGTTGCTAATATTTGTAACTCAAATCAGGGGCTGCGGAACAAGCGACCGCTAGCAAGGGGTGAGGTCAAGATGCGTGTCGGCAATGGATCAAGCGTTGATGTGATCTCCGTCGAAACGCTACCTCTCCACTTACCGTCGGGATTAGTAATAAACTTGAAGAATTGTTATCTGGTTCCAGCACTTAGCATGAACATTGTATCTGGATCGTGTTTAATGTGAAGTGGTTATTCATTTAAATCTGAGAACAATAGTTGTTCCATTTATATGAATGAAATCTTTTATGGTCATGCACCGATGATGAATGGTTTATTTCTATTGGATCTCGATAATAATGTTACACATATTCATAATGTTGATGCTCAAAGGATTAAACTAAATGATGATATATCCACATATATGTGGAACTGTCGTCTAGGTCATATTGGCGTTAAATGCATGAAGAAGCTCCATTCGGATGAACTTTTGGAATCACTTGATTTTGAATCATTTGATACATGTGAACCATCCCTTATGGGCAAGTTGACTAGAACGCCGTTTTCCAGTTCAATGGAACGGGCGATAGATTTATTGGAAATCATACATTCTAACGTATGTGGTCCAATGAGTGTGTCGACGCGAGGTGGATATCGTTATTTTGTTACTTTCACGGATGATTTGAGTAGATACGGTTATATCTACTTGATGAAACACAAGTCTGAAACATTTGAAAAGTTCAAAGAATTTCAGAATGAAGTGGAAAATCATCGTAATAGAAAGATCAAATTTCTATGGTCCGACCGTGGAGGTGAGTATCTAAGTTACGAGTTTAGCACTCAATATGAAAGAATGTGGAATTTTTTCACAACTCACACCTGCCGGAACACCATAGCGAAATGGTGTGTCGGAACGTCGTAATCGTACTTTGTTAGATATGGTTCGATCTATGATGTCTCTGACGGACTTGCGGTTGTCATTTTGGGGTTATGCACTAGAAACTGCTGCATTCACTTTAAATCAGGCACCATCTAAATCCGTTGAAAAGGCACCGTATGAATTATGGTTTGGAAACAAACCTAAGCTGTCATTTCTTAAAGTTTGGGGATGCGATGTTTATGTGAAGAAACTTAAATCGGATAAACTCGAAGCCAAAGCAGGAAAATGTGTCTTCATAGGATACCCTAAGGAAACTATTGAGTATTCCTTCTATCACAGATCCGAGGGCAAGGTTTTTGTTGCCAAGATAGGATCCTTTCTAGAGAAAGAGTTTCTCACGAAAGATGTGAGTAGTCGGAAGGTAGAACTCGAAGAGGTTATTTAACCTTCTCTTCAACGTATGGCAAGTAGCGCAGCGCCGGAAGTTGTTCCGGAGTTGGCTTCACCAGTTGAAGAAGGAACTAATGATAATGATCATGAAACTCCGAGAGAGAGTACTACCGAACCTCGCAGGTCTAGTAGGACGCGTGCAGCTCCCGAGCTGTACGGAAATCCTGTCATGAATTTCATGGTTGATGACAATGATGACCCTGCGATGTATGAAGAAGCGATGATGAGCCCAGATTCCAACAAATGGTTAGAAGCCATGAAATCCGAGATGGAATCCATGTATGAAAATCAAGTTTGGAACTTGGTAGACTTACCACACGACCGAAAGGTCGTGGAGAACAAATGGTTTTTAAAAGGAAAACTGATGCTGATGGTAATGTGACCGTCTATAAATCTCGACTTGCCGCAAAGGGGTTTCAGAAAATTCAAGGAGTTTACTATGATGAGACATTCTCTCCCGTAGCGATGCTAAAATCAGTTAGGATTATGTTAGCAATTGCTGCATATTTCGATTATGAGATATGGCAGATGGATGTCAAAACCGCGTTTCTCAATGGTAATATTGAAGAAGAGTTGTATATGATACAACCAAAGGGTTTTGTCGATCCTAAGGATGCTAACAAGGTGTGCAAGCTTCAGCGATCCATCTATGGATTGAAGCAAGCATCACGAAGTTGGAATCTCCGCTTTGATGAGGTGATCAAAGAGTTTGGATTTGTCCAAACTTATGGAGAAGCTTGTATTTACAAGAAAGTGAGTGGGAGCACTGTGGCATTTATGATATTATATGTGGATGACATATTATTGATTGGAAATGATATAGATCTTTTAAACAGTGTTAAAAGTTATCTAAACAGCAAATTTTCAATGAAGGACCTAGGTGAAGTGTCGTACATATTAGGCATAAAGATCTATAGAGATAGATCTAGGCGCCTAATAGGGCTATCGTAAAGTACATACCTTGATAAGATTTTAAAGAAGTTTTAAATGGAAGATAGTAAGAAGGGGTTCTTACCTACGACACAAGGCACGTCATTGAGTAAGACTCAAAGTCCGGCTACGGCGGAAGAAAGAGAGAAAATGGACAAAGTCCCCTATGATTCAGCCATAGGCTCTATAATGTACGCCATGCTATGTACAAGACCGGATGTGGCACATGCTATTAGTTTGACTAGTAGGTACCAATCGGATCCAGGTTCGGAACACTGGAAAGCGGTCAAGAATATCCTTAAGTACTTGCAAAGAACTAAGGATATGTTTCTTGTATACGGAGGTGAAGAAGAGCTCGTCGCTAAGTGTTATGTCGACGCTAGCTTTGACACTGATCCGGATGACTCTAAGTCTCAATCCGGATACGTATTTCTCATGAATGGCGGAGCGGTTAGTTGGAGGAGCTCCAAACAACCTGTGGTGGCAGGATCAACAACGGAGGCCGAATATGTTGCTGCTTCAGAAGCGGTTCAGGAAGCAGTTTGGATGAAGGAGTTCATATACGAACTAGGTGTGGTTGCAAATGCGTTGGACCCAATGGTGATCTATTGTGAAAACAATGGTGCCATTTCTAATGCCAAAGAGCCAAGGTCTCACAAGCATTCCAAGCATATTAAGTGCCGGTTTCACTCCATCCGCGAGCATGTCAAGGATGGAGATATAAAGATTTGTAAAGTACATACGGATCTCAATGTAGTAGATCCATTGACTAAAACTCTCCCTACAGCAAAACATGATCTACACCAGAACTACATGGGTGTTAGATACATCACTATGTAACTACATTATTGTCTCTAGTGCAAGTGGGAGACTGAAGGGAATATGCCCTGAGAGGCAATAATAAAATGTTTATTATGTGTATTCCAAGTATATGATAAATGTTTATTTTGCATGCTATAATTGTATTAATACGGAAACGTTAATACATGTGTGTTTAATAAACAAACATAAAGTTCCTAGTTATGCCTCTCTCATAAACTAGTTCGTTGATTAACAAGATGATCACAGTTTCCTGATCATGGACATTGGATGTTGTTAATAACGAGATCACAACATTAGTGTAATGGTGTGATGAACATTCATCCGAAGTATAGCATTACGATCAAATTCATTGAGTTTATATTGCTATAAACAACTTACGAAGTAGTCCTAATCCTTAGACCATGAGATCATGCCAATCACTAACACCGGAAGAGTTTCTTGCTGACATCAAACGTCACACTGTAACTGGGTGATTATAAAGATGGCTTCAAATCTACTAAAGTGTTATGTTGAGAATCATGGATCAAGAGTGGAATTTGTTCATCCCGATGAAGGATAGATATACTCTGGGCCCTCTCGGTGATATCGCATTGGTTAGCTTGCAAGCAAGTGATTTGATCACTAGAATGTTATATCACGGGAACAAGAAAAGAGTGCATGTCAGTAACGAGATCAAACTAGGTATGGAGATACCGATGATCAAATCTAAGACATGTAATATATCGTGAAACAAAGGGATTAAGATACAAGTGTAAAAGGTTCCGACGATCACATGAAAGTCATCGTTGAATGTGTGGGAGTCAGTATGGATCTCCAGGTCCCGCTACTCATTATTGATCGGAGAAGGGTCTCGATCATGTCCGCATTATTCGTGAACCGTAGGGTGACACACTTAAGGGACACTGACATCCAGTTGGAGCAAATGTTTCATGCCGAAAGAATAAACAAGCGCAGGAATTTATTTCACTAGATACCGAAACAGGTTTTCGGGTGAAATTGCATAAAGAGGTTATGCATGTGAAATGGAATTCTAGAAAGGGGTTATTTGTGAATGTTTGTCATTAAAGTAATTGACAAAATTCTGAATAAAATAAAACAGTTTTATTTAATGAGAGTTTGCATTAACTTTGGTGGAAATTTAATGGCAAGTTTGAGTGGGATTTTGAGTGGAGGGATTTGAATGGATTTTTGTGAGTGGAGTGTCCACCCACATGAATGAAGGAGGGGAGGGGCAGCCCCCATGGCCGGCGGCCACCCCCTTGGGTGCCCCCTCCTCCTATAAAAGGCACCCCCTCTCCTCTCTCTCACTCACACCTCCTCGTGAAGGATCTCTCTCCCCCTCTAGAATTTATTCCCCATGGTCTCGGACTAGCGAGATACATGTTCCCTGTGGCTATTCGGCAAGAAAGGGTTGTGCTTCTGCTGCATCGCTGGTGCGAGGATGCGGAGGTTGCTCGGTGTCTTGTACGTGTGTGCGAGCACGGATGCGCTGCTGCTTTGTGGCGCTAGGACTTCCTCTCGATCTTGAGATCGGCAAGAGATCGTCTACATCAACCACGAGTTGAACTCGTTAAGCTTTGTTGGTCTTCAAGGGTATGTTCTCTACGGATATACATCTGCCCATTGTTTGTATCTAGTAGATAGATCTTGGTACATAGTTGTTCCCATCGTAGGAAATTTTTTGTTTTCTATGCTACGAACCCTACAACGAGTACAAGGGCTCAAGAGTCATGACTACCACGTATGGCTTGAGCGGATAATGCTGGTGATGATTCAAGGCTATGCCAATGAGGAGACTTGGCGAGTGCTGTCGAGGTTGAGCTTTTTCTTTGGCCAGATTTGTGCTAGGGAGTTAGACCGTAAAGTGGTTCATAAACTACATGAACAGGCACCCGAGTTGCTTTGAGATCTAGAGATGCTCCTTCCGCTAGGGTTCTTCAATCCGATAAACATATGATCTTGCATCTTGCGGATGAGGCTTTAAAGGGGGGACATGTGTGGGCTCGTTGGCAGTTTCCGCTAGAGAGAGAAACAAAGAAGCTTCGTAAGAAATACTGCAATAAATGCAAGATCGAGGCATCCATAGCCGAGGCAGTCCTTAACGAGGAGGTTGCAAACTTCACCACAAAGCACTATGATGCCAACATTCCCACAAAGCACAACCCTGTGTTTTGTTACAATGCCGCCAACTCTGAAGATGTACCCAATCTTAGCATATTCGTTGGGCTAGGTGGAAAATCAAGTTGCACAAAGAGGTTCGCAATGAAAAAACTTGAGCGGGAGTTGATCCACTCGTATGTCTTGAACACCATGGAAGAAGTGAAGCCGTACATCGAGTAAGTTATCCCCATTTAGTTTTCCGCAAACATTCACTGCTATGTTTATGCCTAACTCTCATTTAAATTGGTATAGACAATTCAAGAGTGCACATTGGAAGAATCCAAATAGGGAGCCTAACCCTCAAGAGGAGCAGGATCTTTTCGATAAGGGTGGTGGTTTCGGTTTCGTCATCTGGTTTTGTGGTTTGGCACTATTCGAGCCAACTTCTTGTGATACACTTCTTGTGATAAACTTCTTATGCTAAACTTATCGTTCTAACTTGTAGGCAAGAACTGACAAAGAGATGCAACCCGAGCTAATAAATATTTCCAGGGGATTTAACCATTCAGTCGACACGTTCAATTCTTATGATGTGAATGGGTATCGCTTCCATACCCATGAATACACAACTAGACGGCCCAACCGGAAGACAAAAAATAGCGGGGTCTTTTGTGAAGGCTCAGATGGCCTCCAGTACTATGGAAGAGTCGAGGGTATATATGAGCTGAATTACGGTTTTGGCAAAGGGATAAATCCCGTTGTATTCAAATGCCATTGGTTTGACCAACATAAGGTGAAACGGGATCCTGAAATTGGACTGGTCAAAGTTAAGAGAAGCTCCGTTTATGCGGGAGATGATGTTTACATTTTGGCTACTCGGTCCTTCCAAGTATTCTATCTTCCGTTCCCATGCCAAAACCCGACAAAATGTCTACATGACTAGGATGTTGTGATGACGGTACCGACATGCAATAGGCCGCCCTTTCCGAACAAGGATGATTACCGCCTCCTAGACCCCTCAACAAATGATGGCGAGTTTTATCAGGAAGAAGGGCTCCCCAGGCAATTCACTATCGACTTGTCCACCGATGGTGACATGGTCGTAGACGATGAGCAAGAAGAAGCTGAGGAGGAAGACACTGCGCAAGATGAAGCTGAGGAAGTTCACAACCAGCAAGATGTGAGTTTGCTCGAGGCGTTCCATGCAGGCCTTGACGGCAACGATCCACAAGAACCACCTCCAGGTTTCGTGGATGATTATTGGTGGTCGTAAAATGATAGCGATGATGAAACCTCTCGTCTAATTCATAATCCCGACTCAGGCTTCTGATCCATGTAGTAGTAATAATCTTTGTATTAGTGTTTGCTATGTAATCCCACCGGGCTATGTAATAAATTTCTTTCCTTTTGTCTTTGTATTTGTAAGAACTCTATGCTATGTAATAAAATTTCTTCTGTAACACCCTCGTCTGATAAGGCTGAGTTCATGTGTATAGTGCCAATCCCTGGATCGGTTCACTGGCACACACAGTACAAAATGATACCAAATATAACTGTGCATCATAAATACAACGAATATGATCCAGAATTTACATTATTTATTCAAGTACACAGCGGAAAACGAATACAAGGTAGATCCCCATCCTTCAAATATGCCACAGGCGAACAAATGTTGAGTGGAGTCTCGCGACCTATGAACGATCACTCAGATACGATATAACCTGCAACATGAAACGTTGCAGCCACGAATGGTCAATACATTGAATGTATGGCAAGTAGGCTAAAGTGGTTAACAACAGATCTATCAACTACATGCTTATTTGGCCAAGTGGAGTTCAGGCTTATTTGCATAAAGCAATACAACTTTTCCCTACTTTCAAAATACTTTTCTTTCTTCAAAAATAATCTTTTAAGGACATACCAGCATAAACCCATGTAGATACAAGACAGTTCAACTTTCGTATGCTCCTAAACCCATGTTCATCCATCAAGTTTTAGTAATTAAGAAATTGGGATGAGTGAGAAATATCATAGCATCAGTATCAGGTCGCTCAAATTGTCCATAACCGGGGACACGGCTAATCGATTAGTTTATACACCCTGCAGGGGTTAGTACACTTTACCCATGTGACTTGGCCAGCCCAGCTCGTACCACCACTCTCATATTGGGTGATGACAGGGAGAAGTCCAAGAAGGAACCGTTCGGGAAGTAGCTCCCCAATCCCGACGCGCACCGGTCCAACCTACAATATCTACATCTCTGGATACACGGGTTCGAGTTACCACAACCTACTGAGTTCAACCAACCGCCCATTTCATTATTGGCACATGGTTGCACACGAAAGCTTCCAAACAAAGAAACCAATCCTTTCTCAGTGTCCTGGGCGGCATTCCCCACCATAAATACACTCGATGACCCAATCAATACCATTCCGCCTAGGTGGTTCATTAAAACATGTTGGTTTGTCATTTAGCAAAACATAATCCTTTCAAAACATATAACTTTTTATGATGTGATTCCCTTCCTCGTCTAAATAGCATAGCTAAGCAATCTACCAATACGATGGCTCATAAACAAGGAATACTAGGGAATAATATGGGATATAGCATAGCATATACACATCAATTCCTACAGATGCAATTCTACAAAAGCATCTACAATGCATAGGAAAACAATAGGACATTTATGACCAAGATAGCACCACTTGCCTTTGTTGTAGATGTAGTCGATTAGATATAATCCTCACAATCATCATAGATATAATGGTGGCACTCGTCATAACCACAATACTTGCAATCATAGTAGTTGCAATCACAGTAGTTGCACTCCTCGCAATCTAACGTTTGAAGCAAACACAATAAACACCATTCAAAACATTGCAAACATACAACAGTGCAACATTACAAGAAAACAATGATGAACATATGCATGCATGACAATTTAACGAGTCACAATGGTTGCATTTAGTGTTCCGAACATAGTTAGATTACATGATGCATGTGGAAAGTCATTTAATGCACTAAAGCTTTTATTACTAAAGTTGTATCGATTTAATATGGTGTATACCACTTTAATTGAACTAAATATGTTTATGTCATATTAAATTGTGAACTAGATGCTACTGGATAGATAATGCAATTTAGAGATAGTGGCAATTTGAATCACCTAAAAAGGAGTTATAGATATTTTCCTATGATTAAAACACTATTTCAATGGGTTTAAATATTTCTGTATGAATTTCTGTTTTAACAGTACCAAATAATTTGTCATGAAATTTCTCTGTATAGCTATTGTCAATACAAAACCATAGCACTTGGATTCACCCTAATCGGAGTTATAGATCTTTTTGTATGATTTAAATAGTGTTTAATGGTTTTAAATGATTCCTATAGTTTCTGTTGTCTAAAAATCAAACTAAAATTATATCTGTAATCTCCACGGAATTGTGATTTCAGGGACACATTATTTGTAATTTTTTGAATAGTATTTATTTTCTTATGAATTTATTACTCTAAATAGGCCAATAAACTATTTAAATCTTCACAGAAAAACCTTACAGTAAAATGCTGAACCAATTGCATATTGATGATCTACATGGAACCAGCTTTCCATCGGTATATCATTTATATTTTTGTGACAAGCAATTAATTTACTATGAATTTAATGATTTATAAAGTCATTAAAACTAATTAAATTGCTACAGGTTAAATAATCGGCAAAGGCTAGATCCGACCAGATATTATTAAAGTACATTACAGTAGCTTCAATTTGATATATTGTTCATATTTTTCGGAGTTACAGATAATATCTTATGAATTTATTAACCTAAAAGACCATTAAAACTAATTAAATTACTGCAGTAACCACGTACAGTAAAAGTTGGATCTATCTTGACAAGATGATTCTACGTGAAATTATCTTCAATTTGATATATTATACGCAATTTTTGGACGTAGTATGAATTTCTAATGAATTTTACAAGTTAGATCTATAATATACAATTTTAAATTCGAACGGAATATTCCGCTGACTAGACAGGTTGACTTTGCATGCTGACTGGGACTAGATGTTGACCTTACGTTGACGTGGCGTTGATGAAAAAGATGACCGAGATGACGACATGACACGCACCGGTTTGATTGGATCTCGACCGTCTGGATAGGATCCGGTGGCTAAAAGAACAGATTGACCCGATTTTGGCTCAGAATAGACAAGAAACAGATCTGTGTTAGAGAGACAAATTCGTAGGTCAAATCGAAAAACTCAAAACATGAAAGTTGTGGGGAGTCATTATTCATACCTTCTCACCAAAGGAATTTGGATTTGAAGAAACGAGCGCGAGTACATCTTGGATTTACACCGTAAGATCTGAACTATTGCGATACGAAATTCTCCGGCTGTGGTGGATGAAAAGAGGTGAGGTTTGTCGGGATTGAAAGATTTCGACGATCCCTACAACTTTCGTGTTTTGACCGAAAGCAAACGACGAAGTCTAGATGGGTTAAAAAGCGAAACAAGATTCGGGCATATGTAGATTCGGGATTTCGAGAGGAAAAACTCGTACAGCTGTGGCTCCACGAGTTTATATGGAGGTTTGAGATGGTTTAGAGATAGGCCTTGGAGTAGGGAACAAGTAGAAACAAACGGAAGTTGATTGGGAGTTGTAGATAAAAAGTTATAAGAGTTTGAGTAGAGATAGGTAAAAAAACAGATTTTTGCACGCTTTCTGGAGCAGACCGAACGATCCCTGTACGCGCGCGTGGCTGGCTCGGTCGGTCGGCCCGGCTGGGCCGGCCCGTTTCGTTTTTTTTTACTTGTTTCCTTCATATCTTTTGCATACGAACTCCAAATGACATGATTCTTGTTTCTAAATTTTTCTAAAATCGAATAGATTATTATAGGATCAAAATTTTAATATTTTTACTAGTTTGGAAGTAGTGGATTTATAAATCCTTGTATATTTCATTTTATTTATATCTTTATGTGTTTGTATTTGTTCCATAACTTTTTTTCATACTAGCTCCAAATAAGCTCAATTTTGTTTCTAAAATTTTGTAGTATTAATTGGATCTCTTTGGGCTATAATTATCAATAATTTATGC
Organism: Avena insularis; assembly: GCA_023614405.1. Taxonomy (NCBI): domain Eukaryota; kingdom Viridiplantae; phylum Streptophyta; class Magnoliopsida; order Poales; family Poaceae; genus Avena; species Avena insularis. The sequence continues at coordinate 325,964,196 of CM042691.1, read as the reverse complement.
CTTACAATAGTGGGTTGTATAAAGTCAATTTAATTTCCTTTAGGAACATTTGGGCGAATCAACTACAGGATTTAGATACCAGGATTTGGATTCAGTTTGTGAGATCTTTGCATGGATCTAATGAAATGCTTATGAATGCTTCATGATTTTCATTTTGAAATCTTGCACACCAATTCTACAATCCATAATCAATCCATGCCCTTTTGCCTATATGGCTACTTAGGTCATAACAAAAGAATATAAGATTTTGAATTCAAGGTTGAGAGGATTTTCTATTTAAAAAGTTTCTTCTCCTTGAGAATTTTCAACATAGTCAAACAATCAATCAAACTTATTTATTTATTTCACATTCCAAAATTAGGAGAATTTTGGGATGTGGCATCTTCCCTTTTGTCTTTGTATTTGTAAGAACTCTATAAAATAGATTAGATAGCCCTAAAGTCGAAAGGAAAGACATTACTTCACTATTCGTATAGCATGGGCGACATTGTTATATGAATCGTGGAATGGTTTCTTTCCTTTCGTCTTTGGAGAAACACAAGGAAGGCTTCATCTCGTAGCCCCAAAGTCGAGAGAGGACAAGTATTTTCGAGATTCATATAGCATGGGGATGTGACGGTGGCAAGCCTAGGAAAGGATTCGCGATCCACGACAACGATTCCTTTCGAGGAGTCATTGCCGTGGAGACCAAATCCTTTCCTTGGCTTGCCGCGTCTCTTACCCATGCTATATGGATCATGGAAGTATTTCTCTTCTTTCGTCTTTGATGATACGAATAGATTAGATAGCGTGACTTAAATGAAATAGATTAGGTATCCCTAAAGTCGAAAGGAAATACATTACTTCACTATTCATATAGCATGGGTGACATTTTTATATGAATCATGGAATGGTTTCTTTCCTTTCGTCTTTGGAGAAACACAAAGAAGGCTTCATCTCGTAGCCCCAAAGTCGAGAGAGGACAAGTATTTTCTAGATTCATATAGCATGGGGATGTGACGGTGGCAAGCCCAGGAAAGGATTCTCGATCCAAGACAACGATTCCTTTTGAGGAGTCGTTGCCGTGGAGACCAAATCCTTTCCTTGGCTTGCCAAGTCTCATACCCATGCTATATGGATCATGGAAGTATTTCTCGTCTTTCGTCTTTGCTGATACGAATATAGTGTGTGTTGAAAACTTGAGTATTATTGTACTGTTATGAATCTTGTGTCACTGATGTGTACTAATAAACTACTCTTTTCACTCTGTTTTGTAGGTGATTGAAAGATGCCGGGGGAAAGGGCGTTACAAGAAAGCTGAAAAGCTTGGCTAAACTTGTGACTGGTGGTTCAAAAGATGCCAGGGGGAAACAACCTGCTAGTTCTAGTGCTCCACAACGCACTTCACAACGGCGGGGGCGTGGGAGGCGTGCGAGGACTCCTAGTCCCCCTCTGGTCTTCGAGGAGGACGAGCAGGAGAAGGAGCAAGAGTAGGAGGGGGAGGACGAGGAGGAGGAGCCAGTTCGTCAGGAGGATGAGGGGACTGATGCAGCGTTGAGTTGGTGTAGCAGCGCTTCGTTGGGAACCCCAAGAGCAAGGTGTGAAGTAGCACAGCAGCAAGTTTTTCCTCAGTAAGAAACCGAGGTTATCGAACCAGTAGGAGGAAGGAAACATCACACAGGTGTTGCAAGAAATGCGGAGACCTGCACAACACAAACTCAAGACTTTGCCCCAACAAATCAGTGAGGTTATCAAGCCCACTGGTTTGCTGTAACAAAGGATTAAACATATGGTGTGGAAGGTAATGGTTTTCAGCAAGTAAACAAGTAACCGTGGAAGATGTATCAATGGTAAGGATTGGACCGGGGTCCATAGTTCACTAGAGGTGATCTCCTTAGATAAACAACATGGCATGAAGGGTAAACAAATTACAGCAGGGCAATTGACAGGAACTGAGCAAGGCATAACAATGCAATTACTAGTCAGAAAGATCCTATGAGATTCGATTGGGCAATACAACAAGATACATAGACCGCCATCCAACTGCATCTATGACTAGAATTCCACCTTCAGGTTATCATCCGAACCCCCTCCAGTATTAAGTTGCAAGCAACAGACAACTCCTTTAAGCAAAGTGTGTAAGGTAAACAGTCCACATGTTCCATGAATAAGAGACCATTGTTTTCTCCCTAGTGGCAACAACACATCTACAACCGAAGAGATTTCTGTCACTTCCCTTGGAAACTAGAGGCATGAACCCACTATCGAGCATAAATACCCCCTCTTGGAGTCACTAGCAACTACTTGGCCAAGATAGCTACTAACAACGAAGAGCATGCAAGATCACAAACAACACAGACATGATAGAATCATAAAGACAAAACCATAAATCAAACCAACATAATAATCTCAATACCTATCGGATCCCCGCAAACACAACATGCATGATTACAAATATATTAGATCTTGATCATGAACGGAGCTCACAAGATCTATACATGAGAGCACAAAGGAGGAGATACAACCATCTAGCTCCTACATGGACCCATAGTCCAAGGTGGAACTACTCACACATCATACCAGAGAGAAGGCCTCCGGGGTGATCTCCCCTCCCGTAGGGTGCTTGGAAGAACTTCAGATCCCCCCGATCTAGGGATGATGGTGGTGGCGGCTACAGACGGTTTCGTGGTTTTTTGATCGGGTAGCCCAGGGTTTCTGCATCGGGGGCTTCTAATAGGCAAAGGGGGAGGCCGAGGTGGCCGCCGGGGTAGACAAACCCTAACCAGTGGGGTGTGTGGCCCCTCTGGCATGCCCCTCCGGCTCCCCTCTAGACTTCTTGTTCCCCACGGAAAGTAATTGACTTTGACCTTTGTCCCGTCCAATTCCGAGAATATTTCTTCACTAACTTTGCTGAAACCAAAAATAGCAGAAAATAGGCATCTGGCACTATTGGAACTTGTTAGTAGGTTAGTACCATAAACATGTAAAAAGCACCTCAAAGTGTGGACAAGTAAAGCAAAGTAGATACTAAACAAGCATGGAGCATGAAAATTTATAGATACGTTTCCAACGTATCAGCATCCCCAAGCTTAACTCCTGCTCGTCCTCAAGTAGGTAAGTGATAAACAGAATAATTTTTGAGGTGACATGCACCCTCACAATAAAGATCCAATCATTTGCAAGCATTGAAAGCTGGGATCAAAGAAATCTAAACATGTGCATGAAAGATGGAGTTCTAACAATAGGACATAGTGACTATGAATGCAACATGACAAGCTACAAACAAATATCATGAATAACATGCATTGAAAAACGTTTGTTTATTTCACATGCAGAAAACATAGCATAGGGGCAATCAGGTTGTCCCTCATAGAGTAGAAATGACAACTATGCTCTCTTAATGGTGCCTAAAGGTAGAAAGTGGAGGCTCAATAGTGGCGGAAGAAAGGCCTTTTTGTATAGGAAGCAGGGATTACAAGTTTCAAAAAGAGCTTCCAAAAATTATGGTACCTGTTGCTTTCAGCCCTCATTGCCCCTATCATAAGCATCTTGAAGTGGTTAAGGTTAAAGTGGCAAAGCTGGAGTATATGCTTGACGAAGTATAAGTTGGAAATATCAAGTCCCTTGAATATGAGGGCCACACCTCATGCATACTCCAATTTGGGTCCAGGTAAGTTCTTATCATTGTAAGTATTTGCATATCATTGAGAACCGCCAATAGGGTACCCCTTGCACATGGTACAGGAGCTTTCCCATAACCAAAATGACAAGGCAAGCAGACAATGAGCATCTCAACAATCTTTTTATTTACCATATGCATAGCTTTTTATTGAGGATGCTTCATAGATAGCTCATTATGGTGATGCTGCAATTTTCCACCATGATTAGGCATGGCTTAGGCTAGCGGCCCAGGCATTTCTATAACACAAGATACAAACTCCATGGACTTACAAGTTCCCTCTTTATTTCACACTGGTGACATCCATAGACAAAAGAACATGATATCAACTGAGTACAAAGTATAAGTGCAATGTGAAAACGTTCCCCGTGACAGCACATTTCTGCTAATTCCAACTTATAAGTGCAAGAATATACGACAAAGTTGTCACAATGGTTCAAGTTTATTAGGGTCAAAGAATAAAGTCTACCATCAAGTTCGTGAGGGCTTTAATCACTAAGTTTTCACATAACAAAATAGTTTTTAATTGGAAGATAGTTGAAAACAATAATATACTTGGAATGGTGTAACACACCATGCATAGGAGTTTATAGTGGACACTTTGGAATAACTTGTTTTCTTGGAAGTTGGAGGCATGAGTAGAACTTACTCATACATGTGGAGGCTAGCAAAAGACTGGGAGCAACCAACTAAGAGAGCAATAATGGCCATAATCATGAGTGCAAAAAAGCATACTAATCAAAGCAAAGAGTGGTACTACAAGTCAAGGACTAAATGATCATAGAGGCTAATGGTGACTTGTCATAGTCATAACATGGTGTGAGCACGTGCCAAGTCAACCCAAGCAAAGCATCAAAGGAGAATACCACAATACTATGCTTTTGCATGCTAAAACAACGCATGATTTCTTCAAGGCACACTAAGCAATACCAATTGTTTGGAACAAGACATGCTACAACAATAATCACTAAGCATAATGCTAAAACAATACCTAGCATGTCATCCTAAAGTCTAAGTCACACTCAATGCAAGCTCCTCTTGCACTTACAAGCAAGAACTTACTACTCCTTTCCAAACACCAAGCAAACTTATTTACAAAACAACACAGCGAGAACGGGGGTACAAACTAATTTATTCAAGCAAACTAAACAACCTAAGCAAAGCAAACAAAAACTAAGACGCTCCAAGAACAACACAACTGTGCGTGAAACAATAAAAACGAAGTGTCTAGACAGACCTGAGCTTTTTATTGATGAAGAAGGGGATGCCTTAGGCATCCCCAAGCTTTGACGCTTGTACCTCTTGGATATTTCTTGGGGTGACACCATGGTGGCATCCCAAAGCTTGAGATTTTGTCCATTCTTCATCTCATTGCATCATTCTCTCTCTACACCTGAAATTTTTCCTTCATACAAAACTTCACACAATCTTCATTGGCAACATTAATGTATTCAAAAGATATTAGATCTCTGGAAAAGCTTTGGAACAGCAAGGCTTTTCACTAAAAACACAAGCTATTGCAGTAACTCCTTCAAAAAGATCAATTCACCTAAATAGAACTCAAAAAGGAATCAATAAGAAGCAAATGCAAATAATGGCAGAAATCTGTCAAAACAGACTAGCAAGTAGAAACCGATTTTTTCGAACATCTTCTGTTGCTCAAATAAAAAAGTGTTGAACTAACGAAAGTTTGATAACATACTGGGGGATTTATTACAAATAGATTAGATCTTGATCATGAACGGAGCTCACAAGATCTATTCATGAAAGCACAAAGGAGGAGATACAACCATCTAGCTACTACATGGACCCATAGTCCAAGGTGGAACTACTCACGCATCATACCGGAGACAAGGCCTCCAGGATGATCTCCCCTCCGGTAGGGTGCTGGGAAGAACTTCAGATCCCCCCGATCTAGGGACGATGGTGGAGGCGGCTACAGACGATTTCGTGGATTTTTGAACGGGTACCCAGGGTTTCTGCATCGGTGGCTTCTTATAGGCAAAGGGGGAGGCCGAGGCGGCGGCCAGGGTGGCCAAACCCTAGCCAGGCACGGGGCAGGGCCCACCCCCACCTGGGGGGTGGTGGACCCTCTGGCTCACACCTCTGGCTCCCCTCTAGACTTCTTGTTCCCCACGGAAAGTAATTAACTTTGACCTTTGTCCCGTCCAATTCCGAGAATATTTCTTTACTAACTTTTCTGAAACCAAAAACAGCAGAAAACAGACATCTGACACTGTTGCAACTTGTTAGTAGGTTAGTACCAGAAAACATGTAAAAAGCACCTCAAAGTGTGGACAAGTAAAGTGTAACATCCCAAAAAACATTATTTATAAAGTTTGCATACCATTCATGCATTCATAAGCATTTGATATTTTTCAAATTAATTTTCAACATAAGAAACCATATTTTGCCAATTACTTATTCAAGTATGGCAAGGTTTATATTTTACTTCTTAAATATGATTAGGATTTGATCAGTAATGATTTGAAAGTAAATACAAAGACCACACAAAAGTTTTCAAAACCATTTCAAACATAAAACCATCTTTATTCCTATTGTCATTATTTTATTTAAGGCATGGTGTATATTTATTTTCAAACTCAAAATAGTTTTAGATTATAGGATGATGTTTTACACATCCTTGGACACAAGAAACACAGAATAAAATTCTGGAAGAAATTCAAATTGAAACAGATTTGAAACACTCATTCAAATTCAAACCAGAAAATCAAAACAGAAAAAGAAAAAGAGAAAAGGAGAAAAAATAAACCTACCAAACTAACTAGCCCAACCCACCCGTGGCCCAACAAGCCAGCCCAGCTAGCCCACCCGGGAAACCCCCACCCTCTCGGTTTCTCACCCACGCGCGCACCCCCCTCTCATTGACGCCCCACTCCCACATGCCCCGTCACCTTCGTCCCCAAATCGCGCGCCCATGACCAGCTCCGGCCGTTTCCTCCCCGCGTCACTGTCGTTGATTGCGTGAATAATTGCCTTTGATTCGCTGAGTAACTCCTCGCCTAGCTCCGACTACTTAAACCCCACGGCCTCCGCTCCATTTCCCCCCACTCAATTTCCTCTGAACGCCGCCAGGCTGCTCGATTTTCTCTTCGCATCACCGCTGTCCGACGAACTCTGGCGACCGATTGTGGTAAGCCTCGTGCACGCCTCGCTCTCTGGCTCACGCGACCTTGCTCACTATCGCCTTGCGCTTCTCCTAACGTTCGTCGTTTGTTTTATTTCGCACCAGAGCGTCGCCTCCGTCGACGACCGTGAGCACCCGACGCCAAGCTTCACTCCGGCGAGCGATTGCGTCCGTGTTCATGCACCCCAGCCTCATCCACCTACACGTTGAGCTTCGCCGTGCCTCCACGACCTCGATAAGCATCAGCACTTTCGCCTTTGCCCTCTGGTCTCGCCGAAACTTAACCGGCAGACGTGCAGCCGCCGTGGTGGCCATTGCATCGCCTGCGAATGGTCAGAGCAACATGGTCTGCTGGATCTAGATCCAGCGGATGCGATTAGATCATCCCGCGAAGGGGTACGCGTAGATCTGAGCCTTAGGATTAGATCTAGTGGTGTAGAATAGATCTGACGCGAAGGGGTATGTTTTGATCTGGAGCGCTGGATTTAATTAGATCTAAATGTGCGGACACGTGATCCAGAGCGAACTGGTACGCGCCAATCAGACGCTACCGCGTGTCAGGGTTTTCGATTTAAAATTCAGATTTGATTTAATTAGATGATTAAACTTGTAAATTCAATAACTTTTGTTCTGTTTATCCAAAAAATGCAAATAAGATATCAATGGAATCACAAAATAAACCCTACACATCTGTACACTTGATTTTGTGATTTGCTTCTGTTAAAATGTAAATTTATACAGAGACATTTGTAGGCCTATTTTGTGTATAAAAATTATTTGGAAAATGTTTTAAAGGCCAAATTAAGTTTAACTGGTGTATAAATGTTTATTTTAATGATCATTACTGTTTTACTTGTCTTGTTTAGTTTAGAAAATCATCACATGACATTTGCATGCATTCATATATTTTTGCTTGATTATTTGAAATATGAATTTGGTGCTATCTTTTTATGTGTAGATTTTGGTGCTAGTGGTGATTATGACTGTGAGGATTGTTGTTACTCCCGCAACTACCAAGGCAAGTGGTGCTTCATATTTTTGTCCCAATATTTTGACTATGCATTAGTGGTATTTTGTATAGGGCTTGCATGATAAATTTGGTAAGTATATATATGCTATGCTTGGGAAATCCTAGTAGTAGTAGTAGAATTGTTAGAATTTTTTCTAAGTTAAGATACTTTCTATTGCCATGCTTAGCCTAGCTAGTAGTAACCAAGGGTGGAATATATACATGCTATGGAAAATATTGCTAAGTCTTTTGACTTGTGTTTTTGCTTAATAAAACAACTAAGTGAATGAATCACCTAGGTGGAATGGTATGTTTGGGTTATGTTGAGTGGTTACACAAGGCCCATATCTATGGTCTACCTTGTGTATCACACTTGTGGAAAGACACCCAGGAACAAAGGGATTTGAGATTCCATATGTCGTGGGAATGACCACGGCAGATGCTGCAATCGGCAGCGAGTAGTAGAACATGGGGCAAGGGCTGCCAGCCATCTGCGGTGCGAGATGAGGGCTGAGACACAAGGGTTTACCCAGGTTCGGCCCCCCAGAGGGTAAAGACCTACTCCTACTAGATTGTATTATGGTGAGAGTACAATGGGGCGAGCTCGACGGCTAGGCGGCGAGTCGCTTGGGTGTATGATGGAACGTCTCCTATATGCGCCCTCAAGGGAGGTTTATATAGACTCACCTCCCTAGGGTTTATAGATCTCAACCGAATCAGCTAAGGATTCGGTGACCCTACGACCTAATCCGACTGGGCCTATCTACGCTTCTGGGCCTTCAGCTTCCAGTCGCTTGAGTCCACGCCAGATCTTGATCCAGTCGCCGTCCTGCAGGCCCACTCGCTGGCGCCTGGGCCAGTAGGAAACGTCCTGCTGAGTATACCCCGGTAGGCATATCCCCATCAGTAGTCCCCGAGGCCGTCGTTGATTGGTCGCAGGCGTTCTGTTGGGGAGGTGACCCCGGATAGGGTCATGACGGGGAAAGACGAAAGGAGGTTCCCCGTCAAATTCCGAGTTACTGTCTAAATCGGCCGAATCCTGTAAAGGTCGGCCGAGGTAAGCGCGAGCAGGACACCTATGAGAAGAGCAGTATGTTACCCGACGGACATACTCTTTAAGTCGGCTGGGTAAGCCCGAATAATCTAAATGCAGGAGAAGGCCAAGCCGAGTTAAGCGAGACAGGGCCGAATGACATGAAGCTTTCAGGAGAAGGAGGTGCTTATAGTCAAACCCTAGTCACAGGCTAGGAAGAATCTGAACAGAGCCAAACACAAAGGACAAGGCGCAGAGCGGCAAAAGGGCATAAGGAGGTCACGGAGGTGACAGTCCTGGAGCCCGAGGCATGAAGGTGGGGTTCTCTGAAACCTTGCCGTCATTAGAAGGGGGACACGGAAAGGAGGCCGCCAAGTTACTATATTGGGACAAGCATATTCTTCGAATATGCTTGCCACGTCAGCCCTAGAGGAGCCATGGCACCCCTTTATAAGGAGAGGCTGGGATTCTGAGAAGGGGATCGGCTCATTTTGGTACCGTTAGGCTGGTAGAAGTTCACATTCTATTCCTGTATACAGCTCAAGGAGCACTTGTATCACAAGAGAGGAGAAATAAAGATTTGTGTGTTATTCATTTGTGTGTAGAATCAACTACATCTTCCCTCCCCAGATCCCTCTAGCATCCATTGGCCCCATACTTTAGCCTACCCATGGCATCTGCCGTGCCACCACCATGCCAGTTGGCGCCCATCGTGGGGCCAGCAGCGGTGCTAAATGGAGTCAAGATCCGAACGGGAAACTTCATCCACACTGGCGAGCGCGTTGTCTTTGGCTTAGTTCAGAGATTTGTCGTTGTCTTTGGCCAGCCATCTGCGGTGCGAGATGAGGGCGGAGACACGGGGTTTTACCTAGGTTCGGCCCCCCGGAGGGTAAAGACCTACTCCTGCTAGATTGTATTATGATGGAAGTACAAAGGGGCGAGCTCGACGGCTAGGCGACGAGTCGCTTGGGTGGATGATGAAACGTATCCTCTACACGCCCTGTAGGGAGGTTTATATAGACTCACCTTCCTAGGGTTTACATATCTAAACCAAATCAGTTAAGGTTTCGGTACTCGTTTAACCTAATCCGACTGGGCCTATCTACTCTCCTGGTCCTTCAGTCTCAAGTCGCTTGGATCCACGCCAAGTCTTGATCCAGTCGCCGTCCTGCAGGCCCACTCGCCAGTTCCTAGGCCAGTCGGAAACGTCCTGCTGGGTATACCCCGGTAGGCATATCCCCATCAGTAGTCCCCGAGGCCGTCGTCGAGTGGGCGCAGGTGTTCGTTGGCAGTCGGAGTATACGAGTCCAATGCGGACGCCCAGTCGAATCGGTGGCGGGCTCCTGAATAAAGGAAAAACTAATTACTCTGGTCGCAATGACAGTGATTAACCGGGTCGCAGCTCGGCGAACGGGTCAGCAAAATGTCTAGTCACTGTTGTAGTGATTGGGTCGGCGAGTCGAATGGACGAAGTCGGACCATCAAACGCAGTCAAAACTAGCCATTGGGGCAATCCAACGGTAACTTTGGCGTAATCACCGCGTGGTAACGGCTCCCTGATTTGGCGGGTAACAACCGCTATATAAAGGGAATGGTAGGCGATCGGGGAACCATTCCTTCGTCATTTCCTCCGATTTCTCCCATCTCTGTTCTCCTCCGCATCGCGATCCAACCGATCCAACATCCCCGACCTCCACGAACCTTTCCGCCAATGGCCCCTCCACCGAACCATGGGGCAGGTCCAAGTGCACAAGAGCGCTACTGGCATCCTTCGAGGAGGCCAGGATCCTGCGCGCTGGCAGGTGGCGCATCCCCGTGGCCGGAGAGGTGACTCCGGATCCGTGCGAGGGAGAATTTGTTTGCTTCACTAGCCATCTGGAACGGGGGTTGGGGTTCCCCACATCTCTCTTCTTCCGGCGCTTCTGCACGTTCTACGGGATCCAGCCGTCGGACCTGGGCCCGCACAGCGTCGAGCAGCTCGCCATTTTCATGGCGTTCTGCGAGTGCTACCTGGGCTGCAGACCCTACTTCCCCCTATGGCAAGATCTGTTCCACGGGAGGATCAGTCGCAAAGAAACAGGCGGCCCAATGCTTGCTGCGGGTGGCATGACATTTCAGTTGAAGTCGAAGGCCTCCTTTTTTGACCTGATGTTACCTGCCAAGGCGGCGAGCGAGTGAAAGAAGTCCTGGTTTTACATCACCGAGGCGACTCCAGATGGCGAGGTGGCGATCCCAAGGTACTCCGCCGACCGGCCCGAACCGCGCCGACTCCAAGTCGGCAAGCTCCCAGTAGACCAGCGGATGGTCGTGGATGCGATGCTCCAAACCATCCGCGGCCTGAAGAAGAAGGGTCTTCAGACCATCAATTTGTACAACTGTTGGCTCGAACGGCGACTCGTTCCCCTGGCCCGCCGTGACCATTACATGTACGAGTACACGGGCTAGGAAGACTCGACGAAATCCTGCCTCGCCGAGTGGAAACTCGAGGACTACGTCCCGGCGTTGAAGAAGATCACCCAGGCAGCGTACCTGGACGCGAAGGCTGGGGTCGCCCCCTACACCGCGAAGCATCCAGCCCCGACGGTAAGTCACTGTCTACCATTCGCAGTCGCAGTTGATGCTGTCGCGGTTATACTGATATTGTCTCATGCCTACTGCAGTTATTTCAAGTGGTGGAAGGGTGGCTTCCACCCGCGGACGACGAGAACTCGAGCTCGTCCGTCCAGGACGGGGGTGAATCGCCTCCTGCCAAGGGTGGCATCGAGAGCGACAAGAGCGACGATGACGACGAGCCCGAGGAAGAGGCCGCCCCACTGGTTCGCAAAACCCGCGGGCAGCGTCAGCGCGAACTCGAGGCGAGTAGAAGCCTTGAACGCCACGACGATGACGACGACGAGCTTCCCGAACACACCTCGTGTCGCGAGGCCACTCCTTCGAAAAAGAAGAAGAAGAAGGAAGTGAAGGCCCCACCGAAGAGGAAGACGAAGCCGGCGAAACAGGGATCTCCGCCTCGCTCGGCGAGTAGTTCCGACGCCACCAGCCTGGCCCGAGATAAAGCGCCGCAAACGACAGCAGCACAAGATGCCACTGCCGCCTTGAGTGAGGTACCTCTGGCCTCGCTTCCTGCCCCATTCGCCCCAGTCTCTGGGTCAGGGGCTGCTCCAGCTGCGGCAGCTTCACCTCCTAGGAGAGCTCCTGCCGAAATCGTTTCGGAGGCTCCTGTCGCGGCATCGTCAACGAAGAGGCCTTCCGTGTCTTGGTCGCATGATGTTTTTGAGATGGACCTCAATTGGAAACTGGGCCCCGAACTAGAGAAGCCGGCCAGCATCTGCACGGGGCTGCGGTTCATACCAGTCGCCAAGTGAGTTTTGTTCACCTGCCTTGCTTTTTGTTGTACTCGGACCATTTTGCTCATGTAATCAATTTGCAGGACTGGAGTTAAAAAGATATTCCACCCGTCCGTGGCCAAAGTGCCACTGGTCGTCACCGAGGAGGACCCCTCTCGGAAGAGAAAGGCTGATGAGGTCGCTGCCCCCGCAGATAGTGCCAAGAAGGCCAAGGGCGACGATGTAGTCACGGTGTCTGATGACACGACAATCGCTCCGAGTGATCCTGCGACGGAGGCGGCCTTGAAGATCAAGGAGGGTGCTTCCTCGCCTGGGGTGGCCGAGCCGGCCTATTTTGGTGCCGGCGCATCCACCACGACCTTCTCCCGCTTCATGGCCAGAGCGGCTACGGCGAGTGGTACCACACCATCGAGCCGCGTACCTGGGGTCGCCGAAACGGAGATCGAACAGCGTCGCGGGCACACTCCGGCTCTTCTCGCATCCGTGGACGTGCTACAGCTCCATGGCATGCTCGGCGCAGCCATCCAGGTATGCCCCTGAGGATTGGGCCACTGAATTGCAGTTGTCAGATTCTTTTGGTGTTTTGTTTTTATTTCTTGCGCCTAGTCCCTGAGTGCGTAATCGCTGAATTTCAGCGGGTGGGCACTTAGGATTTTTGATCTCCAGTCCCCGAATATCCAGTCGCTGAATTTCAGCGGGTGGGCACTTAGGATTTTTGATCTCCAGTCCCCGAGTGTCCAGTCGCTGAATTTCAGCGGGTGGGCACTTAGGATTTTTGATCTCCAGTCCCCGAGTGTCCAGTCGCTGAATTTCAGGGGGTGGGCACTTAGGATTCTGTTGTCGTTAACTGTTTGACTTGTGCACAGGGTTTGCAGCGTGAATGAGCCGACCGGCTCGCTGCGAAGTGTCGCGCGGAGAAGGAACTTGTTGTCGTCCAAGAGGCGAACAAGGCACTCCAGGCGACTGCTGCGGAGGCAGAGGAGGTCCGCCAGGGCCTTGTCCCGGCGAGTGAACTGACGGCGGCTCAATCTGCGTTGAGTTCAGCTGAGAAGCGGATCGCCGACCTTGAGCGCGAGCTTAAGGAAGCGAAGGAGGAGGCAAGTTCGGCGGATGGGAGAGCCAAGGCTGCTGTTACGGCCACCGCTGAGGAGCGTAAGGTTTCTGACGCCCTCGTTGCTGGGCTACAAGACGACTAATCCTCTCTTCAAAGCTTCATCACGGGTCTCTGCCGTCCTTTGATTGGTAAGTGTGTCTGCCTCTGCCTGTAGTAGCTGCATTGCGTGATCTTTGTTGTACTTACTGCCACCCTCTGTCCACAGGTCGGATCATCGACAGCTCGGAAGAGGCGCAATGACGACGCTGGCGATGTGGCCACTCTGGTCGACTCGGCCACGTTGTCCGCGGCTTGCATTCGGGCGTATCTGCAGGAGATGTCGCCCACGGAAGTGATTCCTAGCAACCTCGTCGAAGTGTGGCGGTATCTGGAGAAGGCGTCATCAGTCGTCGAGTTCATGACGCGGTCGGCGTTCCAGCGCGGGGCGGCGACGGCGCTTAGCCTTGGGCTCTCCCACTTCCCGAAGGATTTCGATCTGGACGACGTGACGAGTGGCTACCCATCGTCGACGGGCTCGGTGGAGATTGCCGAGGTGCTGAAGCTGACGGACCGTGCCGCGGTATACTCCGATCATGTCTGGGCGATGGGCGACCTCCTTCCTTATCAGGAGACGATCGTCGCGCCCAACGACCCTGAGCCGCCGCACTGGGACTTTAAGATCGAGCAGCCCTTCCATGCGGCGATGGCGGGTGAGCTGACGACGTACCCGTCGAACCCGTACACTCCCTTCATTCGCAACCGCAAGGGTGGCGGCGAGTCGACATCGAAGCCTGCGGAATAAAACATTGTGCCCTGGGGCGTTAGTAGCAGTTCGGCCATTGGGCGCAACTTGTATTTTGTAACAACTTTGGTCTGTTATAATGGGATTTCGCGTTATTTTGTGAATTGTCTTGCGATTGTGATTGATGATTGAACGAGTCCCCGAGCGCGTCCGCCCTTTTTATGGGGTTTACCTTGTTTGTTATGTGTTTGTGTTTTCGAGTATTTTGTCGGTTGTTTTGTTATTGAGGTCGACTCGCCCGAGCTTGGAAGCCTGTCGCAGGGCGACTCCCATGAGTGCTATTTACTTCACCGCTTTCCCTAGCGCGAACGAGGTCGGGTGGCCGAGTGCCCGAGCGTGGTACTTGGTGGTTCTAGTCGCAGCTCTAGGGTGGGTGAGGATTGGGCACGTCAGAGCGAGCGCATCACTCCTAGCTGGCCCGTCGGGTCAGTCGCATGGCGAGTCTTGGGCACGCTCTCGTATTTGGCGTTTTTCCCTAGACGCTCGCTGAACTGGTCGTCAGTCCCCGAGCGTGGTACTTGGTCGTTCGAGTCGCTGTGTCGAGGATGCGGAGGATCACGGTCGCTGTGAGGAGCGAAGGCAGTTGTCTTGGCTCGTCCGTTACCAGCTAGGCGACTCCAATGGGGCTCCGGGTAGGCGTTTTTCGTGGACGTTACGGGTCCTAGGGTAACCCAGTGCCCTCGTAGCGCACTACTTGGCCGTGCCGATCGCTGTACCAGAGGTTGACTCCTGCAGTTAGCTTGACGCTGTTATTACGAGTGCGAGTGGCACAAGACATGGAGAGTAGACGCAATTTGCGGTAACCGATATATTTTATTTCATAGCTAGTGGAGGGTACATGTATGGAGTTCTAGGAGTAGAACTTCCGTAGGAGGTTTACATTCCACGGTCGCTTGACGTCGAGTTTACCGTCTCTGCGGACGTCGGTAAGGTAGTAGGCGTCGTTGCCGAGTACTCGCTCGATGGCGAATGGTCCCTCCCACGGGGGGAGAGCTTGTGCATGCCCTTCTTGTCCTGGATGAGGCGTAGCACCAGGTCGCCTTCCTGGAAGGTGCGAATTCTCACCCGCTGGCTATGGTAGCGGCGAAGTCCTTGCTGGTAGATGGCAGTGCGGGAGCGAGCTAGGTCGCGTGCCTCGTCGAGTTGATCGATTCCATCCTGGCGTGCGAGTTCGTTCGCAGCCTCCGTGTAGTGGACGACCCTTGGCGAGTCATGCTCTAGGTCGGTGGGTATGACTGCCTCGGCGTCGTACACCATGAAAAAGGGGGTGAACCCTGTCGACCTGTTGACCGAGGTGCGGATACCCCAGATGACGGAGGGTAGCTCCTCGACCCAGCACCCGGCGGTGCGCTCGAGTGGTACTTGGAGCCGCGACTTCAGGCCGTGGAGGATGCTCTGGTTGGCCCGTTCCGCCTGGCCGTTGGACTCCGGGTGGGCGACTGGGGCAAGGTCGAGTCAGATGTGATGTTCCTCGCAGAACTCGGCCATGGATCCTTTGGCGAAGTTGGTGCCATTGTCCATGATGATGCTATTTGGGAACCCGTAGCGATATATGAGCTCGCGTAGGAACTTGGTGGCGGTCTTCCCGTCGCATTTCCGGACTGGCTTGGCCTCCACCTACTTTGTGAATTTGTCGACCGCAACCAGGAGGTGGGTGAAGCCGAAGGGGGCCTTTTTGAAAGGGCCTACCATGTCCATACCCCACACGGCAAATGGCCAGGTGATGGGGATTGTATTGAGCGCTGAGCTCGGCACGTGTGTCTGGTTGGCGTACTTCTGGCACCCGACACACCGCTGGACAATGTCGACGGTGTCTGCGTGTGCGGTGGGCCAGTAGAAGCCATGCCGCATAGCCTTTGCGACCAGAGAGCGGGCACCGGCGTGGTGGCCGCAGTAACCGGAGTGGATGTCGTGAAGGATTTTGCGTCCTTTAGCGGGTTGGACGCAGCGTTGGAACACGCCGGTCACGCTGCGCTTGTGGAGCTCGCCGTCGATGATGACGAAGGATTTGCAGCGTCGCGCTATCATCCGGGCGTCTGTTTCGTCTGTCGGCAAGGTGCCTCCCTCCAGGTAGGCGATGTACGGCCTAGTCCAGTCTTCTGGCTCGGCGATGAGTGCAACCAGGGCTGCCTCTGGTTGCAGCGGGACTCCGATGTCGATCTCCCTTGGGGTAGAGACGGAAGGCTTGGTGATGGTGTCGAGGAAGACGCCGGCGGGTGGTGCGAGTCGAACCGAGCCGATGCGAGAGAGTGCGTCGGCCTCTTCGTTTTTCCGCCTGTCGATCCACTCGACGGAGTAGCCTGCGAAGTGTCCGCCCAGCTTGTCCACTGCTTGGCGGTATGCCGCCATGGTGGGGGAGACGGCGTCGCAGGTGCCAGCGACTTGCCCAGTGACGAGGTCGGAGTCTCCGTAGCAGCATAGGAAGTTGACATTCATCTCCTTGGAAGCTCGCATGCCGTGGAGTAGTGCCTCGTACTCGGCCATGTTGTTGGTGCAGGGGGTGAAGTCGAGGCAGAGGACGTAGAGGAGCTTGTCGCCCTTCGGGGAAGTTAGGACGATCCCCGCTCATGCGCCGTCTGCATTCTTGGAGCCGTCGAAGTGCAGGCTCCAGTAGTGGAGGTACGGCAGCTTTTCCGGCTGCTGGGCTTCTTCCCAGTCGGCGATGAAGTCCGCGAGAGCCTACGATTTGATCGCTTTGCGTGGTTCATACTTGATGTTGTGGACGCCGATTTCGACGTCCCACTTGGCGACTCGCCCGGTCGCCTCACGGTTGCGGATGATATCCTGCAACGGTGCTGAGGAGACGACCGTGATCGGGTGCTCATGGAAGTAGTGCGGTAGTCGCCGCTGTGCTCTGAAGACCGCGTATACCAGTTTCTGGTATTGCGGGTATCGCTGGCGCGACTTGGTGAGGACCTCGCTGATATAGTACACCGGTCGCTGTACTGGGCGCTCCTTTCCTTCCTCTGGCCGCTCGACGACCATAACGGCGCTGACGACGCGTTCGGAAGCCGCGACGTAGACCAGCATGGGTTCTTCGTCGATGGGGGCAGCGAGTAGTGGTGCTGCGAGTAGCACCTTCTTGAGGTCGCGGAGCGCATCGTCCGCCTCCTTGTCCCACTGGAAGGTGGGGTTCTTGCGCATCAGGCGGTATAGGGGCATCGCCTTTTTGCCCAGTCGAGGGATGAAGCGATTGAGAGCCGCGACTCGCCCGGCCAGCTTCTGGACGTCGCGTAGGCACTCGGGTTTGCCGAGTCGAGCGATCGTGTCGATCTTGGTGGGGTTCGCCTCAATCCCGCGCTTGGAGACAACGTAGCCTAGTAGTTGTCCTGCTGGTACACCGAAGGTGCATTTCCCTGGGTTTAGCTTTATCTTGTATTTCCGCAGGTTGGCGAATGTTTCCGCCAGGTCAGCGAGTAGGTCGCCCTGGCGAGCGGACTTCACTACCACGTCGTCGATGTAGACGTGGATATTGCGGCCAATTTGGCTCGCAAGGCATTCCTGCATGCACCGCTGGTAGGTCGCCCCGGCGTTCTTAAGGCCGAAGGTCATGGCGGTGTAGCGGAAGGCTCCGAATGGCGTGATGAACGCCGTCTTTTCCTCGTCCTCGACAGCCATTTTGATCTGGTTGTACCCAGAGTAGGCGTGGAGGAAACACAGTGATTCCGAGCCCGCGGTGGAATTGATTATTTGGTCGATCCGCGAGAGGACGAATTTCTCCTTCGGGCAGGCGCTGTTTAAGTTAGTGTAGTCGATACACATCCTCCAGGTCCCATTTTTCTTCTCGACCAGGACTGGGTTTGCCAGATACTTGGAGTATTTTATTGGCCGGATGAAGCCTGCAGCGAGTAGACGCTGCACCTCCTCGGCGATGGCTTGGCGGCGCTCTTCATTGAAGGGCTGCAGCGACTGCTTGACATGTCGCACTTTGGGGTCGGCGTTGAGTTTGTGCTCAGCGAGTTCCCTAGGGACACCAGGCATGTGAGAGGGCTTCCATGCGAAGATGTCCCTGTTCTCACGGAGGAACTCGATGAGCGCGCCTTCCTATGTTGGGCTCATGCCCGTCCCGATCGTCACCGTCTAGCTAGAGTCGTCTGGGACCAGCTCGACGGTGCAGGTGTGCGTCGTTGCCTCGAAGGCTGAGGTGTTGACGCCCTCCGAATTGGGCTTCTTGAGTATGGTGGGGTCGTTGTTGTTGACCCCGCTCGCATACTTGGGGAGCTCGTCGGCGTGGTTGGCCTCTGCCGCGATGACGGCGTCGGCGAGTTCGGCTCCTTTGGCCTCACACTCGGCGGCCATGTCGGGGTCGCCGTTGATGGTGATGACGCCGCGCGGCCCTAGGAGCTTCATCGCGTTGTACGCGTAGTGGGGCGCTGCCATGAACTTGGCGAATGCCTGGCGCCCCAGGACGCAGTGGTAGGGGCTGTCGAAGGGTACCAGCTCGAAGACGATCCGCTCGATGCAGAATTTTTCTGGTGTGCCGAAGGTGACTGGCAGCGTAACCTTGCCGATCGGGTACGCCTTCCGACCGGGGACGATGCCGTGGAACGTGGTGTAGGTTGTCTCGACCATCGACTGCGGGAGCCGCAGTCGCCTGAAGGTGTCCAGGTACAGGATGTTGATGGAGCTGCCACCGTCCATCAATGTCTTGGGGAGCCAGTAGTCTCCCACCTTGGGCTTGACCACCAGGGCGACTCGGCCTGGGTACTCGATGCGTGGCGAGTGGTCCTGGCGGCTCCAGGTGATGGGTTGCTCCGACCAGTTGAGGAACTGGGGAATGTCCACCTGGGCCACCGCGTTGACGGCGACGGCGCGGGCGATGACCTTCTTCTCGTGCTTCGTGTTGAAGCCTATGAAGGTGTGGAGCGAGCCGGCCACACTGCCAAATTTTCTGCCATTTGGTGGGTTGTTGTCGGGGTCCTCCCGCGCTCGCCGTGCCTTCTCGATCTCCTTGAGAGAGTGGCAGTCGGCGGTCATGTGTGTGGCGGGCTTCCCTTCCCTGCTGTGAAACGCACAAGGTTGGTTAAGGAGGGCCGCGGGGTCGAACCTTGGTTTCGCCTTGTAGTTGTTGCCGTCGTGGTGCTGCCCTCCATCACGGCGGAAGCTCTTGGGCTCGCGCTGCGCGTGCCCAGCGTTGGCGACGAAGTCGACTCGCCCGTCACTGCGGCGCTTGCCGGTGAGGCGAGTGTTGCTGTAGCGTAGGTCGGGCCGTCGCCCGTTCTCGTTGCCGCTCGTGCGGCGTTGGCCTCCAGACTCGTCGTCGGTTTCCTGGTTTGGGTCTTCCTCTGCGTATCTTTTGGCGATCTCAAGGAGGTCTGGTATGTTGTCGAGTGTGCGGGAATGTCGTTTGAGCTTGGCGACCAAGGGCTCATAGCGGCACGAGGTCTTGAAGTAGTGGATCGCGGTGTCCGGGTGGATGCCGACCGCGTTGTACCATAGTTCTTGCCACCGCTGGACCCAGCTGCGGGTCGACTCGCGGGGTCCCTGGATGCATTGTTCCAGTTCCTTGATGGTGGTGGCGTGGGTGTAGGAGCATTCGAAGTGCCTGAAGAAGGCATCGCGCATCTCTTCCCAGGAGTCGATGCTATTCGGGGGAAGAGTGTTGATCCACTGCCTGCATGTTCCCTCCATCATCAGGGGGAGGTAGCGGGCGGCTAGCAGGTCGGTGTGGCCAGCGATCCCCATCGCCATGAGGTAGGTGTCCAGCCACACGGAGGGGTCATATGAAGGGTCGTACTTCTCTATTTCCTTCGGCGGTTTGAAGTTCGCCGGGTATTTTTCGCCTCAGATCATCGGTCCGAAGCATCGGGGCCCGAGTCGGCTTAGCGACCCCATCGGCTCGCCGTTGCGGCGATTGGTTAGGGTGTGTCGCAGGTCGTCGGGCTGGCGTGCATGCCAGCTCTGGTTGTTGATGATGTGGGTGCGGGCATCGACAGGCTGACCGTTGGCGGCGATGAAGTTGGTCGCTGGCCTGGGGTCGTTGGTGGAGAGTGCCACGTTCGCGGGTCAGTGTTGGAGTTGCAGTGGCTCAGGTGGCGGGCAGTTGAGGGTGTTTGCCACCAATGGACGGCCGCTTGAGGCTGCTCTACTGCCCGATGAACGCGAGTACAGCCAACCTTGGGAGTCGACGCCTGCATTTTGTTGCTCGACCGCCTTTGCGAGCAGGGACTTGACATACTGGATCTGTAGGGCGGCGTCGCCGGTGGCCGTGATGTTGTCGGCCGCTGCTCGGCCCGCCACGAGGTTGTCCATCAGGGTGGATAACAGTGGTAGGCCGTTCGCGTCTCGCTCCCGTGAGGAGACAACGATCCGCGGCTGGTCCCTGGGGGGAACGCGGTTGGGTGGAGGTGGGGCGCCATTCGCCGTTGACCCCGATGGGGGCCGGGCGCTTCCTCCGGGTGGCGCGTTCTCGCAGATCGCGAATCGGCCATGCGGGACGGGTCGTTTTCGTCTTCGAAGTTCAGGGCGCGGACCTAGACGGTGGGGTTCAAGCGCGACCTGATTCGCTGCTGGTGGTAACGTGACAGCTCCTGCGCCGTCACCTGCTCGAGGCAAAAAAAATTGCGCTCGGCTTGCTCCTTGCGGACTGCCTCCGCCAGCTTCAGGCGGAGTTCCTCGACCTCCGTTGCCGTGGCGTTAGGAGGGATCGGGGTGGAGAAGGGATCCTCCGGCGGGTCAGTGCCAGTCGCCATGTAGGTTGCGGCGTGGCGACCGGTCCCGTCGCGGAGATCGGCGGAGTTTTCCGATACGGAGTCAAAGTCGAAGATCCCAAGGATGGAGGGATCCTCGAAGTCTCCAACGTTGGAGACCTGGGTGATGGATCCCGCGGGCGAAGCCGCGATGATGGATCCGGCGAGTGACGCCGGGGTCGCCGAATCGGCGTCGTCATTGAGGGCCGCGTCTTCCGCGGCCGCGGTGGTTTCGGCCACGCCGCTGTGGGCCGAGTTGTACTCAGAGGCGAGGCGGTGGATCGTGCGGACCTGGCTCTCGGAGAGCCGATCGCATGGCGGCGACTCGCGGATGCGAGCCGAATCCTCTGAGACGATGACGTCGGTGAGGCCGACGAAGAGACTGATCGTGCCGACTGGCAAGATCATGCTATGCGTGACGGGTCGTGCCGCCGGGACGTAGCTGCTCGGCAAGATCTGGAGCATCTCGCCGATTGCTATCATGCGGCCGGTGGTGACCGTCTCGTTGATGGGCGGATTGGATCTCGCTGCAGAACACCGGCCAGACCGGCCAGGCCCCACGGTGGGCGCCACTATCGTGGGAATGACAACGGCAAACGCTGCAATCGGCAGCGAGTAGTAGAACGAAGGGCAAGGGCGGCCAGCCATCTGCGGTGCGAGATGAGGGCGGAGACACGGGGTTTTACCCAGGTTCGGCCCCCCGGAGGGTAAAGACCTACTCCTGCTAGATTGTATTATGATGGAAGTACAAAGGGGTGAGCTCGACGGCTAGGCGACGAGTCGCTTGGGTGGATGATGGAACGTATCCTCTACACGCCCTGTAGGGAGGTTTATATAGACTCACCTTCCTAGGGTTTACATATCTCAACCAAATCAGTTAAGGTTTCGGTACTCGTTTAACCTAATCCGACTGGGACTATCTACTCTCCTGGGCCTTCAGCTTCCAGTCGCTTGGATCCATGCCAGGTCTTGATCCAGTCGCCGTCCTGCAGGCCCACTCGCCATTTCCTGGGCCAGTCGGAAACGTCCTGCTGGGTATACCCCGGTAGGCATATCCCCATCAGCATGCACCAGATCTACGTCGGCGTCGACACCTCCTGCGTCTACCCTCACCGAGTCATTTTTGCAGGAGAGCCTCCCCTCAGTGCTGCGAACGGTCCGCGTGGGGAATGCCTCGCCAGCAGCATCGAGGTAATGGTCATAGCAGGAGTGCAGGTAGCAGTAGGGGGTGCTAGATCAAGCAAGGACCCGACGACAGGAGGACAGATGACCACAAGGCAGGCAGCACCACAACCCACCGAGGTAGATCCTTCGGCAGCAAAGCCGGCCGAGGTGCAGGAGATGACTCCGAAGGCACCAAGGGTAAGATGGCCACCTCTGGAGAGACCAGAAAATATTCTCTAGGAAACTATAGATAACTTGACTACGCCTGTAGCACCGATACTTGATCCGGCTAATGCTCAGGCAGAGTTAGAAGAGACTAGGCAAAAAGTGCTTGAAGAAGCAAAAAAGGTGTCGGCATTGCGGGAGTCCCTAAACAGGACCCTGCGAGAATGTGCTAAGGCAAAGAAGCTAGATGTTTCCCCTGAGCGGGTCGATGAGTTAAGATTGAGAGGAAAGAACATCGTGAATGATATCAACGAAGAGCATGAAGCTCATAAAGAAGATTCCCTCGATCTAGGTTTGCCGAGGTATAACACCCTGGCGAAAAACCTAAGGGCGGCGAATGCCGTGGCACTAGAATTGCAAGGGCTGACTGGTGAAGCCTGGCAAAACAGCAAGAAAGAGTGAATGAGCTGGTGCGCATTGCGAACCAGCAGAATGAGGAAATGCTTAAGGCAGACCCGGCAAGACCTGGTGCCTCACGTATGGTTCATTCGGCTGGAGCAGCACCTGCCCTTTCAGTGGCAGCTGCATCTTCACCCGGAAACAATGCGCGAAAAGATAGAGCGGTAACTTCAGGAAAAAGAAACAAGCAGATTGTACCGTATGATCCGGCAGTAGCTGAAAAGGTCAATGAGAACAGAGGCAATGGAAGCCGACATAACAATGGCGAAAGAAACCCCCACCGTGCTGACAGAGGCAACGGAAGCCGAGGTAATGGAGACCTCGGAAGAGGAAACCAGGAGAACAATATCCCGACAGAAGAAAGGAGAGATCCGCCGCCTAATCCACAGCCGAGGACCTCGACAGGAAAGAGAAATGAGACCAACTCGCCACAATCAGGCAAATGAGAGATACAATGATGGTTACTCAGAGATGGAATATGCGGGTCATGGTAGGAATAACCACTATGAAATGCAGGAAAGAATTATGTACAAAGACTTGCCAGCAAGTGATGCAAGATTAAAACTAGACAGGCTGTACCGGTCCGAGTTGTTAGAAGAACAGAGTCCGCCGGGTCCGGCGTGTTTTGGACCCCGGATCATGGGAGAGCCGCCAGTGCCGGACTTTCAGCTGGCAAGAGGCACAAAAACATACAATGGGATCACCAAACCACAGGATTGGTTGATTGACGATGCCACTGCTGTAAAAATAGCTGGCGGAAACTTGCGATGGGCAGTACGATATGTCCCGCAAATGCTGGAAGGACCAGCTAGAGTATGGCTGAATAATCTGCCACCAGGCAGTATCAACTATTGGTTAGATTTTGAAGAGATGTTTGTCAGCAACTTCACCAAGATGCCAAAAGGCCAAACAGGCCATAGCTAGCAATGTGCAAGCAAAGGCCGAATGAGACAGACAGAGAGTTCTTGACTCGGTGGTGCAATCTCAGGAATTCATGCGAGGGGTTATAGAATCACAAGCAATAGCTTGGTTCACTCAAGAGTGTCGTTACGCCAGTGTCTTGTGGCGATCGCGAAAGAGATATGCCAACCACTTTGGCAGAAACCATCAGTATAGTAGATTCGTATGCATTGGGAGATCCGACGCAACCAGAGCTGATGTCGGCAGACCATCGAGAGCATCAGGATCAATATGCAAGAGATGTGGATAGATCATCAAGGCGCAACGAGTTCAGAGGTAGAAGAAGAGAGGAAAGACCAGATTACAGATATGCCTCTAATCAGGTGGCAGCAGTAATACAAGATCAGCCGAGTCACGGAAAGCGGTTGGCAGTAAGAATGGTCCTCAGCAATGGACACCAAGGAATGAAGGGAAGAGACAGTGGATGCTAGAACAGAAGAAGCAATGGCAAGATAGGCTGAAGTACACGTTTGAATCCATGTTGGATCAACCGTGTAAGTTCCACACTCCAAACCCAGCCAAGCCGGCTAATCATACAACCCGGCAATGCGCTTGGATGAAAAATGCAATGGGGAACCCGGCAAGAATGCAAGCACCTTCCCATCAGGCGCATCACCAGCATCAGCCGCAATTGAGTCGGGCAAATGCACAGCAGTTAATGTTACCCCCTCCTCCTCCGAGGTATGATAACTCGGATCGGAGGGATGCAGTGCATCAAGTGATAAATCAGGGTCAGGATGGAAGGATTAACCCCGGAAATAATGAACGCAATGATTACAGGGAGCATCATCAATCATATTGCATGTTTACAACAGAACAGCAAGACAGGCAAAGTGTACAGCGCCGGCATATGGAAGTGAATGCAGTTATGCCGGCCGTACCAAGATACGTGCCTTGGTCAGATCAAGAAGTAACTTGGAGTATAAAAGATCACCCAAAAATAATGCCGAGTCCGGGGTCATATGCACTTGTGCTAGATCCGATATTTGTCGGGCCTAGAATTAATGTGAAATTCTCAAAAGTACTCATTGACAATGGGAGCAGTATCAATATCATGTACAAAGATACAATGCATAAACTCGGAATATCGCAGAATATGATGCAATCCACAAGAACCACATTCCATGGGATAGTGTCGGGACTTTCATGCGAACCCATTGGGAAGGTTCGAGATGTGTTATTCGCACAAGGGAAAACTGAAGAGCGGAAAATTTGGAGTTTGAGGTGGTGGATCTAGAAAGTTGCTATCATGCTTTACTCGGACGTCCAGCGTTGGCCAAATTCATGGGTAGCTGCCACATCACATACTTTAAAATGAAGCTACCCGGACCACAAGGGGTGATAACTGTAGCAGGAGATTACAGGAAGTCAATGGAATGTGCTTCAGCCAGATCAAACATGGCCGAGTCATTGGTAATAGCAAGAGAAAAAAGAAGGATTCAGGAGGTAGCGGCCCTCGCTCAGTCGGCACAACTGAATATGCCGGCATTGGCCAACCCGCATGGAAGTGTCTCTTTCTAGCCGACTAAAGAAACAAAAAAGGTCCAGATAGATGAGCAGTTCCTAGAGCGCACCGTCACCATTGGTGCCGGCCTAGATGCCAAATAGGAAAGCGAGCTCACCAACTTCCTCCGTGAGAATCGGGATATCTTTGCATGGTCAACTCCGGACCTGCAAGGTGTGCCGAGGGAGTTGGCTGAGCACTCTCTCAATGTAAGGCCAGGAGCAAGGCCGGTGAAGCAACCTCTCCGCCGCTTCGCCGAAGACAGGAGAAAAATAATAGGGGATGAGATAGCTCGGCTCCTTGCAGCCAGGTTCATCATGGAAATGCTCTATCCGGATTGGCTATCAAACCCGATGCTAGTAGAAAAGAAGAAGGATGATCCAAATGTAGCCATCGTATGGCGAATGTGTACACGAACCTGAACAAGGCGTGTCCCAAAGATCCTTTTCCTTTACCAAGGATAGACCAAGTCATTGATTCGACCGCTGGTTGTGAGCTGTTATCGTTTGTAGACGCGTATTCTGGTTTCCACCAGATACCGTTAAATCTGGCTGATCAAATAAAGACTGCATTTATTACCCCGTACGGGGCTTATTGCTATCGCACCATGCCATTCGGCCTGCGCAACGCAGGGGCAACCTACCAGAGATGTATGCAAAAGTGTCTACATGACCAGATAGGGGAAAATGTACAAGTATATGTAGACGATGTGGTTATCAAAACCAAAGAGAGCAAAACGCTGCTGGATGATATTCGACAGACATTCGTGAATTTGAGAAGATTCTGAATGAAACTTAACCCGGAGAAATGTACCTTCGGTGTACCAGCTGGGAAACTACTAGGTTTTCTCGTATCCAGCCGAGGTATAGAGGCCAATCCAACTAAAATAAGAGCGGTAGAAAGGATGGAACTACCGAGATGTCTAAATGACGTACAGAAGTTCACGGGTTGCCTGGCTTGGCTTAGCCGATTCGTATGTCGACTGGAGAGAAGGCATTACCACTATACCAACTGATGAAAAAATCTGATAAATTCATTTGGACACCGCCGACAGATAATGCATTTCATGAACTGAAGAAAATGTTGGTCACAACAACAATCCTGGCTTCTCGCGCATCTCTTCCCAGGAGTCTGAAGAAGGCATCGCGCATCTCTTCCCAGGAGTCGATGCTATTCGGGGGAAGAGTGTTGATCCACTGCCTGCATGTTCCCTCCATCATCAGGGGGAGGTAGCGGGCGGCTAGCAGGTCGGTGTGGCCAGCGATCCCCATCGCCATGAGGTAGGTGTCCAGCCACACGGAGGGGTCATATGAAGGGTCGTACTTCTCTATTTCCTTCGGCGCTTTGAAGTTCGCCGGGTATTTTTCGCCTCGGATCATCGGTCCGAAGCATCGGGGCCCGAGTCGGCTTAGCGACCCATCGGCTCGCCGTTGCGGCGATTGGTTAGGGTGTGTCGCAGGTCGTCGGGCTGGCGTGCACGCCAGCTCTGGTTGTTGATGATGTGGGTGCGGGCATCGACAGGCTGACCGTTGGCGGCGATGAAGTTGGTCGCTGGCCTGGGGTCGTTGGTGGAGAGTGCCACGTTCGCGGGTCAGTGTTGGAGTTGCAGTGGCTCGGGTGGCGGGCAGTTGAGGGTGTTTGCCGCAAATGGACGGCCGCTTGAGGCCGCTCTGCTGCCCGATGAACGCGAGTACAGCCAACCTTGGGAGTCGACGCCTGCATTTTGTTGCTCGACCGCCTTTGCGAGCAGGGACTTGACATACTGGATCTGTAGGGCGGCGGCGCCGGTGGCCGTGATGTTGTCGGCCGCTGCTCGGCCCGCCACGAGGTTGTCCATCAGGGTGGATAACAGTGGTAGGTCGTTCGCGTCTCGCTCCCGTGAGGAGACAACGATCCGCGGCTGGTCCCTGGGGGGAACGCGGTTGGGTGGAGGTGGGGCGCCATTCGCCGTTGACCCCGGTGGGGGCCGGGCGCTTCCTCCGGGTGGCGCGTTCTCGCAGATCGCGCGCTCGGCCACGCGGGACGGGTCGTTTTCGTCGTCGAAGTTCAGGGCGCGGCCCTAGACGGTGGGGTTCAAGCGCGACCTGATTCGCTGCTGGTGGTAACGTGACAGCTCCTGCGCCGTCACCTGCTCGAGGCGAAATTTTTTGCGCTCGGCTTGCTCCTTGCGGACTGCCTCCGCCAGCTTCAGGCGGAGTTCCTCGACCTCTGTTGCCGTGGCGTTAGGAGGGATCGGGGTGGAGAAGGGATCCTCCGGCGGGTCAGTGCCAGTCGCCATGTAGGTTGCGGCGTGGCGACCGGTCCCGTTGCGGAGATCGGCGGAGTTTTCCGATCCGGAGTCGAAGTCGAAGATCCCAAGGATGGAGGGATCCTCGAAGTCTCCAACGTTGGAGACCTGGGTGATGGAGCCCGCGGGCGAAGCCGCGATGATGGATCCGGCGAGTGACGCCGGGGTCGCCGAATCGGCGTCGTCATTGAGGGCCGCGTCTTCCGCGGCCGCGGTGGTTTCGGCCACGCCGCTGTGGGCCGAGTTGTACTCGGAGGCGAGGCGGTGGATCGTGCAGACCTGGCTCTCGGAGAGCCGATCGCATGGCGGCGACTCGCGGATGCGAGCCGAATCCTCTGAGACGATGACGTCGGTGAGGCCGACGAAGAGACTGATCGTGCCGACTGGCAAGATCATGCTATGCGTGACGGGTCGTGCCGCCGGGACGTAGCTGCTCGGCAAGATCTGGAGCATCTCGCCGATTGCTATCATGCGGCCGGTGGTGACCGTCTCGTTGATGGGCAGATTGGATCTCGCTGCAGAACACCGGCCAGACCGGCCAGGCCCCACGGTGGGCGCCACTATCGTGGGAATGACAACGGCAGACGCTGCAATCGGCAGCGAGTAGTAGAACGAAGGGCAAGGGCGGCCAGCCATCTGCGGTGCGAGATAAGGGAGGAGACACGGGGTTTTACCCAGGTTCGGCCCCCCGGAGGGTAAAGACCTACTCCTGCTAGATTGTATTATGATGGAAGTACAAAGGGGTGAGCTCGACGGCTAGGCGACGAGTCGCTTGGGTGGATGATGGAACGTATCCTCTACACGCCTCAGAGAGGTTTATATAGACTCACCTTCCTAGGGTTTACATATCTCAACCAAATCAGTTAAGGTTTTTGATTTCGTTTAACCTAATCCGATTTGGGACTATCTACTCTCCGGCCTTCAGCTTCCAAATGCTTGGATCCATGCCGGTCTTGATCCCGATCGTCCTGCAGGCCCACTCGCCATTTCCTGGGCCAGTCGGAAACGTCCTGCTGGGTATACCCCGGTAGGCATATCCCCATCAGCATGCACCAGATCTACGTCGGCGTCGACACCTCCTGCGTCTACCCTCACCGAGTCATTTTTGCAGGAGAGCCTCCCCTTAGTGCTGCGAACGGTCCTCGTGGGGAATGCCTCGCCAGCAGCATCGAGGTAATGGTCATAGCAGGAGTGCAGGTAGCAGTAGGGGGTGCTAGATCAAGCAAGGACCCGACGACAGGAGGACAGATGACCACAAGGCAGGCAGCACCACAACCCACCGAGGTAGATCCTTCGGCAGCAAAGCCGGCCGAGGTGCAGGAGATGACTCCGAAGGCACCAAGGGTAAGATGGCCACCTCTGGAGAGACCAGAAAATATTCTCTAGGAAACTATAGATAACTTGACTACGCCTGTAGCACCGATACTTGATCCGGCTAATGCTCAGGCAGAGTTAGAAGAGACTAGGCAAAAAGTGCTTGAAGAAGCAAAAAAGGTGTCGGCATTGCGGGAGTCCCTAAACAGGACCCTGCGAGAATATGCTAAGGCAAATAAGCTAGATGTTTCCCCTGAGCGGGTCGATGAGTTAAGATTGAGAGGAAAGAACCTCATGAATGATATCAACAAAGAGCATGAAGCTCATAAAGAAGATTCCGTCGATCTAGGTTTGCCGAGGTATAACACCCTGGCGAAAAACCTAAGGGCGGCGAATGCCGTGGCACTAGAATTGCAAGGGCTGACCGGTGAAGCCTGGCAAAACAGCAAGAAAGAGTGAATGAGCTGGTGCGCATTGCGAACCAGCAGAATGAGGAAATTCTTAAGGCAGACCCGGCAAGACCTGGTGCCTCACGTATGGTTCATTCGGCTGGAGCAGCACCTGCCCTTTCAGTGGCAGCTGCATCTTCACCCGGAAACAATGCGCGAAAAGATAGAGCGGTAACTTCAGGAAAAAGAAACAAGCAGATTGTACCGTATGATCCGGCAGTAGCTGAAAAGGTCAATGAGAACAGAGGCAATGGAAGCCGACATAACAATGGCGAAAGAAACCCCCACCGTGCTGACAGAGGCAACGGAAGCCGAGGTAATGGAGACCTCGGAAGAGGAAACCAGGAGAACAATATCCCGACAGAAGAAAGGAGAGATCCGCCGCCTAATCCACAGCCGAGGACCTCGACAGGAAAGAGAAATGAGACCAACTCGCCACAATCAGGCAAATGAGAGATACAATGATGGTTACTCAGAGATGGAATATGCGGGTCATGGTAGGAATAACCACTATGAAATGCAGGAAAGAATTATGTACAAAGACTTGCCAGCAAGTGATGCAAGATTAAAACTAGACAGGCTGTACCGGTCCGAGTTGTTAGAAGAACAGGGTCCGCCGGGTCTGGCGTGTTTTGGACCCCGGATCATGGGAGAGCCGCCAGTGCCGGACTTTCAGCTGGCAAGAGGCACAAAAACATACAATGGGATCACCAAACCACAGGATTGGTTGATTGACTATGCCACTGCTGTAAAAATAGCTGGCGGAAACTTGCGATGGGCAGTACGATATGTCCCGCAAATGCTGGAAGGACCAGCTAGAGTATGGCTGAATAATATGCCACCAGGCAGTATCAACTATTGGTTAGATTTTGAAGAGATGTTTGTCGAACTTCACCAAGATTACAAAGGCCAAACAGGCCACAGCAGCTAGCAATGTGCAAGCAAAGGCCGAATGAGACAGACAGAGAGTTCTTGACTCGGTGGTGCAATCTCAGGAATTCATGCGAGGGGTTATAGAATCACAAGCAATAGCTTGGTTCACTCAAGAGTGTCGTTACGCCAGTGTCTTGTGGCAGCGACTGCAAAGAGATATGCCAACCACTTTGGCAGAAACCATCAGTATAGTAGATTCGTATGCATTGGGAGATCCGACGCAACCAGAGCTGATGTCGGCAGACCATCGAGAGCATCAGGATCAATATGCAAGAGATGTGGCTAGATCATCAAGGCGCAACGAGTTCAGAGGTAGAAGAAGAGAGGAAAGACCAGATTACAGATATGCCTCTAATCAGGTGGCAGCAGTAATACAAGATCAGCCGAGTCACGGAAACAGTCAGCGGCAGAAGAATGGTCCTCAGCAATGGACACCAAGGAATGAAGGGAAGAGACAGTGGATGCCAGAACAGAAGAAGCAATGGCAGGAGAGGCCGAAGTACACGTTTGAATCCATGTTGGATCAACCGTGTAAGTTCCACACTCCAAACCCAGCCAAGCCGGCTAATCATACAACCCGGCAATGCGCTTGGATGAAAAATGCAATGGGGAACCCGGCAGGAATGCAAGCACCTTCCCATCAGGCGCATCAGCAGCATCAGCCGCAATTGACTGGGGCAAATGCACAACAGTTAATGTTACCCCCTCCTCCTCCGAGGTATGATAACTCGGATCGGAGGGATGCAGTGCATCAAGTGATAAATCAGGGTCAGGATGGAAGGATTAACCCCGGAAATAATGAACGCAATGATTACAGGGAGCATCATCAATCATATTGCATGTTTACAACAGAACAGCAAGACAGGCAAAGTGTACAGCGCCGGCATATGGAAGTGAATGCAGTTATGCCGGCCGTACCAAGATACGTGCCTTGGTCAGATCAAGAAGTAACTTGGAGTATAAAAGATCACCCAAAAATAATGCCGAGTCCGGGGTCATATGCACTTGTGCTAGATCCGATATTTGTCGGGCCTAGAATTAATGTGAAATTCTCAAAAGTACTCATTGACAATGGGAGCAGTATCAATATCATGTACAAAGATACAATGCATAAACTCGGAATATCGCAGAATATGATGCAATCCACAAGAACCACATTCCATGGGATAGTGTCGGGACTTTCATGCGAACCCATTGGGAAGGTTCGAGTAGATGTGTTATTCGGCACAAGGGAAAACTGAAGAGCGAAAAATTTGGAGCTTGAGGTGGTGGATCTAGAAAGTTGCTATCATGCTTTACTCGGACGTCCAGCGTTGGCCAAATTCATGGGTAGCTGCCACATCACATACTTTAAAATGAAGCTACCCGGACCACAAGGGGTGATAACTGTAGCAGGAGATTACAGGAAGTCAATGGAATGTGCTTCAGCCAGATCAAACATGGCCGAGTCATTGGTAATAGCAAGAGAAAAAAGAAGGATTCAGGAGGTAGCGGCCCTCGCTCAGTCGGCACAACTGAATATGCCGGCATTGGCCAACCCGCATGGAAGTGTCTCTTTCTAGCCGACTAAAGAAACAAAAAAGGTCCAGATAGATGAGCAGTTCCTAGAGCGCACCGTCACCATTGGTGCCGGCCTAGATGCCAAATAGGAAAGCGAGCTCACCAACTTCCTCCGTGAGAATCGGGATATCTTTGCATGGTCAACTCCGGACCTGCAAGGTGTGCCGAGGGAGTTGGCTGAGCACTCTCTCAATGTAAGGCCAGGAGCAAGGCCGGTGAAGCAACCTCTCCGCCGCTTCGCCGAAGACAGGAGAAAAATAATAGGGGATGAGATAGCTCGGCTCCTTGCAGCCAGGTTCATCATGGAAATGCTCTATCCGGATTGGCTATCAAACCCGATGCTAGTAGAAAAGAAGAAGGATGATCCAAATGTAGCCATCGTATGGCGAATGTGTACACGAACCTGAACAAGGCGTGTCCCAAAGATCCTTTTCCTTTACCAAGGATAGACCAAGTCATTGATTCGACCGCTGGTTGTGAGCTGTTATCGTTTGTAGACGCGTATTCTGGTTTCCACCAGATACCGTTAAATCTGGCTGATCAAATAAAGACTGCATTTATTACCCCGTACGGGGCTTATTGCTATCTCACCATGCCATTCGGCTGCATAGCAGGGCAACCTACCAGAGATGTATGCAAAAGTGTCTACATGACCAGATAGGGGAAAATGTACAAGTATATGTAGACGATGTGGTTATCAAAACCAAAGAGAGCAAAACGCTGCTGGATGATATTCGACAGACATTCGTGAATTTGAGAAGATTCTGAATGAAACTTAACCCGGAGAAATGTACCTTCGGTGTACCAGCTGGGAAACTACTAGGTTTTCTCGTATCCAGCCGAGGTATAGAGGCCAATCCAACTAAAATAAGAGCGGTAGAAAGGATGGAACTACCGAGATGTCTAAATGACGTACAGAAGTTCACGGGTTGCCTGGCTTGGCTTAGCCGATTCGTATGTCGACTGGAGAGAAGGCATTACCACTATACCAACTGATGAAAAAATCTGATAAATTCATTTGGACACCGCCGACAGATAATGCATTTCATGAACTGAAGAAAATGTTGGTCACAACAACAATCCTGGCTTCTCGCGCATCTCTCCCTAGGAGTCTGAAGAAGGCATCGCGCATCTCTTCCCAGGAGTCAATGCTATTCGGGGGAAGAGTGTTGATCCACTGCCTGCATGTTCCCTCCATCATCAGGGGGAGGTAGCGGGCGGCTAGCAGGTCGGTGTGGCCAGCGATCCCCATCGCCATGAGGTAGGTGTCCAGCGTACTTCTCTATTTCCTTCGGCGCTTTGAAGTTCGCCGGGTATTTTTCGCCTCGGATCATCGGTCCGAAGCATCGGGGCCCGAGTCGGCTTAGCGACCCCATCGGCTTGCCGTTGCGACGATTGGTTAGGGTGTGTCGCAGGTCGTCGGGCTGGCGTGCACGCCAGCTCTGGTTGTTGATGATGTGGGTGCGGGCATCGACAGGCTGACCGTTGGCGGCGATGAAGTTGGTTGCTGGCCTGGGATCTGTAACATCCCTAAAAATCATGTTTCAAAACTCATTCATATCATCTTTGCATCATTCATCCATTTAGGGTTTTTCTCAAAATCATTTAGAAACACAAACTTTGGCTATGATTTCATGTGGGCAATTTATCTCAATTGGCCATCACCCTTTGAGATTTGATTGTCTATGAACTTGTTTGCTTGCCTCCATGGTTGGAAAGATTAGAAGTAGCATTTAAACCCAAGATTCCAATTTAGAAATATTTTATAAACCCTATTCCAAATATTTGCAACTAGAGCAAATCTCTGTTTATTTTGAAACCCAAGCTTGACCAAGCCTTTGCAAGGTAACCACTAGGTTATTTGATTGTTTGTGAACCCACAGAACCCTGCAAAAATCCCCAAAGAAGTTTGAATTCAAAAGGATTTGAATTCATATCAAATTCTATTCAGAAAATGGAATTAGAAAAAGAAAAAGCTTAAACAAAAGAAAAGGGCCGAGCGGCCAGAATCTGGCCCAGCAGCACATCGAGCCCAGCAAGCCCACCCGGGGATCTCCTCATTCTTCTCACACGCGCGAGCACACGCAGACAGACGCTGACAGCCCGACCCCACCAACACCTCGCACTCTTCGCTGACGAGCGGGCCCAGTCCACGTCGTCCTCGTCTTCCCCAGACCGCGCCTGCGACCACGTCGCCGCAGCAGTGAAGGCCGGTAATGGCGCGGCGTAAATGGGCATTAAAACTCGAGCGTTTCCTGTCGATTCCCCGGCTATAAGATCCTCTCTGTCCTGCGATCTTTTTCCCCCAGACACCTCGCTCACTCCGCCACCAGGCTGCCCTCAATCAGCTTTGCACCGCCGCAGACAGAGCCTCTCCGGCGATCGATTCCGGTGAGTCCAGAGCTCCCCTCTGCCTCTTGTTCTTACAATCTGACTCAGCGTGTCTTGGCGCATCTCCTGACCACACTAGTATGTCCTGTACTGCCCCAGGTCGCCGGTTCCACCTGACACCGCGAGCACCGACGGCGACATCAACTCCGACGAGCTTTCCCGGTAGGTACAGACCGCCCCTCGCCTTCCCGTTCATGCTCACTACTTCGCCTCGACTCTGTGAATCTAACCGTGTCCTCGCCTTGCCTTGGGGTGATCCACAGCAACGTCCACGACGACCACCCGACGCAACCGCCGCCCACAGCAACTCCGGCGAGCAATCTAGGACAGCCCGGCGCCTTGACCAATCATGAAGTACGACGAAGCTTCGCGTGACCCCAGGCCCGGTGAGCTACTCCTCCTTCTCCCTCGCCGTCTGCATCATCGGCAACGTCATCGACCGACAGTTCCGCCGCCGGTAGCCGCCGCTCCGCCGCCAGTTCTTGGCCAGAGAAATAGCAGTCGTTAGATCTGTATCGTAGCGCTAGGATAGATCCACTTAACCCCGAAGCGGTACGCGATCTGAGCCGCCAGATTTCATTTAGATCCTACGGCTGTGGAGCTCGATCCAGTGCGAAACGGTACGGGCGAATAAGAACATGACGCGTGGCTAGGTTAAGATCTGGAAATAGAATTTAAAAACAGATTTTGATCCAGATTTCAAATGCCAATATCTTTTGATTTCCACGTTAGAATTTTGCAAACTTTATACCGTTGGATTCAGAAAAACAAGACCTTTCTGCCTATCCTTTTTGTTTAGCAAATAGTAACCATTTGATTGGCTTAAATTGCAGAGACATGTTTGAGGCCATTTTAAGTATAGATTTAGTTTAGTATTTTTGTTTAGGGTTAAATTTTGTTTAGTTGGTAAACTAGTGGCTTGCTAAGTTTCTGTATTCATGTACTTGCTTGGTTGAGTTTTCAAAAATCATCACTTGGTAGATTCATGCATGCATGCATTCATACTATTTCTTGTTTGTATATATTTGTGTGTAATTGTGTGCTACAACTTTGTGTGTAGATTTTGCTAGTGATTGTGATTGTGACGAGTGCTACTCTCCACACTACCAAGGCAAGTGATATCCTCATGAATATTCCATTCCTATATTTTTGCATTAGTATTATTTTTCTAAGTATAGGACTTGCATGGTTATTTGCTAAGAACAAGCTATGCTTTGGGAAAACCTATTAGGTGAAGCCTTAGTGAAAATTTCCTAAGTCCAGATTCCTATTACTATCATGCTTAGCCTAGCTACTAGAAAACAAGGGTGGTTTATATATTCACTATGGAAAAATTTCTAAGTCTAAGGACTTATGTTTTTGTAAAATAAAACAACTAAGTTAATGAATCACCTGGGTGGAATGGAAGGAATGGTTTATGTTGAGTGGTTCACAAGGCCAGGGACTGGCTTGTGTATCTCACTTGTGGATGGCCACCCAGGAAACAAAGAGATTTGAGATGTCAAAAGTTGAGAAGCTTCAAGTGCAACCACTTGGCATTATGGGCTCTGCCATGATCTTAGGATGCTGGAACTTAGTCTCTTGGACAGTGGGTGGTAGATGGGATGATAGGTTGGAACGCGTCCATTTGACTAAGGAAAGGCTACTGAAGGATCATTCTTGGGAAACCAAGGCTTGTGGGTAAAGTGCACCACCTCTGCAGAGTGTAAAACCTAAGTACTTAGCCATGTCCCCGTGAGGACAATTTGAGCATCAAGACATGGAAACTTCAAGAATCTCATCACTCCAATTTCTAAATAAAACTTGAGGGTGAACAAAGGGATAAAAGGATCTTCAGTCATTGATTGCTAGATGCCCTGAGTGGATCTAGAGTCTTTGTTTGATAGATGCCTTGGGTGTTTTTGCCAAGTAAATCTTCAGTCTTGGATTGGAAGATGTCTTGGAAAGTTTTTGCCAAACAAAAACTTAGTATTTTCAAAAGTTAAGGAAAAATCTATTTTGAGCAATGCAAGCCTAAGCTCCACCAGCCAAATGCATACAGTATTATAGTCCACTTATATTATACTAAGGTATCACTTGCCAATACTATTCCAAAGTATTGACCCTTGTGGCTGTAACTTATGATGTTGCAGGTTACTCTGATGATGATTAGGAGTCATGAGTCTACACTCAACATGCTTGCCTGTGGCACATGAAGATGAAGACTTATGTTTATTTACTTATTCCATAAACTCTTGTACTAGGCCTTTGGCCATGAGTTGTAAAAGACTATGTTTTATCTCTGGAATGACTGTAATAAACGACCTTTGTATCTGTGTACTTCATCTTAAACTGTGGATGCTAGCAATGATCCAGGGACTAGCATTGCAATCACAGGGATCTTTTCCTTTACAAAGGAGGGATCTTACAGGATCATTGGTGGAGAGTGCCACGTTCGCGGGTCAGTGTTGGAGTTGCAGTGGCTCGGGTGGCGGGCAGTTGAGGGTGTTTGCCGCCAATGGACGGCCGCTTGAGGCCGCTCTGCTGCCCGATGAACGCGAGTACAGCCAACCTTGGGAGTCGACGCCTGCATTTTGTTGCTCGACCGCCTTTGCGAGCAGGGACTTGACATACTGGATCTATAGGGCGGCATCGCCGGTGGCCGTGATGTTGTCGGCCGCTGCTCGGCCCACCACGAGGTTGTCCATCAGGGTGGATAACAGTGGTAGGCCGTTTGCGTCTCGCTCCCGTGAGGAGACAACGATCCGCGGCTGGTCCCTGGGGGGAACGCGGTTGGGTGGAGGTGGGGCGCCATTCGCCGTTGACCCCGGTGGGGGCCGGGCGCTTCCTCCGGGTGGCGCGTTCTCGCAGATCGCGCGCTCGGCCACGCGGGACGGGTCGTTTTCGTCGTCGAAGTTCAGGGCGCGGCCCTAGACGGTGGGGTTCAAGCGCGACCTGATTCGCTGCTGGTGGTAACGTGACAGCTCCTGCGCCGTCACCTGCTCGAGGCGAAATTTTTTGCGCTCGGCTTGCTCCTTGCGGACTGCCTCCGCCAGCTTCAGGCGGAGTTCCTCGACCTCCGTTGCCGTGGCGTTAGGAGGGATCGGGGTGGAGAAGGGATCCTCCGGTGGGTCAGTGCCAGTCGCCATGTAGGTTGCGCGTGGCGGCGGTCCGTTGCGGAGATCGGCGGAGTTTTCCGATCCGGAGTCGAAGTCGAAGATCCCAAGGATGGAGGGGTCCTCGAAGTCTCCAACGTTGGAGACCTGGGTGATGGAGCCCACGGGTGAAGCCGCGATGATGGATCCGGCGAGTGACGCCGGGGTCGCCGAATCGGCGTCGTCATTGAGGGCCGCGTCTTCCGCGGCCGCGGTGGTTTCGGCCACGCCGCTGTGGGCCGAGTTGTACTCGGAGGCGAGGCGGTGGATCGTGCAGACCTGGCTCTCGGAGAGCCGATCGCATGGCGGCGACTCGCGGATGCGAGCCGAATCCTCTGAGACGATGACGTCGGTGAGGCCGACGAAGAGACTGATCGTGCCGACTGGCAAGATCATGCTATGCGTGACGGGTCGTGCCGCCGGGACGTAGCTGCTCGGCAAGATCTGGAGCATCTCGCCGATTGCTATCATGCGGCCGGTGGTGACCGTCTCGTTGATGGGCAGATTGGATCTCGCTGCAGAACACCGGCCAGACCGGCCAGGCCCCACGGTGGGCGCCACTATCGTGGGAATGACAACGGCAGACGCTGCAATCGGTAGCGAGTAGTAGAACGAAGGGCAAGGGCGGCCAGCCATCTGCGGTGCAAGATGAGGGCGGAGACACGGGGTTTTACCCAGGTTCGGCCCCCCGGAGGGTAAAGACCTACTCCTGCTAGATTGTATTATGATGGAAGTACAAAGGGGTGAGCTCGACGGCTAGGCGACGAGTCGCTTGGGTGGATGATGGAACGTATCCTCTACACGCCCTGTAGGGAGGTTTATATAGACTCACCTTCCTAGGGTTTACATATCTCAACCAAATCAGTTAAGGTTTCGGTACTCGTTTAACCTAATCCGACTGGGACTATCTACTCTCCTGGGCCTTCAGCTTCCAGTCGCTTGGATCCATGCCAGGTCTTGATCCAGTCGCCGTCCTGCAGGCCCACTCGCCATTTCCTGGGCCAGTCGGAAACGTCCTGCTGGGTATACCCCGGTAGGCATATCCCCATCAGCATGCACCAGATCTATGTCGGCGTCGACACCTCCTGCGTCTACCCTCACCGAGTCATTTTTGCAGGAGAGCCTCCCCTCAGTGCTGCGAACGGTCCGCGCGGGGAATGCCTCGCCAGCAGCATCGAGGTAATGGTCATAGCAGGAGTGCAGGTAGCAGTAGGGGGTGCTAGATCAAGCAAGGACCCGACGAAAGGAGGACAGATGACCACAAGGCAGGCAGCATCACAACCCACCGAGGTAGATCCTTCGGCAGCAAAGCCGGCCGAGGTGCAGGAGATGACTCCGAAGGCACCAAGGGTAAGATGGCCACCTCTGGAGAGACCAGAAAATATTCTCTAGGAAACTATAGATAACTTGACTATGCCTGTAGCACCGATACTTGATCCGGCTAATGCTCAGGCAGAGTTAGAAGAGACTAGGCAAAAAGTGCTTGAAGAAGCAAAAAAGGTGTCGGCATTGCGGGAGTCCCTAAACAGGACCCTGCGAGAATATGCTAAGGCAAATAAGCTAGATGTTTCCCCTGAGCGGGTCGATGAGTTAAGATTGAGAGGAAAGAACCTCATGAATGATATCAACAAAGAGCATGAAGCTCATAAAGAAGATTCCCTCGATCTAGGTTTGCCGAGGTATAACACCCTGGCGAAAAACCTAAGGGCGGCGAATGCCGTGGCACTAGAATTGCAAGGGCTGACCGGTGAAGCCTGGCAAAACAGCAAGAAAGAGTGAATGAGCTGGTGCGCATTGCGAACCAGCAGAATGAGGAAATGCTTAAGGCAGACCCGGCAAGACCTGGTGCCTCACGTATGGTTCATTCGGCTGGAGCAGCACCTGCCCTTTCA
The DNA here is from genome assembly GCA_023614405.1 of Avena insularis. NCBI lineage: Eukaryota > Viridiplantae > Streptophyta > Magnoliopsida > Poales > Poaceae > Avena > Avena insularis. Next base: position 325,925,205 of record CM042691.1, on the reverse strand, counting down.
GTGGCAGCTGCATCTTCACCCGGAAACAATGCGCGAAAAGATAGAGCGGTAACTTCAGGAAAAAGAAACAAGCAGATTGTACCGTATGATCCGGCAGTAGCTGAAAAGGTCAATGAGAACAGAGGCAATGGAAGCCGACATAACAATGGCGAAAGAAACCCCCACCGTGCTGACAGAGGCAACGGAAGCCGAGGTAATGGAGACCTCGGAAGAGGAAACCAGGAGAACAATATCCCGACAGAAGAAAGGAGAGATCCGCCGCCTAATCCACAGCCGAGGACCTCGACAGGAAAGAGAAATGAGACCAACTCGCCACAATCAGGCAAATGAGAGATACAATGATGGTTACTCAGAGATGGAATATGCGGGTCATGGTAGGAATAACCACTATGAAATGCAGGAAAGAATTATGTACAAAGACTTGCCAGCAAGTGATGCAAGATTAAAACTAGACAGGCTGTACCGGTCCGAGTTGTTAGAAGAACAGGGTCCGCCGGGTCCGGCGTGTTTTGGACCCCGGATCATGGGAGAGCCGCCAGTGCCGGACTTTCAGCTGGCAAGAGGCACAAAAACATACAATGGGATCACCAAACCACAGGATTGGTTGATTGACTATGCCACTGCTGTAAAAATAGCTGGCGGAAACTTGCGATGGGCAGTACGATATGTCCCGCAAATGCTGGAAGGACCAGCTAGAGTATGGCTGAATAATCTGCCACCAGGCAGTATCAACTATTGGTTAGATTTTGAAGAGATGTTTGTCAGCAACTTCACCAGTACTTACAAAAGGCCAAACAGGCCACAGCAGCTAGCAATGTGCAAGCAAAGGCCGAATGAGACAGACAGAGAGTTCTTGACTCGGTGGTGCAATCTCAGGAATTCATGCGAGGGATTATAGAATCACAAGCAATAGCTTGGTTCACTCAAGAGTGTCGTTACGCCAGTGTCTTGTGGCAGCGACTGCAAAGAGATATGCCAACCACTTTGGCAGAAACCATCAGTATAGTAGATTCGTATGCATTGGGAGATCCGACGCAACCAGAGCTGATGTCGGCAGACCATCGAGAGCATCAGGATCAATATGCAAGAGATGTGGCTAGATCATCAAGGCGCAACGAGTTCAGAGGTAGAAGAAGAGAGGAAAGACCAGATTACAGATATGCCTCTAATCAGGTGGCAGCAGTAATACAAGATCAGCCGAGTCACGGAAACAGTCAGCGGCAGAAGAATGGTCCTCAGCAATGGACACCAAGGAATGAAGGGAAGAGACAGTGGATGCTAGAACAGAAGAAGCAATGGCAAGATAGGCTGAAGTACACGTTTGAATCCATGTTGGATCAACCGTGTAAGTTCCACACTCCAAACCCAGCCAAGCCGGCTAATCATACAACCCGGCAATGCGCTTGGATGAAAAATGCAATGGGGAACCCGGCAGGAATGCAAGCACCTTCCCATCAGGCGCATCAGCAGCATCAGCTGCAATTGACTGGGGCAAATGCACAGCAGTTAATGTTACCCCTCCTCCTCCGAGGTATGATAACTCGGATCGGAGGGATGCAGTGCATCAAGTGATAAATCAGGGTCAGGATGGAAGGATTAACCCCGGAAATAATGAACGCAATGATTACAGGGAGCATCATCAATCATATTGCATGTTTACAACAGAACAGCAAGACAGGCAAAGTGTACAGCGCCGGCATATGGAAGTGAATGTAGTTATGCCGGCCGTACCAAGATACGTGCCTTGGTCAGATCAAGAAGTAACTTGGAGTATAAAAGATCACCCAAAAATAATGCCGAGTCCGGGGTCATATGCACTTGTGCTAGATCCGATATTTGTCGGGCCTAGAATTAATGTGAAATTCTCAAAAGTACTCATTGACAATGGGAGCAGTATCAATATCATGTACAAAGATACAATGCATAAACTTGGAATATCGCAGAATATGATGCAATCCATAAGAACCACATTCCATGGGATAGTGCCGGGACTTTCATGCGAACCCATTGGGAAGGTTCGAGTAGATGTGTTATTCGGCACAAGGGAAAACTAAAGAGCGAAAAATTTGGAGTTTGAGGTGGTGGATCTAGAAAGTTGCTATCATGCTTTACTCGGACGTCCAGCGTTGGCCAAATTCATGGGTAGCTGCCACATCACATACTTTAAAATGAAGCTACCCGGACCACAAGGGGTGATAACTGTAGCAGGAGATTACAGGAAGTCAATGGAATGTGCTTCAGCCAGATCAAACATGGCCGAGTCATTGGTAATAGCAAGAGAAAAAAGAAGGATTCAGGAGGTAGCGGCCCTCGCTCAGTCGGCACAACTGAATATGCCGGCATTGGCCAACCCGCATGGAAGTGTCTCTTTCTAGCCGACTAAAGAAACAAAAAATGTCCAGATAGATGAGCAGTTCCTAGAGCGCACCGTCACCATTGGTGCCGGCCTAGATGCCAAATAGGAAAGCGAGCTCACCAACTTCCTCCGAGAGAATCGGGATATCTTTGCATGGTCAACTCCGGACCTGCAAGGTGTGCCGAGGGAGTTGGCTGAGCACTCTCTCAATGTAAGGCCAGGAGCAAGGCCGGTGAAGCAACCTCTCCGCCGCTTCGCCGAAGACAGGAGAAAAATAATAGGGGATGAGATAGCTCGGCTCCTTGCAGCCAGGTTCATCATGGAAATGCTCTATCCGGATTGGCTATCAAACCCGATGCTAGTAGAAAAGAAGAAGGATGATCCAAATGTAGCCATCGTATGGCGAATGTGTACACGAACCTGAACAAGGCGTGTCCCAAAGATCCTTTTCCTTTACCAAGGATAGACCAAGTCATTGATTCGACCGCTGGTTGTGAGCTGTTATCGTTTGTAGACGCGTATTCTGGTTTCCACCAGATACCGTTAAATCTGGCTAATCAAATAAAGACTGCATTTATTACCCCGTACGGGGCTTATTGCTATCGCACCATGCCATTCGGCCTGCGCAACGCAGGGGCAACCTACCAGAGATGTATGCAAAAGTGTCTACATGACCAGATAGGGGAAAATGTACAAGTATATGTAGACGATGTGGTTATCAAAACCAAAGAGAGCAAAACGCTGCTGGATGATATTCGGCAGACATTCGTGAATTTGAGAAGATTCTGAATGAAACTTAACCCGGAGAAATGTACCTTCGGTGTACCAGCTGGGAAACTACTAGGTTTTCTCGTATCCATCCGAGGTATAGAGGCCAATCCAACTAAAATAAGAGCGGTAGAAAGGATGGAACTGCCGAGATGTCTAAATGACGTACAGAAGTTCACGGGTTGCCTGGCTTGGCTTAGCCGATTCGTATGTCGACTGGGAGAGAAAGCATTACCACTATACCAACTGATGAAAAAATCTGATAAATTCATTTGGACACCGCCGACAGATAATGCATTTCATGAACTGAAGAAAATGTTGGTCACAACACCAATCCTGGCTTCTCCATTGTCAAAAGAGCCTATGTTACTGTACATAGCCGCCACAAACAGAGTGGTAAGTGCAGTGATCGTTGTGGAATGGAACAAAAATGATAAGTCAATACAGAGGCCGGTATACTACCTAAGCGAGGTACTATCAGCCTCGAAACAAAACTACCCACACTACCAGAAGATGGCCTATGGAGTATACATGTCGGCAAAGAAACTTAAGCATTACTTCGAAGAGCACCCGATCAAAGTGATCTGTGAAGCACCCATAGCCGACATATTGAGCAACAAAGATGCAAGCGGCCGAATAGCAAAGTGGGCAATTGAATTGTCACCTTATGCTCCGCACTTCGATAGGCGAGATGCAATCAAATCTCAGGCGGTGGCCGACTTCTTTGTGGATTGGGCCGAGGTACAATATGAGCCGCCATTACCAGATCCGAATTATTGGACAATGCACTTTGACGGTCTTAAGCTGAGGAATGGCTTGGGGGCAAGGATAGTATTAACCTCGCCAAAAAGAGATCAGCTGAAATATGTGCTGCCAATACATTTTGCCACGTCAAACAATGTAGCCGAGTACGAAGCACTCGTCCATGGGTTAAAGGTGGCGAAAGAGATCGGCATACGTCGAATTCTGTGTTACGGAGATTCGGATCTAGTAGTACAACAAGTATCAGGCACTTGGGACGCGGTAGACGCGAATATGGCCCTATATAGATTCCATGTGCAGAAAATCAGCGGATATTTCGACGGATGTGAGTTTCATCATATACCTCGGGCAGAAAATGATGCTGCAGACACGCTGTCAAAACTCGGATCAACTAGGCAATCAATTCCCCCGGGTATCGCACTAGAGCACCTGAGAAAACCATCAATAACACCATCACCAGAGTCTGAGTCCATTTATATCTCGGCAGAACCAAGAGAAGATATTATGCCAATGGAAATCGACGAAAGATGCAACCCAGAATTTCCAAAAATAAACCCGGCCATTGCACGGATAAGAATGGAAAAACCCGAGGTTGTTATGTCGGCAGAAAATATGGAAATAGATAGTGGAATTATCCCAGAGAAAATCATGCCAACCTGGGCGCAACCCATATTTTCCTTCCTTAGAGATGCGACTTTGCCGAGTGATGAGGTACTGGCTAGACAGACAATAAGAAGAGCAAAAGCCTATACAATCATAAATAATGAGTTGTATAAAAGGAGCGTCACAAGTGTGTTGCAGAGATGTGTTGACTCGGCGGAAGTCCAGGAAATCCTCCTAGATATACATCAAGGAGAATGCGGGCATCATGCCTCGTCCAGAGCTTTAGTGGCCAAAGCATTCAGGCATGGATTTTACTGGCCAATGGCGTTGAAAGAAGCCAAAGAATTGGTAGAAAAATGCAATGGTTGTCAGATATATGCCAGCAGGATACATATGCCATCGTCCGAATTAAAGATGATACCAATCACTTGGCCATTTTCGGTATGGTGCTTGGATATGGTGGGACCATTCAAACCGGCTCGGGGCGGGATGACCCACATTTTAGTCATGGTGGACAAATTCATGAAATGGATTGAAGTAAAACCGATAAAAAGATGTGACGGACCAACAACAGTAAAGTTCCTCAAAGATATTATCTTGAGGTATGGTTATCCACATAGTGTTATTACAAACAACGGCACAAATTTCGCCGAAGGGGCTTTTGCTAGATTCTGTCAAGAAAAACACATACGACTAGATGTCGCCTCAGTGGCCCACCGAGCATCCAATGGGCAAGTAGAAATATCTAATGGACTCGTATTTTCCGGAATAAAACCCTAACTCGTTGAACCTCTGCAAAGGTCGGCAGGATGCTGGATCGAGGAACTACCAGCAGTACTATGGAGCCTCAGAACTACCCCAAACAGGTCAACAGGATATACCCCATTTTTTCTGGTATATGGAGCAGAAGTCGTGCTTCCAGCTGACAAAATACATGATTCGCCAAGAGTAACCCAATATACATGCGCCGAGATAAATGAGATAGCTCGGCAGGATGATGTCGATTTGCTGGAAGAGGCCAGGGAGTTGGCACTATCAAGATTAGCTGTTTATCAGCAAGATTTACGATGATATCACAGCAAAAAAGTCAATCCAAGAGTGTTTAAAGAAGGAGATTTGGTTCTTCGGCTAGTGCAACACACAGCCGGCATGCACAAGCTATCACCCCCATGGGAAGGACCATTCATCGTGAGCAAAGCATTGCACAATGATGCATATTACCTAATCGATGCTCAGTCACCAGAAAAGAACAAGGCAAACAAAGCCAGCGAAGAATCCAAGAGACCATGGAACATCGCTTTACTTTGTCCATTTTACTCGTAAAAGTCTCCTATGGCGCGTTGTAATGTGACGACTCGGGTCAAAGTATCAACTATGTATTAAACCTCGGCACCTTGAGCAGTAGCTCGGGGACAGCCCTATATTGTTTCTTATTATGAGTTGTGTATTACACCTCGGCACCTCGAGCAGTGACTCGGGGACTGCCCTATATTATTTTTTTATTATGAGTTGTGTATTAAACCTCGGCACCTTGAGAGGTGACTCGGGGACTGCCCAATGATATTTATTATTTTTTGAGGTAAGTACTAAGCCTCAGCACTTAGAGCAATGACTCGGGGACTGCCCCATGATTATCTATTCTCCATGAACACTTCAGCATTTCGAACAACAACTCGGGGAATACCCTGCAATAATAACCTATGCAAACTATTTTGGCAACCCAAATAATAACTCGGGGACTGATTGGCATAACCCACTGTTTTCAAAAGGACAGACATGATATATGCCGAGCTAAGGTATACAATCCGAGTTTACGAAATAAAAGGTCGCCAAAACAAAGATATAAAGCAGTAAGATCCGCTTAAGCAAAGCCATCATGATTATCATCACTCATGTCTCAGTAGCAAAAGGATAAAAAGGTTCGTACCACACAGAAAGTCGCATAATTGTTTCATACACATCATAAGCCCGGCATACCGGGGACTGGAATGATTTAAGGAGTTTTTTCGAGCCTAAGGGGCAGCACCATGACCCGTGGCATCAGGAATGGCTGTCTAAGATGACGGCGGCACGACCTCGGTCTCCGGTGCAAGGGCATCTCCAGAAGGTGGGAGTGCCGAGGTAGACGGTGCCTCAGCCGAGGTTACTTCGCCTTCAACAGGGGAAGTAGTAGCCTCGGGAGGTGTCCGGGGCTACTGAGAGGCGTTAGTCTGAGCCTGAGAATGCCCAGTCTCTTTAGAAGATGATCGCGCATCACCGTCCTCATCCGGGCTTGAGCTGGAATCACCAGAGATGTCCGAGTCTCCCTCACCCTCCTCCTGGTCGGGCGAATTATCATCGTCTTCAATTTCGACGTCATCCGCTGGGTTAGGAAGAAAACTCGGCCCTTCAATCCAGTTATGCACATCAGCATATTCAACAAGCTGGAAGGAACGAGCTCGGTGGCGAGCCACGAATTCTGGATCCTTAACCCAACGGGAGCCAGTGCGCAGGTTTATCAAAGTATCGAGTGAAATATCCTCATACCAAGACATAATGACTGTGAGCGCCATGTCAGCACTAGCTCGTCCAGCAGATTCCCTCCAGAGGTTTAACTGCATCTGGGATGCCATCAACCTTTCCACAAGTATCCTGACCTCGTCAATATCAGGAGTTCCAGAAGTATTCGGCCAGAGAACATGGTAGGCCCGAATGGCCGCTTGCACCAAGTTCCTGCCCATGATCTTCATTGGCCGAATAGCAGCGCCAACAGCAACCAAGAAGTCTTCCATTGAGTATTCTGGACTCTCATCGGCGGAGACACCTCGGCGCTGGCGAGCATTCACCACCGCTCTAGAGCTCACGGGCTTAGCTTCCGGAAAATGATCTATGCACAATAAGAATATATCAGTTAAAAGTAAGAAAGAAGAGAAGATAACTCGGCCACGATCAGAAACTTACATTGAATATAGCTCAGCATTTTTTGAAGGTCTTGGGCCCAATCAACCCTGGTCTTCTCAAAGCGAGTGATTTCCTCGCTCATCGTCTTAGTCTTAAGTTCGGCAGCCTCGAGGAGTTCTTTATCCTTCTACAATTGCAGACTTACCCGGTTCTTTTCCTCGGAGAACTCTTGATTAACTTTCTCTAATTCAGATTTCTGAGAAAGCTTGAGGGATTCAACCTCGGCGCACAACCGGGTTATCTCGTCATCTTTTTCTTGCAATTGCACCGAATGAGTGGCGGCTTGTTCTAAAAATGCAGCATCATATCAGGCATGGGTATGCATTCTTGATGCGACGCTGGAAGAATTTGTAACTCGGCTATACCAAAGCCAGAAGGTTATAAGAAACTCAGGATAAGCTTTGAATGAAAATTGATAGAGGAAAAGAATAACTAAACTTCCAGAGCTTTAACTTTCTTCTCAAGACGAATATTTAGATTATTGATATTACCTAATTGCAAGCAAAATGAGTTAGCACCTCAAATTGAAAATATTAACAGCTTAACGGACAACGCGGAGATTTGTTACCAGCTTTCTTCACCACCGGAAGTACTTTTTCATACTTTTCTTGTAACTTCTTGTGTGCAAACAACAGCCTCTAGAATTCGGCTATCCGACGATCATGGGCAACCTAAGCGATAAAGAAAATTACAAAATCAGATACCTGAAGCTAAGGAAGATCCGAATCAAGCAAAGTTTAACTCGGATCTAGGCGGCTAGATATTTAGAGCTAGGGCAGATCCGAATCAAGCAAAGCTTAACTCGGATCTAGGCGGCTGGATATTTACAGCTAAGGCAAATCCGAATCAAGCAAAGTTTAACTCGGATCTAGGTGGCTAGATATTTAGAGCTAGGGCAGATCCGAATCAAGCAAATCTTAACTCGGCTCTAGGATGCTGGATATTTATAGCTAAGGAAAATCCGAATCAAGCAAAGTTTACCTCAGATCTAGGCGACTGGATATTCAAAGCTAAGACAATGAGTCAAAATCATATAGAAAATTTGCTGGCAAAATAATGCACTTAAAGGCTTAAACAAAGCTTCCAAACAAGCAACAAGTTACTCAGTTGCAAGCTTCGGGGACTAGAGTGTATATATTATCATTTGAATGATTAACAAATGTCGACAAAAGCAATTACCTCGTTCATTTTGTCGCTATCAAGCACGATCTTGGCAGCCATATGCAAACGACTGCTGATGTCCGAGAGCTGAAAGGGATGATTGCTAGGATTGCCCTCAAGCTGATCAGCAACATTCCAATTGTTGGCGTACTCCACCAGTGAACCGAGGCTGTTCCCACTCTCAGTACGGGTCAGCACCTTACCTCGGACCCGCTGCGTAGCCACCGTCGCCGCAGGACTCTTGTGGAGAGTAAGTTGAGTACCAGCGGCCGGGGTGACAACAGCCATGGCAGAAGAAACCCCCTTGCGGAGTGCATCAGCGATAGTAGGTTGAGAAGAAGCAAGTCCTTTCTGAGATGAGGGAGGCTTAGTGACAACGATCTTCTTAGCTTTAGAAGAGGCGTCTGCAGGAGCCGCAACCTCGGCACTTGGAGTGGCATCTTTGGGGGCCGGAGGGATTACGGTTTCTGAGGGCGCCGAGATAGTGATATCCTCGGCTAGAGTCGGAGTTGTAGTAGAGACTGTGGGGGTCGAAGGAATCTCGGGGGAAACTCTGGGGTTCACGGAGGAGGCAGCAGGATCAGTAGAAAGATCTACTGGCCGAGTTGTGTCGGCATCAACAGGGGAAACCACAGGCGCATCTTGGCGAGATGACGTCTGATTCGGAGCGGGAGGAGAGTCTACGCGAGCAGGACTAGGAACTCTGGTATCTTCAGGAGGCGGAGGAGAAGGCGGCCGAGTTGTATGACTCGTCATGCTAGGACCACTGGGCTTAACATAAAGAGGAGCGCTGCAAAGGCACAGAAAGTCAGGTCAAAAGACAGAAAAAGAGAAACAAGAAATACAAATGAAAAGTAACTCACCTAGTAACCCTGGGCATAGTTTTACGCTTCGGAGGGTGCTGGGCTGACTTCTTCGTTCGTTTCTTGGGAGCGGCTTCCGAGGCACCTGCTGGAGCGGTACGCTTCCTCGAGGTAGCAGGAGGTTGGGAGGCGAGAGGCTCGGCGTCGTGAACCTGACCGGCCTGATTAGCTGAGAAAGTAGAGGTCGGAAATGCATAAGAAATTGGCATTGCGGCGACTACCTCAAGAACTTGGACCTCGTCCGAATCACCTTACTCCCCATGGGACGAGCTCTTGCCACGAGTGCGAACTAGAGCAACGTCCGACTTAGGGACGAACTCCTCCGGATCAGGCTCCCCGCTATCCGGCGTGCTCCGGTCTGTGGTCCACAGGAGGGCCAGAACCTCGGCATCCTCAATCCGTTGTTCCGCAAATCTCTGCGAGAAAAGAAACAAAGAAGAATCAGCAAAACGAATCGCAAACGCGATTAGGAAACAAGAACACAAGTGCTCTAGCTTACCTTGGGAGGGGGGTTCCGGCGGGTAAAGGGCTTCAGCCCCCAAGTCCAATCTTCCGGCAGATCCGTCTTAAAGATAGCTTGGACACGCTTATAAACAAGATAATCCTCGAGCTCAACCGTTGAAATTCGGTTGGGATCAAGAGAACCGCTCATGAAACAGAGCTTATGTGTGCGACGCTGAAAAGGGCAGACTCGGCTGCAGATGAAGGTGGTCATCAGATCCTCGCCACGTAGCCCTGCGCGGATCAGCTCCTTCACCCGAATCTTGAAAGCCTCTGCCAATGCATGGCTCTTCCTGGGATTGTAAGTCCAGTTCTTCTTGGAAGGAGGACCGATGGAGAAAGCGGGGAGCCAAATCTTGTCTTCCTTCCCAGTATTCTTGACATAGAAAAACGATCTATGCCATTTCTTGCATGACTCTAGACCAGCAACGCGAGGAAACTCGGATTTCCTCCGATGTGTGATGGACGCGGCTCCACACTGGGTGAGCAATTTCTCGGAAGGATGAAGGGATTTGTCTGGAACAACATTGGATCGGATCTGAAAGAACTTCGACCATACATGCACAGACGGCCAGAGGCTGAAGTATCCTCTCGAGGCAGAGATAAAGGCGGATAGAGAAGCAATGGCGTTAGTCGGAAGATGATGCGGCTGCAGGCCGAAGTAATCGAGGAACTCCCTAGCGAAATCGCTAAGGGGAAGACCAAACCCGCGAGCAAAATGGGACATAAAGACGATGTACTCGCCTTTGTCAAGAACGGGAGAAGATTCGCTGCCGGGTAAGCGACAGGCTACCTCAGCAGGAATTCGACGAGTTCTAATTAACCACTCAACCTCTCGGCGGGTAATAGTGGAACCTTGCCAGGAGCCCCGCTCTGGACCATACGCTGCATCGTCGTCCTCGATGAGCGCACCACTAACTGAGCTTGACATTGGATCGCCGGAGGAGTCCACCAAAGAGGAACTAGCGGCGGAACAAAGCCTAGAGGTGCAAGGCCCCGTCGTGGTCCTAGGCGAAAACGGCGGCGGAGCAGAAAAGGAACCGCCGCGGGAAATCCAGAGAGCAGCAGACGTGTCTAGAGAGAAATCTAGGCAATGATACCACAGAGAAACTCACCGGCGACGGTGTCGGAGCAAGCGCACAGGGACGAGGTCGACGGAGCAGAGGAATTGGGGCCTCACCGTAGAAGATTCCGACGAGAGCGCGGCCGCAGGAACACAAACAGGCAAAAGGAGGAAGAAGGGCAATGGTGAGCGAAGGAGGAAAGTAAATCCTCCAGCCCCGTGCCCCTCTTTATAACCGCGTGGGCTTGGCGCGGTAGTGGGATCGTGCGTGCGGGCACCAACCGTGTAGATCGTGTGTGCGGTGTAACCGCTCGAGGATGAGTGGAGCCGCACCCACGACCACACGACGCAGGAGACGATCAGGCCTCGCACGAGGCGTTGCGATACCGACAGCGCAGAATTATCAGTAGCTTATCAGTGGGCACTATAGAGGAACAAAAAACTAGAGAAACAATGATAAGTATTACACGTAGGATGAGACGTACACGATAAGCTGCACGGATACCTCGGACGGGGGAAAAGTAACTCGGAAACAAGGAGAAACGAGTATTGAGAAACTGATATGGCCTGGCTGAGGTTATAGGCAGGACCATACCAGCTTCGGGGACTAATGTTGGAGAGGTGACCCCGGATAGGGTCATGACGGGGAAAGACGAAAGGAGGTTCCCCGTCAAATTCCGAGTTACTGTCTAAATCGGCCGAATCCTGTAAAGGTCGGCCGAGGTAAGCGCGAGCAGGACACCTATGAGAAGAGCAGTACGTTACCCGACCGACGTACTGTTTAAGTTGGCCGGGTAAGCCCGAATAATCTAAATGTTGGTGAAGTCCAAGCCGAGTTAAGCGAGACAGGGCCAAATGACATGAAGCTTGCAGAAGAAGGAGGTGCCTATAGTCGAACCCTAGTCACAGGCTACGAAGAATCTGAACGGAGCCAAACACAAAGGACAAGGCGCAAAGCGGCAGAAGGGCAGAAGGAGGTCACGGAGGTGACATTCCTGGAGCCTGAGGCGTGCAGGTGGGGTTCTCTGAAACCTTGTCGTCATTAGAAGGGGGACACGGAAAGGAGGTCGCCGAGTTACTATATTGGGAAAAGCATATTCTTCGAATATGCTTGCCACTTCAGCCCTAGAGGAGCCAAGACACCCCTTTATAAGGAGAGGCTGGGATTCTGAGAAGGGGATCGGCTCATTTTGGTACCGTTAGGCTGGTAGAAGTTCACATTCTCTTCCTGTATACAGCTCAAGGAGCACTTGTATCACAAGAGAGGAGAAATAAAGATTTGTGTGTTATTCATTTGTGTGTAGAATCAACTACATCTTCCCTCCCCAGATCCCTCTAGCATCCATTGGCCCCATACTTTAGCCTACCCATGGCATCTGTCGTGCCACCACCACGACACGTTAGCTGGCAGTTGGAGTATGCGGGTCCAATGCGGACGTCTAGTCGAATCGGCGGCGGACTCCTGAATAAAGGAAAAACTAGTTATTCCAGTCGCAATAACGACGACCAATCGTGTCGCAGCTCGGCGAACGGGTCGGCGAGTACTCAGTCAATGTTATAGTGATCAGGTCGGCGAATCATCGAGTCGTGTGGAGCGACGAGTCGAATGGATGAAGTTGGACCGTCAATTGGGGTCAAACTAGCCGTTGGGGTAATCCAACGGTAACTTCGGCGTAATTACCGCGTAGTAACGGCTCCCAAAATTGGCTAGTAGCAACCGCTATATAAGGAGAATGACAAGCGAACGGAGAAAAACTCCTTCGTTCTTCCTCCGATCTCGCTCATCTCCGTTTCCCACTCCGCATAGCGATCCAACCAATCCAGAGAGCCCCGACCTCCACGAATCTTCCAACCGATGGCCCCCTCCAACGAACCATGGGGCAGATTCAAGTGCCCCAGGGCGGTACTGGCATCCTTCGAGGAGGCCGGGATCCTGCGCGCTAGCAGATGGCGCATCCCCGCGGCCGGAGAAGTGACTCCGGACCCGCGCGAGGGAGAATTCATCTGCTTCACTAACCACCTAGAGCGGGGGCTAGGGTTTCCCACTCCCCTCTTCTTCCGGCGTTTCTGCGCCTACTACGGGATTCAGCCATCGGATCTGGGTCCGCATAGTATTGAGCAGCTCACCATTTTCGTGGCGTTCTGCGAGTGCTATCTGCGCTGCAGGCCCTACTTCCCTCTGTGGCAAGAGCTGTTCCATGGGAGAATCAGCCGCGAGGAGTCAGGCGTCCCGATGCTAGCCGCGGGTGGCCTAACATTCTAGCTGAAGTCGAAGGCCTCGTTCTTTGACCTGATGCTGCCCGCCAAGGCGACGAACGAATGGAAGAATTCCTGGTTCTACCTCACCGATTCGACTCCAGATGGCGAAGTAGCGCTTCCAAGGTACTCCGCCGACCGGCCCAAGCCGCGTCGACTCCAGGTCGTCAAGCTCCCGCTGGATCAACGGATGGTTGTCGACGAAATGCTGCAGACCGTCCGCGGCCTAAAGAAGAAGGGCCTCCAAACCATTAATCTCTACAACTGCTGGTTCGGGCGGCGGCTCATGCCCTTGGCCCGCCGCGACCACTACATGTATGAGTACACGGGTAAGGACGATCCAACGAAGTCCTCCATAGCCGAATGGCATCTCCAAGACTACACCCTGGCCCTGAAGAAGATTACCCAGGCGGTGTATCTTGACGCTGGCAGGATCGCTTCTACACTGCAAGGCGCCCAGCTCCAACGGTAAGCCGTTATTTCGTCACCACTCGCAGTCGCAGATGGTGCATTCGCTGTTGTGCTGACGTTGTCTTGTTCTTATTGCAGTTCTTCCAAGTGGTGGAAGGGTGACTTCCACCCGCAAACGATGAGATCTCGAACTCGTCCGTCCAGGACGGGAGTGCATCGTTGCCCACCGATGGCGATGCCAAGAGCGACGAAGGTGATGACGACGATGACGACGACGAGGGCGAGCCCGTAAAAGTCGTTGCCCCAACAGTTCGCTAGACCCGCGTGCAACACCAGCGCGAGTTCGAGGCAAGTAAAAGCCTCGAGCTTCACGACGATGATGACAACGAGCTTCCCGAGCACACCTCACATTGTGAGGTCACGCCGTCGAAGAAGAAGAAGAAGAAGGAGACGAAAGCTACGCCGAAGAAGAAGGCGAAGCCGGCAAGACAGATGTCTCCGCCCCGGTCCACGTCCAGTTCCAGTGCCACCATCTCGGCTAAGGACGCAGCAGCGCGCGCAACCGCAGCACTGGACGCTGCCGCCCCCATAGACGAGGTGCCTCTGGCATCGTTACCACCTCCATTCGCCCTAGTCGCTAGTTTGGGCGATTCTCCAGCTGCAAGGGCCTCGCCTCCATGGGAGGCTCCCGCGGCGATTACCGCGGAGGCTCCTGCCGCGGCCTCATCTTTAAAGAAGCCATTAGTGTCTTGGGCACACGACCTGTTCGAGACTGGCCTCACTTGGAGATTGGGGCCCGAGTTGGAAAAGCCGGCTAGCATCCGCACCGGTCTGCGATTCATACCAGTCATCAAGTGAGTATTGTTCATCTGCCTGTTTTTCATTGTAGTCGGACAGTCTTATTCATATCGTTGTTTCACAGGACTGGTGTCAAAAAGATTGGCCATCCCTCTGTTGCCAAGGTTCCGCCAGTCGTCACCGAGGTGGACTCCTCGCGGAAGAGGAAGATCGACGAAGTCGCTGCTCCCGCCGAAAGTGTCAAGAAGGCGAAAGGCGATGACGTTGTCACAGTCTCTGACGACACGGCGGTTGCTCCGAGCGAACCTCCGACTGCGGCTGATGTGGATTCGAAGACCAAGGAGGCTTTTGCCTCACCCGACGTGGCCAAGCCGGCTCCGAGCGGCGCCGCGACATCTGCCGCGACTTTCCCTTGCTTCATGGCGAAGGCGGCCGCAGCGAGTGGCACGGCGCCAACAAGCCGGATGCCCGGGGTCGCTGAGACGGAAGTCGAGTAGCATCGCGGCCATACTCCGGTCGTGCTTGCATCTATGGACGCGCTGGAGCTTCACAGCATGCTGGGCGCTGCCATCTAGGTATCTCTAGTCCCCGAGGATCGGGCCACTGAATTTCAGTGGTCGGATTCTTAATGTGTTTATATCGTCCAGTCCCCGAGTGCCTGGTCGCTGAACTTCAGCGAGGGGGCACTTAAGATTTTCAATGTCCAGTCCCCGAGTGCCTGGTCGCTGAATTTTAGCGAGTGGGCACTTAGGATTTTCAATGTCCAGTCCCCGAGTGCCTAGTCGCTGAATTTCAGCGAGTGGGCACTTAGGATTTTCAATGTCCAGTCTCCGAGTGCCTAGTCGCTGAATTTCAGCGAGTGGGCACTTAGGATTTTCAATGTCTAGTCCCCGAGTGCCTGGTCGCTGAATTTCAGCGAGTGGACACTTAGGATTTCGTTGTTGTTGACGTTGTAGTTTGTGTGCAGGGCTTGCAACACAAATCGGCCGATCGGCTTGCAGCAAAGTGTCGCATGGAGAAGGAACTCGTTGACGTCCAAGAGATGAACAAGGGACTTCAGGTCATTGCAGCCGAGGCGGAGGAAGTCCGCCGGGGCCTTGTCCCATTGGGTGACCTGACGGCGGCTCAATCTGCTTTGAGTACGGCCGAGAAGCGGATCGCTGATCTGGAGCGTGAGCTCAAGGAGGCGAAGGCGGAAGCAAGTTCGGCGGATGGGCGAGCGAAAGCTGCTGTTACGCCTGCCGCTGAAGAGCGGAAAGTATCTAACGCACTCGTTGCTGGGCTGCAAAACGATTTCTCCTCTCTTCAAAGCCTCATCACGGGCCTCTGCCGTCCGCTAATTGGTAAACCTCTCTTCCTCTTTCCTCTGCCTGCACAACTGCGTTATGAAGTCGTTGATGTGCTCACTGCCTGCTTCTATTCCATAGGCCAGATTATTGACAGCTCGGAGGAGGCGCAGTCATTCAACGTGCGGCAGTGTGTGACTACCCTGGTCGACTCGGCCGTGTTGTCCGCGACTTGCATTCGAGCATACCTTCAGGAGATATCGCCCACGGAGGTGATTCCCAGCGACCTCGTCGAGGTATGGCGCTACCTTGAGAAGGCTCCGTCAGTCGTCGAATTCATGACGCGGTCGGCCTTCCGGCGCGGGGCGGTGACGGTGCTCAGCCTTGGGCTTGCTCATTTCCTAGAGGACTTCGACCTTGACGATGTGATGAGTGGCTACCCTTCGTCCACAGGCTTTGTGGAGATTGCCGAGGTGCTGAAGCTGACGAACCGGGCCATGGTGTATTCCGATCATGTTTGGGCGATGGGCGACCTCCTCCCCTATCAAGAGACGGCTGTCGCCCCCAACGATCCCGAACCGAAGCATTTGGACTTCAAGGTTAAGCAGCCGTTCCGTGCGGCGATGGCGGGCGAGATGATGACGTACCCGTCAAACCCATACGTTCCCTTCATTTGTAACCGCAGGGGTGGTGGCGAGTCGGCGTCAAAACCTGCAGAGTAGAAGCGTTGTGCCCTGGGGTGTTAGTGAAAATAGCTATTGAACTCTCCTTGTAATTTGAAACAACTTTGTACTGCTATAAAGGAGATTCGTGTTGTTTTATCATTTGCTTTGTGATTTTGGATTTTGATTGAACGAGTCCCCGAGCGCGTCCGCCCTTTTTATGGGGTTTACCTCGTTTGTTGTGTGTTTGCAAATTTTTGGTGGATTTAGGTCGACTCGTCAGGGCTCGGAGAGCCAGTCGCAGGGCGACTCCCATGGGTGCTCTTTACTTGACCGTTTTCCCATGCGCGAACGAGGTCGGGTAGCCGAGTCCCCGAGCGTGGTACTTGGTGGTCCTAGTCGCAGCTCCAAGGTAGGTGAGGACTAAGCGCGTTAAAGTAAGCGCGTCACTCCTGCCTGACCCGAAGGATCAGTCGCATGGCGAGTCCTGGGCACGCTCTCATACTGGGCGTTTTTCCCTAGTCGCTCGTACTTGGCTGGGTGTCAGTCCCTGAGCGTGGTATTTGGCCGTTCGAGTCGCTGTGCCAAGGATGCAGAGGATCTTGGTCGTTGTGAGAAGCGAGGGCAGTTGTCTTGGCTCGGTAAGCCAATCGAGCTAGGCAACTCCAATGGGGCTCCGGGTTGGCGTTTTTCATGGACGTTACGAGGCCTGGGGTTCACCAGTGCCCTCGTACCGCACTACTTGGCCGTGCCAGTCGCTTTACCAGAGGTTGACTTCTGCGACTAGCATAACATTGTTATTACTAATGCGAGTGGCACAAGACATGGAGAGTAGACGCAATTTGCGGTAACCGATATATTTTATTTCATAGCTAGTGGAGGGTACATGTATGGAGTTCTAGGAGTAGAACTTTCGTAGGAGGTTTACATTCCACGGCCGCTTGACGTCGAGTTTTCTGTCGCCTTGGACGTCGGTGAGGTAGTAGGCGTCGTTGCCTAGGACTCGCCCGATGGCGAATAGTCCCTCCCAAGGGGGGAGATCTTGTGCATGCCCTTCTTGTCCTGGATGAGGCGTAGTACCAGGTCGCCTTCCTAGAAAGTGCGAGTCCTTACTCGCCGGCTATGGTAGCGGCGGAGACCTTGCTGGTAGATGGCGGTGCAGGAGCGAGCTAGGTCACGTGCTTCGTCGAGCTGGTCGACTCCGTCTTGGCGTGCGAGTTCGTTTGCGGCCTCCGTGTAGTTGACGACCCTTGGCGGGTCGTGCTCGAGGTCGGTGGGCATGACTGCCTCGGCGCCATACACCATGAAGCAGGGTGTAAATCCTATCGACCTGTTGATGGAGGTGCGAATGCCCCAGATGACGGAGGGTAGTTCCTCGACCCAGCACCCGGCGGTGCGCTCGAGTGGTACTTGGAGTCGTGGCTTCAGGCCATGGAGGATGCTCTGATTGGCGCGTTCCGCCTGGCCGTTGGACTCCGGGTGAGCGACTGAGGCGAGGTCGAGTCGAATGTGGTGTTCCTCGCAGAACTCGTCCATGGCTCCTTTGGCGAAGTTGGTGCTGTTGTCCATGATGATGTTGTTTGGGAACCCGTAGCGATAGATGAGCTCGCGTAGGAACTTGGTGGCGGTCTTCCCGTCGTATTTGCGGACTGGCTTTGCCTCCACCCATTTTGTGAATTTGTCGACTGCCTCCAGGAGGTGGGTGAAGCCGGAGGGGGCCTTCTTGAAAGTTCCTACCATGTCCATGCCCCACACGGTGAACGGCCAGGTGATGGGGATTGTCTTGAGCGCTGAGCTCGGCACGTGGTCCTGGTTGGCATATTTCTGGCATCCGACGCACCACTGGACAATGTCGACAGCGTCTGCGTGTGCGGTGGGCCAGTAGAAGCCAGGTCGCATAGCCTTCGCGACCAGAGAGCGGGCGCCGGCGTGGTGGCCGCAGTTGCCGGAGTGAATGTCTTGGAGGATTTTGCGTCCTTCAGCGGGTTGAACGCAGCGTTGGAACACGCCGGTCACGCTGCGCTTGTGGAGCTCGCCGTTGATGATGACGAAGGATTTGCAGCGGCGTGCTATCATCCGGGCATCCGTTTCATCCGTTGGCAGTGTGCCTCCCTCCAAGTAGGCAATGTACGGCGCGGTCCAGTCGTCTGGCTCGGCGATAAGTGCAACCAGGGCTGCCTCTGGTTGCAGTGGGATTCCGATGTCGATCTCCCTTGGGGGAGAGACGGACGGCTTGGTGATGGTGTCGAGGAAGACGCCGATGGGTGGTGCAAGTCGAGCCGACCCGATGCGAGAGAGTGCGTCGGCCTCCTCGTTCTTCCGCCTGTCAATCCACTCGACGGAGTAACCTACGAAGTGTCCACCCAGCTTGTCCACTGCTTGGCGGTATGCCGCCCTGGTGGGGGAGACGGCGTCGCACGTGCCAGCGACTTTCCTGGCGACGAGGTCAGAGTCTCTGTAGCAGCGTAGGCGGTTGACGTTCATCTCCTTGGCGGCTCACATGTCGTGGAGAAGCGCCTCGTACTCGGCCATGTTGTTGGTGCAGGGGGTGAAGTCAAGACAGAGGACGTAGCGGAGCTTGTCGCCCTTCAGAGAAGTTAGCACGATCCCTGCTCCTGCACCGTCCGCGTTCGTGGAGCCGTCGAAGTGTAAGCTCCAGTAATGGAGGTATGGGAGCTTTTCTGGCTGCTAGGCCTCCTCCCAGTCGGCGATGAAGTCTTCGAGAGCCTGTGACTTGATCGCCTTGCGCGGCTCGTACTTGATGTTGTGGACGCCGATCTCGACAGCCCACTTGGCGACTCGCCTAGTCGCCTCACGGTTGCGGATGATATCCTGCGATGGTGCTGAGGAGACAACCGTTATCGGCTGCTCCTAGAAGTAGTGCGGCAGTCGCCGCTGTGCTCTGAAGACCGCGTACACCAACTTCTGGTATTGCGGGTAGCGTTGGCGCGACTCGGTGAGGACTTCGCTGATGTAGTACACTGGTCGCTGCACCGGGCGCTCCTTTCCTTCTTCTGGCCGTTCGACGACCATGACGGTGCTGACGACACGCTCGGAAGCCACGACGTATACCAGCATGGGTTCCTTGTCGACGGGGGCGGCAAGTAGCGGTGCTGCGAGTAGCACCTTCTTGAGGTCGCGGAGCGCGTCATCTGCCTCCTTGTCCCACTGGAAGGTGGGGTTCTTGCGCATTAGGCGGTAGAGGGGCATCGCCTTTTCGCTCAACCGGGGGATGAAGTGACTGAGAGATGCGACTCGCCCGGCCAGCTTTTGGACGTCACGCAGGCACTCGGGTTTTCCGTGTCGAGCGATTGTGTCGATCTTGGTGGGGTTCGCCTTGATCCCGCGCTTGGAGACAACGTATCCCAGTAGCTGTCCAGCTGGTACACCGAAGGTGCATTTGCTTAGGTTTAGCTTTATCTTGTACTTCCGCAGGTTGGCGAATGTTTCCGCCAGGTCAGCGAGTAGGTCGCTCTGGCGGGCGGACTTCACCACCACGTCATCGATGTAGACGTGGATATTGCGGCCAATTTGGCTCGCAAGGCACTCGCAGCTGCATGCACCGCTGGTAGGTCGCCCCGACGTTCTTGAGGCCGAAGGTCATGGCAGTGTAGCAGAAGGCTCCGAATGGCGTGATGAACGCCGTCTTCTCTTCGTCTTCGACGACCATTTTGATCTGGTTGTATCCAGAGTAGGCGTCGATGAAGCATAGCGACTCCGAGCCCACAGTGGAATCGATGATTTGGTTGATCCGCGGGAGGACGAATTGCTCCTTCGGGCAGGCGCTGTTTAAGTTTGTGTAATCGATGCACATCCTCTAGGTCCTATTTTTCTTCTCGACCAAGACTGGGTTTGCTAGCCACTTGGAGTACTTGATTGGCTAGATGAAGCCTACAGCGAGTAGACGCTGCACCTCCTCGGCGATGGCTCGGCGGCGCTCTTCATTGAAGGGCCGCAGCGACTGCTTGACAGGTCGCACTTTGGGGTCGGTGTTGAGTTTATGCTCAGCGAGTTCCCTAGGGACACCAGGCATGTCAGAGGGCTTCCACACGAAGATGGCCCTGTTCTCACGGAGGAACTCGATGAGCGCGCCTTCCTATGCTGGGCTCATGCCCGTTCCGATCGTCACCGTCTGGATGGAGTCGCCTGGGATAAGCTCGACGGTGCGGGTGTGCGTTGTTGCCTCGAAGGCGGCGGGGTTGCCGCCCTCGGAGTTGGGATTCTTGAGTATGGTGGGGTAGTCGTTGTTGACCCCGCTCGCGTACTTGGCGAGCTTGTCGGCGTGGTTGGCCTCTGCCGTGATGACGGCGTTGGCGAGTTCGGCTCCTTTGTCCTCGCACTAGGCGGCCATGTCGGGGTCGCCGTGGATGGTGATGACGCCGCACGGCCCGGGTAACTTCATCGCGTTGTATGCATAGTGGGGCGCTGCCATGAACATGGCGAACGCTTGGCACCCTAGGACGAAGTGGTAGGGGCTGTCGAAGGGCACCAGCTCGAAGACGATCCGCTCGGTTCGGAAGTTCGCCGGTGAGCCGAAGGTGACTGGCAGCGTCACCTTGCCGATCGGGTATGCCTTCCGACCGGGGACGATGTCGTGGAACATGGTGTAGGTCGTCTCGATCATCGACTGCGGGAGCCGCAGTCGCCTGAAAGTGTACAGGTACAGGATGTTGATGGAGCTGCCGCCGTCCATCAATGTTTTAGGGAGCCAGTAGTCTCCCACCTTGGGCTTGACCACCAGGGCGACTCGGCCTGGGTACTCGATCCATGGAGAGTGGTCCTAGCGGCTCCAAGTGATTGGTTGCTCGGACCAGTTGAGGAACTGGGGGATGTCCACCTGGGCCACCGCGTTGACGGCAACGACGCGGGCGATGACCTTCTTCTCGCGCTTTGTGTTGAAGCCTGTGAAGGTATGGAGCGACCCGGCGACGCTGCCGAATTTTCTGCCGTTTGGCAGGTTATTGTCGGGGTCCTCCCACGCGCGTTGTGCCTTCTCGATCTCCTTGAGAGAGTGGAAGTCGGCGGTCGTGTGCGTGGCAGGCTTTCCTACCGTGCTGTGAAATACACAAGATTGGTTAAGAAGGGCCGCGGGGTCGAACCTCGGCTTCGCCTTGTAGTTTCCACCGTCGCGGCGTTGTTCCCCGTCGCGGCGGAAGCTCTTGGGCTCGCGCTGCACGTATCCAGCGTTGGCGACGAAGTCGACTCGTCCGTCACTACGGCGCTTGCCGGTGAGGCGAGTGTTGCTATAGCGTAGATCGGGTCGTCTCCTGTTGTCGTGGCCGCTCGTGCGGCGTTGTCCTCCCGATTCGTCATCAGTTTCTTTGTTTCGGTCTTCCTCCGCATACCTTTTTGCGATATCCAGGAGATCCGGTATGTTGTCGAGTGTGCGGTACGCTTGTTTGAGCTTGGCGACCAGGGGCTCGTAGAGGCACGAGGTCTTGAAGCAGTGGATCGCGGTGTCTGGGTGGATGCCGACCGCGTTGTACCACAGATCTTGCCACCGTTGGACCCAGTTGTGGGTCGACTCGCGAGGTCCCTGGACGCACCGTTCCAGGTCCTTGATGGTGGTGGCGCGGGGGTATGAACCCTCGAAGTGCCTAACGAAGGTGTCGCGCATCTCTTCCCAGGAGTCGATGCTATCCGCGGGAAGAGTGTTAATCCACTGCCTGCACGCCCCCTCCATCATCAGGGGAAGGTAGCGGGCGGCTAGTAGATCGGTGTGACCGGCGATCCCCATCGCCATGAGGTAGGTATCCAGACACACGGAGGGATCGTACGAGGGGTCGTACTTCTCTATTTCCTTCGGCGCTTTGAAGTTCGTCGGGTATCTCTCGCCTCGGATCATCGGTCCGAAGCACCGGGGCCTGAGTCGTCTTAGTGACCCCCTTGGCTCACCGTTGCTGTGGTTGGTGAGGGTATGCCGCAGGTCGTCGGGCTGGCGTGCGCGCCAGCTCTGGTTGTTGATGATGTGGGTGCGGGCGTCGACGGGTTGACCGTTGGTGGCGACGAAGTTGGTCGCCGGCCGGGGGTCTTTGGTGGAGAGTGCCGCGTTCACGGGTCGGTGTTGGAGCTGTAGTGGTTCGGGTGGCGGGCAGTTGAGGGTGTTTGCCGCCATGGGGCGGCCGCTTGAGGCTGCTCTGCTGCCCGATGAACGCGAGTACATCCGACCCTATGAGTCGACGCCTGCGTTTTGTTGCTCGACCGCTTTGGCGAGCAAGGCCTTGGCATACTGGATCTGCAGGGCGCCATCACCAGTGGCCGCGATGTTGTCGACTGCTACTCGGCCCGTGACGAGGTTGTCCATTGGGGTGGAGAACAGCGGGAGGCCGTTCGCGTCTCGCTCCCGTGAGGAAACCACGATCCTTGGCTGGTCACTGGGGGGTGTGCGGTTGGGCGGTGGCGGGGAGCCATTGGCCGTTGCCCCTGGTGGGGGCCGAGCGCTTCCTCCTGGTGGCGCGTTCTCACAGATCGCGCGCTCGGCCACGCGGGCCGGGTCGCTCTCGTCATCGAAATTCAGGGCGCGCCCCTGGACGGTGGGGTTCAGGCGCGACCTGATTCGGAGCTTGTGGTAGCGCGACAGCTCCTGCGCTGTCACCTGCTCGAGGCGAAATTTTTCACGCTCGTCTTGTTCCTTGCGGACTGCTTCCGCCAACTTCAGGCGGAGTTCCTCGACCTCCATTGCTGTCGCATTGGGAGGGATCGGAGTGGAGAATGGATCTACCGGCGGGTAGGCGCCAGTCGCCATGTAGGTCGCGGCGTGGCGGCCGGTTCCGTCACGGAGGTCGGCGGAGTTCTCCGACCCGGAGTTGAAGTCGAAGATCCCAAGGATAGAGGGATCCTCAAAGTATCTGATGTTGGAGACCTGGGTGATGGAGCCCGCGGGTGACGTGGCGACAATGGATCCGGTGAGTGACGCCGGGGTCGCCGAGTCGGTGTCGTCGTTGAGGGCCGCGTCTTCCGCAGCTGCGGTGGTTTCGGCCACGTCGTTGTGGGCCGAGTTGTACTCGGAGGCGAGGCGATGGATCGTGTGGACCTAGCTCTCAGAGAGCCGATCGCGTGGCGGCGACTCGTGGATGCGAGCCGAGTCCTTCAATATGATGACATCGGTGAGGCCGACGAAGAGGCTGATCGTGCCGACCGGCAGGATCATGCTGTGTGTGACGGGTCGAGCCGCCGGGATGTAGCTGCTCGGCAAGATCTGGAGCATCTCGCCGATTGCAATCATGCGTCCGGTGGCGATCGGCTCGTTGATGGGCAGATTGGATCTCGCCACAGAACATCGGCCTGACCGGCCAGGCCCCACATTGGGCGCCACTGTCGTGGGAATGACCACGGCAGATGCTGCAATCGGCAGCGAGTAGTAGAACATGGGGCAAGGGCGGCCAGCCATCTGCGGTGCGAGATGAGGGCTGAGACACAAGGTTTTACCCAGGTTCAGCCCCCCGGAGGGTAAAGACCTACTCCTGCTAGATTGTATTATGGTGAGAGTACAATGGGGCGAGCTCGACGGCTAGGCGGCGAGTCGCTTGGGTGTATGATGGAACGTCTCCTCTATGCGCCCTCTAGGGAGGTTTATATAGACTCACCTCCCTAGGGTTTACAGATCTCAACTGAATCAGTTAAGGATTCGGTGACCCTACGACCTAATCCGACTGGGCCTATCTATGCTTCTGGGCCTTCAGCTTCCAGTCGCTTGAGTCCATGCCAGATCTTGATCCAGTCGCCGTCTTGCAGGCCCACTCGATGGCGCCTGGGCCAGTAGGAAACATCCTGCTGAGTATACCCCGGTAGGCATATCCCCATCACCATATGTTAATAAGCTTTTAGTGCAGCCACATGGCATTATGGGCTCTACCTGGATCATATAGGTTGCAATAACTTAGCCAAATGAACAGTTGGTGGTAGGGGTGATAGGTTTGGAGCGCGTCCATTCTGGTCTAAGGGAAGGATTCTGAAAGGTCTTGTCTTGATGCATGTCGAGTCTTGTGGGGAAAGTGCACCACCTCTCGAGAAGGAAGAATCTAAGTACTTAATCGTGTCCCCGGCAACAGACAATTTGAGCATCAAGACATGGAAGCTATCAAGAATCTCCTCATCCCAATTTCTAAGTTAAAAACTTGTGGTTGAACAATGGTAAAGGTTCACCATTGTCTATTGGTGGTTCCTTGGGATTTTTTGCCAAACAAAAACTTAGTATTTTCAACTGATAGGTAAAACCTATTTTGAGCAAAGCAAGCCTAAGCTACACTTAGCCAAATTCATGTAGAAGCTAGGTACTATTATTCTACTAAGGTATCACTTTCCAATACTATACCAATGTATTGACCCACTATGGCTGTAACTTGTGATGTTGCAAGTTACTCTGATGAGGATTAGGGTTATGAGTCTACACTCGACATGCTTGCCTGTTGCACATGAAGATGAAGACTTTTATTTATATTGTTAAGTTAAACTCTTGTACTAGCCTATGGCTATGGAGTTGTAAAAGACTATGTTATCTCTGGAATGACGATGTAATAATGACCTTTGTTTGTGTGTACTTCATCTTAAACCATGGATGCTAGCATTTGATCCAGGGACTAGCATTGCAATCACAGGGACCTTTACCTTTATAAAGGTGGGGTCTTACAGATGGTATCAGAGCACTGTGTTGCCTGTAGGACTAGATTAGACTAAGAAACCACTAAGGAAAATTTCAACACTTTGAAAAATTTCCACACTTCTATTTTTCTTCTCGTAAACTTTTCTAATCTTCTTTCTCATCTATATTTGTAGATGAACTCCATCAACGAAGTCGTGAGGAAGGGACCACTCATGACCATGACTTTGGAGTGTGAGACTGAATTTCCCAAGGCACTCAAGAACCTTATGGTTACCATGGGGATACATGGTGCAGCTGTGTATAAGGGATTCCCTATGATGGATGAGGGAGAAGAGTATTGGTGGGTGCAACTTCACTTGTACAAAAACAAGGAAGACAACCACAAGGAGTCAGGATTCTGCATGGTCACTAACTCTGAAATGCACACAACATTCTTTAACTCTGCAAGAAATGTAGCTTGGAATGCCATCAAGGAGCTTTGTGATAGACTCAAGTGCAGAATGCTCAACACCCAAAATGACCTTAGAGAAGAAAAGAAGCATACCCAAGAATTAGAGACTACCAACCAACAACTAAGGGGAGATATCATAGACTTAATATGGCAGTCCTGTGAACAAGATAGACAGATGGTCACTAAGGATGCCCTGATAGCTATTTTGTCTAGTGAATGAGAATTGTAACGTATTTCGTTAGTTGGACCACCACACTTATCGTTTTTACTTCCAAAAATTTGTTTAAGTTATGTTGAACCTTTGGTGATTGTAATGGATTTGTGTATGCCATGACTTGTGTGTTTGTTGCTAAAAAATGTGCTTGTGATATTTTGTCTTGTGAATTTTCTCTACTTATGTTGGTTCTAATTTTTCTCCATCTTATAAAAATAGATGCCTAACGTTGTTATCAGCACGGCCGAGGAGTTCAAGGGAACTCATTTTGGTACTCGTCTCATTGAGCTCACTAGTGTGCTCAACCTTCCACTTCCTAGCATCACGACACTTCAGCTCACCAAGTTTGAGAGGAAGGACCTATGGGGCTTCAGAGTCACACAGTCGGGACGCCAGGCAGAGCCACCCATGGAGGCTATCACTTTCAAGCTGATGCATGCCGACAAGGAGAGAGGCTTAGATGTAGTCATGCAGGAGTTACTTGGACGCCTGGTAGGGAGGCACTCCACCGAGCTTAGAGGTCTCTACTTTCACCCCTTCGGTAGACGCAACAAGGAGGGTGAGGCTATAGATTACGATGATGCTACTAGGGAGACGATGAAGCCGATACGTCTGTACCTTCAGGACCTAGAGGGTCTTATTAGACACCTTGATACTGATAGGACCAACGTCATGCTTAGCAATGACGAGCTCCAGGTTCAGCTACGAGAGAAGGACACGCTCTTCGCGGAGCAAGACGATATCGTTAAAGAGATGGAGGCCAAATTTAGAAGCCAGGACAAGCAGTTCAAGAGCCAGGAGAAAAGAGTCCAAGACAGGAACAAGAAGATCAGGGAGATGAAGGAAGAGTTAGAGGCCAAGGAATTCGAGCTTGAGCACCAGCAGGGAGTGATCGAGAGGCTTCGCTCACAGAAGAGGGCTCTTAGGGACAAGATTGAGGCCTTGACCACTAGTGTTGATGAGTACAAGACCGCCATGGAGAATGCAGGTCCTACCCTTGTTGATGTGGAGATTGATGTGGAGGAGTAGTGTAAACTATTCAATTATCTTTCATCTACCATACTTTGATGATTGAGTCGCAATGATCATCCAACATGTGGATGGCTTACCATGGTGTGTTTGCATTTTCAAAACTTGTTGTTTATGTCGTTCAAACTCTATGTTATTTTGATGCTTGGTTAATGTGATTGTTCTATGTGATGTATTGTGCATGTTAAGCATCTATGGGTATCTCATTCTTATCCTTATTAAAACCACAAATGCCTCCTCGACATGCCAACCCCAACCAAAACAACAACAACAACAACAACAACAATGTCACTCCCGAGATGCAGCAGTTGATGATAGCACAAGCTCAACTGATGCGGATGATGACACAGTTCATGCAGAACCAGAACCAGAATAACAACAACAACAACTACTACTACTACAACAATAACAACAACAACAATAACAACAATCAGTATAATCCTCCGGGTTTGACATGCTCACCCGATTTTTGAGACTAAGGCCTGCCAAGTTCTCGGGAACCACTGATCCAATGATAGCCAATGACTGGTTACGTTCAGTGAACAACGACTTGGTGACTGTTGGCTGCACTGACGAGGAAAAGGTTAGGTTCGCAGCACATCTTCTTGAAGGGACAGCAGCAACCTGGTGGGACAACTTTCAGATAACCACTCCCATTGAGGATGTGACTTGGGCTATCTTTGAGGATGGATTCCGTACAACTCACATCTCATCCAGAGTGATGAATTTAAAGAAGAAGGAGTTCCACAATCTGAAACAGCGTCACCACAGTGTGGCTGAGTACATTGTGGAATTCAACAATCTGGCACGTTATGCATCGGATGAAGTTGATACAGATGCCAAGAGGAAGGAGAAATTCCTCGAAGGGCTGAATGATGAGTTGAACCTGCAGTTGTCAGTTGCCTATGTCCCAACCTACCAATCACTTTGTGACAAGGCTACCATCTTGGAAAACAAGATGAAACGGGTTGAGAGCAGAAAGAGGAAGCATAGCTTTGATAAGCACAGCTCGGGATCGTCTCACAAGCGTTCCCATCATGATGATAGTGGGAGTTCTGGATCCCACAAACATGGGAAGTACAACAACCACCACAGCCAGAACTGCCATCATGACAATAAGCATCACCGCAGTCATGATAATGACAAGTATAAGAACCACAAGAGTGGACACAAGAGCCACCACAGTGGAGGTGGAAGTGGAAGTGGGAGTCAGCCTGTAAAGAAAGATATCAGTCAGGTTGAATGCTTCAAGTGTAAGAAGATGGGGCACTATGCTAATGAGTGCCCAAAAAAGAAAGTTGATGGTGCCAACAAGCCCATTCCCTTCCAAAAGGGACAAGTGAACCACATCAATGTGGAAGAAATATATGAAGAATCTGATGCTGTGGCTGGTAAGTTCAAACTCAATTCTATTCTAGCACATGTTATTTCGATACTGGCGCATCGCAATCATTCATATCAAGAGCATTTGTTGATAAAAATGGATTTCCAACTGAAAATATTGGGTGTCCTATAAAAGTAAGTTCTCCCGATGGAGATATGATAGTAAGTCTTGGATGCCAAGATCTAGTAAAAGAATTTGGAAAGCATAAGTTTTCAGTCAGTCTGATAATCCTAGATTCCCAAAGGATTGGATGTTATTTTTGGAATGGATTGGATGACTAAGTATGAAGGAGTACTAGATTGTGACAATCATACTATCACACTCACAACCAAGGATAATAAAAGGATTAGATTCAAGTCTAACTTTGAATCAAAATGGAGTAGGCTAAATTATCTTAAGGGGGTTAGCATAGATAGTGTGCTAATTGTGAGGGAATATCTGGATGTGTTTCCGGAGGAATTACCTAGAATGCCACCAGATAGAGATGTTGAGTTTCTGATTGACTTGCTGTCAGGATCAGGACCAATAGCAAAGAGACCTTACAAGATGTCAGTTGATGAGTTGAAAGAACTCAAGAAACAACTTGGAGAACAGTTATAGAAAGGATTTATTCAACCAAGTTCTTCATCTTGGGGAGCACCAGTCTTGTTTGTTGAAAAGAAAGATAGAAGTCAAAGGTTATGCATAGATTACCGATCACTCAATGAAGTGACTATCAAGAACAAGTATCCTTTGCCCAGAATCAATGATTTGTTTGATCAGTTAGAAGGAGCCCGTGTGTTCTCAAAGATTGATCTCCGGTCAGGCTACTTTCAGCTAAAGATAAGGGAACAAGACATACCTAAGACTTCTTTCACCACTAGGTATGGATTGTATGAGTACACCGTGATGCCATTTGGTTTGACAAATGCACCAGCCTACTTAATGAATATGATGAACACGGTGTTAATGGAATTTCTTGAAAAATTCGTTGTCATTTTCATCGATGATATTTTGATCTATTCCAAGAGAAATGAAGAGCATGAAGAACATTTGCGATTCATACTTGAGAAGCTTAGGGAGCATAAGTTGTATGCCAAATTCAGCAAGTGTGAATTCTTGCTGAATGAGGTTGGATTTCTTGGACACATTGTACCGGGAGATGGTGTAGCAGTTGATCCCACAAAAGTGTTAGCTCTAACTGAGTGGGAATCTCCTAAGTCAGTGAAATAAGTTCGTAGTTTCCTTGGCTTGGCAGGATACTATAGAAGATTCATTGAGAATTTCTCAAAGGTAGCTAAGCCAATGACGGAATTACTTAAGAAATACAAGAAATTTTATTGAACTGAAGGATGTGAACTCAGTTTCCAAGAGTTGAAGAAGAGACTAGTGACAACACCAATCTTATGTCTACCAGATTTGGAGAAAGATTTTCAAGTATATTGTGATGCATCTCACCAAGGATTAGGTGCAGTTTTGATGCAAGAAGGGAAAGTTGTGGCTTATGCCTCGAGACAACTCAAAACTCATGAAGCGAATTATCCCACTCATGATTTGGAGTTAGCCTCTGTTGTCCATGCGATCAAAACATGGAGACACTATCTTTTGGGAAAGCGTTGTGAAGTGTTCACAGATCACAAAAGTTTGAAGTATATCTTCACTCATAAAGAAATCAACATGAGACAAAGAAGATGGCTAGAACTCATCTAGGACTATGACTTGAGTTTGCAATACCACCCCGGTAAAGCAAATGTTGTAGCGGATGCATTAAGCCATAAGGTTTATGTGAATGGCCTTACTAAGGGAGAATTGACAGATGATATGTGTGCCTAATTCTAAGATCATAGATTGGAGATAGTGCCTGAAGGACATATCATGTCATTGGATGTTCAACCCACCTTGTTAGACAAAATCAAGGAAGCCCAAAATATGGACAAGGAAATTGAAGAGATTAAGGAAAAGATTAGCAAGGGAAAACCAAAGGATTCCATGAAGACGAACATGGTACTTTATGGTATGGAAAATGTATCTGCATTCCGCAAGATCCGGAGCTTCGGAAACTGATTTTACAAGAAGCACACAACTCACCATATTCCATTCATCCGGGTAACACCAAAATGTACATGGATGTGAAAGAAAGATTTTGGTGGAATAATCTCAAGAAGGACATCGCCGAACATATTGCCTTGTGTGATGTATGTAGTAGAGTGAAAGCGGAACATCAGAAACCAGCAGGATTGTTACAACCACTACCTATTCCTGATTGGAAGTGGGATAAGATTGGTATGAATTTCATCACTGGACTGCCAAGGACTAGATCAGGATATGATTCTATCTGGGTCATGGTAGATCGCCTAACTAAAGTGGCTCATTTCATACATGTAAATACAACCTATACAAGTGCCAAGTTAGCCAAGATTTATATGAAAAGGATTGTGTGTCTGCATGGAGTACCCAAGAGTATTGTGTCTGATAGGGGAACTCAATTCACTTCTCATTTTTTGAGGCAACTGCATGAGTCATTGGGAACTCAATTCACTTATCATAGGGGAACTCAATTGACTTCTCATTTTTGGAGGCAACTGCATGAGTCATTGGGAACAGGATTGGAATTCAGCACTGCTTTTCATCCCCAGACTGATGGATAGACAGAAAGGACCAACCAGATTTTAGAGGATATGTTGAGGGCATGTGCCCTAGATTATAGAGCTAGTTGGGATGAAAGTCTGCCTTACGCAGAATTCTCTTACAACAACAACTATCAAGCTAGTATTGAGATGGCACCATTTGAATTTCTCTATGGGAGAAAGTGTACTACACCATTTCTATGGAATGGTGTTGGGGAAAGAAACTTGTTCGGGCCAGAACTAATCAAGGAAGCAGAAGAGAAAGTCAAATTGGTAAAGGACAGATTGAAGATAGCACAGTCCCGACAAAAGAGCTACGCAGATCCAAAGCATAGAGAAGTCACCTATGAGGTGGGAGATAGATCTTATCTTAGAGTATCACCACTTCGTGGAGTGAAGAGGTTTGGAGTCAAAGGAAAATTGGCACCAAGATATGTTTGACCATTCAAGATTCTGAGCCGTAAAGGAGAAGTAGCATATGAGATTGAATTGCCTGAATCATTGTCTACCGTTCACAATGTATTTCACGTAAGTCAGTTGAAGAAATGCCATCCGGATATGGAAGAGACTTCTTTGATGGATACTATACCTGTGGAAGAGGTTCAGTTGGAAAGTGATCTCACCTATGAGGAGAAGCCTATCAAGATTCTTGAGACTGCATAAAGAGTTACTCGGACTAAGACTATCAAGTTTTGCAAAGTTCAGGGGAACCACCATTCCGAAGAGGAAGCAACTTGGGAAAGAGAAGATGATCTTCGGAAAGACCACCCTCGCCTATTTGCTAGCCAATCTGAATCTCGAGGGCGAGATTCACCTTAAGGGGGTTGTAACATCCCAAAAAAAATTATTTATAAAGTTTGCATATCATTCATGCATTCATAAGCATTTGATCTTTTTCAAATTAATTTTCAACATAAGAAACACTATTTTGCCTATTACTTATTCAAGTAAGGCAAGGTTTATATTTTGCTTTTTAAATATGATTAGGATTTGATCAATAATGATTTGAAAGTAAATACAAAGCCCACACAAAAGTTTTCAAAACAATTCAAACATAAAACCATCTTTATGCCTATTGTCATTATTTTATTTAAGGCATGGTGTATATTTATTTTCAAACTCAAAATGGTTTTTGAGTATAGGATGATGTTTTACACATCCTTGGACACAAGAATAACAAGAAAAAAATTCTAGAAGAAATTCAAATCGAAACATATTTGAAACACTCATTCAAATTCAAACTAGAAAATCAAAACAGAAAAAGAAAAAGAGAAAAGGAGAAAAAAATAAACCTAGCAAACTAACTAGCCTAACCCACCCCCGGCCCAACAAGCTAGCCCGGCTAGCCCACCCGGGAAACCCCCACCCCTCTCGGTTTCTCACCCACGAGCGCACCCCCCTCTCACTGACGTCCCAGTCCCACATGCCCCGTCACCTTCGTCCCCAAATCGCGCGCCCACGACCAGCTCCGGCCGTTTCCTCCCCTCATCACTGCCGTTGATTGCGTGAGTAATTGCCGTTGATTCACGGAGTAACTCCTCGCCCAACTCCGGATACTTAAACCCCACGGCCTCCGCTCCATTTTCCCCCACTCAATTTCCTCTGAACGTCACCAGGCTGCTCGCTTTTCTCTTGGTATCGCCGCTGTCCCGACGAACTTCGGCGACCGATTGCGGTAAGCCTCGTGCGAGCCTTGTTCTCTGGCTCACGCGACCTTGTTCGCTATCTCCTTGCGCTTCTCCTAACGTTCGTCGTTTGTTTTATTTCGCACCAGAGCGTCGCCTCCGTCGACGACCGTGAGCACCCGATGCCAATCTTCACTCCGGCGAGCGATTGCGTCCGTGTTCGTGCGCCCCAGCCTCGTCCACCTACACGTTGAGCTTCGTCGTGCCTCCACGACCTCGGTAAGCATCAACACCTTCGCCTTTGCCCTCTTGTCTCGCCGGAACTTCACCGGCAGACGTGCAGCCGCCGCGGTGGCCATTTGTGCCGCCCGCGAATGGTCAGAGCAACGTGGTCCGCTGGATCTGGATCCAGCAAATGCGATTAGATCATCCCGCAAAGGGGTACGCGTAGATCTGAGCCTTAGGATTAGATCTAGCTGTGTAGAATAGATCTGACACGAAGGGGTAAGTTTTGATCTAGAGCATTGGATTTAGTTAGATCTAACTATGCGGACGCGTGATCCAGAGCGAACCGGTACGCGCCAATCAGACGCTTCCGCATGTCAGGGTTTTCGATTTAAAATTCAGATTTGATTCAATTAGATGATTAAACTTGTAAATTCAATAACTTTTGTTCTGTTTATCCAAAAAATGCAAATAAGATATCAATGGAATCAAATAAACCCTACACATCTGTAGGCTTGATTTTGTGATTTGATTCTGTTAAAATGGAAATTTATATAGAGACATTTGTAGGCCTATTTTGTGTATAAAATTATTTGGAAAATGTTTTAAAGGCCAAATTAAGTTTAATTGGTGTCTAAATATTTAGTTCAATGACCAGTACAGTTTTTTACTTGTCTTGTTTAGTTTAGAAAAATCATCACATGGCATTTGCATGCATTCATATATTTTTGCTTGATTATTTGAAATATGAATTTGGTGCTATCATTTTATGTGTAGATTTTTGTGCTAGTGGTGATTATGACTGTGAGGATTGTTGTTACTCCCCCAACTACCAAGGCAAGTGATGATTCATATTTTTGTTCCAATATTTTGACTATGCATTAGTGGTATTTTGTATAGGGCTTGCATGATAAATTTTGCTAAGTATATATATGCTATGCTTGGGAAATCCTAGTAGTATTAGAATTGTTAGAATTTTTTCTAAGTTAAGATACTTGCTATTTCCACGCTTAGCCTAGCTAGTAGTAACCAAGGGTGGAATATATACATGCTATGGAAAATATTGCTAAGTCTTTTGACTTGTGTTTTTGCTTAATAAAAAAACTAAGTGAATGAATCACCTGGGTGGAATGGTATGTTTGGGTTATGTTGAGTGGTTAGAAAGTCCCATAGCTATGGTCTACCTTGTGTATCACACTTGTGGAAAGCCACCCAGGAACAAAGGGATTTGAGATGCCATATGTTAAGAAGCTTCTAGTGCGGCCACATGGCATTATGGGCTCTGCCTGGATCATATAGGTTGCAATAATTTAGCCAAATGGACAGTTGGTGGTAGGGGTGATAGGTTTAGAGCGCGTCCATTCTGGTCTAAGGGAAGGCTTCTGAAAGGTCTTGTCTCGATGCATGTCGATTCTTGTGGGGAAAGTGCACCACCTCTCGAGAAGGACGAATCTAAGTACTTAGCCATGTCCCCGGCAACGGACAATTTGAGCATCAAGACATAGAAGCTATCAAGAATCTCCTCATCCCAATTTCTATGTTAAAAACTTGTGGTTTAACAAGGGTAAAGGTTCACCAATGTATATTGGTGGTTCCTTGGGAGTTTTTGCCAAACAACAACTGATAGGTAAAACCTATTTTGAGCAAAGCAAGCCTAAGCTACACTTAGCCAAATTCATGTAGAAGCTAGGTACTATTATTCTACTAAGGTATCACTTGCCAATACTATTCCAATGTATTGACCCACTATGGCTATAACTTGTGATGTTGCAGGTTACTCTGATGAGGATTAGGGTTATGAGTCTAAACTCAACATGCTTGCCTATGGCACATGAAGATGAAGATTTTTATTTATATTGTTAAGTTAAACTCTTGTACTAGCCTATGGCTATGGATTGTAAAAGACTATGTTATCTCTGGAATGACGATGTAATAATGACCTTTGTTTCTGTGTACTTCATCTTAAACTATGGATTCTAGCATTTGATCCAGGGACTAGAATTGCAGTCACAGGGACCTTTACCTTTATAAAGGTGGGGTCTTACATAAAGCAAAGTAGATACTAAACAAGCCTGGAGCATCAAAAATTATAGATATGTTTCCAACGTATCAGGGACGCACTCGGATTCTGACAATGAGGAGGAGGAGCAGGAGCAGCCGCAGCAGGAGGAGGATGAGGGGTTGGGGTATTTACCCTACGAGCTTGACATGTCCTTGAGGTGGGCGCCTCCGGAGGATGAGACATCGTACCTTGAGGAGTACGCACTAGCCGACTCGAGCCTGACGCTACAGGAGAAGGCTCCATATCGGCGTGGGGTTTCGAGACTCCCCGACCTACCTTATCGCTATGCGGACAAGGTACTCGTGCCTGCTGGGCGAGGTACATGATTTGACCCTAAACCATACATTGTAATTTTCATCACATATTGATCTTGTATTTTCATTGTGCAGTGCCTTTCTATATCAAGATGGAATCAAGCCATATCGTGGCTACTCAAGCATCCTTGGAGCCCTGGTTATAAAGTATTTTCCTGGGATTATCACTCTCCCAAATGGTTTGAAGGATGTGGCTTGGACTTGGAAGCATTACCACTATGCCAAAGATCCAGAAAAAAGTACACCACCATCACGGAGAAGGTTCGGGTTTTGTTCTGGGTAAGTTTGTTTCACTTGTCATAATTCAATCACCTTGAGGATGAAATATACTTGCACTCGTGTCCTTGACCCCCCTTTTTTCCTATGTGCATACTTGTAGAAGTTACTCGACATGGACAGGGCGTGCAAAAGGGAGTGCTTGGCGATTGTTCACGAGCTTGCCAAGAGGAATGTGCAAGACATGCACTACGAGGCACGCGTGAACTGCGTCTGCAACTGGTTCGACGATCGCAAGATTTGGATGAACAAGATCCAAGCCTGAGAGATGCTCTTCAAGTCGTGGCAGTACCTGCAGGTAGTTGCATTTTTGTTTTATTGATTACTTAACCTTATTCTATTTTCTGTTGTACTAATATGTGTGTCTTGTGGATGTAGAACCCTCCTCAGTTCGTGGATAATGACGAGCGATGCTTCACGACGATGGTAGCATGGTGGACACACCCCATTTACCTCCAGAAACACGCCGATGCAAAGAAGTGGTGAGAGGAGATGTGGGGTGGATCGCACCGCCAAGGTAGCATCCCCCTCGCCCTTCTTAGGAAAAAAGAGGTGAGGAAATGATTTATTTGTTCTTGCTTGTAATGTTATTCTTTACTTCGCCCTTTGGAGTCTCCCTTCACTTAACTTCATGCTCTCTTGTGTAGAGAATAAAGACAGGTCAAGAGTCGTCCATGTTTGCCGTTTGGAAGAAGACACGCACGTTGGACGAGCCTAGGAATGGAAGCCTATGGATGAAAGAGGGAGCCAAGCTTCAGGGTGAGAAGTACCCTGAGAAGTACAAGGAGGTGCATGGCGAAGATGCCAACCCTGAGACCGCCCCCTTCGACCCTAAGGTCACCGTGCTGGTGGGAGAAGGCCATAAGAATGGTCGCCTATGGATCGGTCACGGGTCTGTCGACCCTAGGACCATTCCATCTATGTACAATGTCCGGCATGGTAGGACGAGCGACCATCCTGCTATAGAGACCCGCCCACGGCCTTCGGTTGTAGCTCTCGACCAGTTATGGGTATGTTCTTCCTCGGTCATCTATGTTTTACTACATGTTTTGCGTTGCAATGTTCATCACATCGTGGCGAAATGACGTAGGAGGAGATGGCCGCTGATAGGGCACGTAGAGAGGCGACCGAGCAGCGGCAGCAGCAGTTGGAGCAGCAGATGGCCCATCAGCAGGGGATGCTAGAGCAACAGGGGCAGATGATGCGGTGGATGACACAGCAAATGCTCATCAATTCTCAACCAGGGACTCTTCCTTCTCCTCCTTTCTCCTTCTCGTGGGTAAGTGATCTGTCTTATTGTCAAATGCTCGCAATTTTTAATCTTGCCTTATTGTCTAATTCTCACAATTTCCCATGTTGTATATGGACAATGTGATGCCGACGCCTGGTGGATCAGCGGGTGGATCGAACATCCAGGTGCCGCTGTCATTCATCGTCAACAATCCGTCGGTCGTTCGGAGGCTGAATCAGAGTCCTCCAGGTTTGTTTTCTTATACTTGTCAAATTTAGCCATGCCATTGATACGTTGGAAACATATCTATAATTTTTGATGCTCCATGCTTGTTTTGTATCTACTTTGCTTTGCTTGTCTACACTTTGAGGTGCTTTTTACATGTCTTTTGGTACTAACCTATTATCAAGTTGCAACAGTGCGAGATGCCTATTTTCTGCTATTTTTGGTTTCAAAAAAGTTAGTAAAGAAATATTCTCGGAATTGGATGGGATGAACGTCAAAGTCAATTACTTTCCATGGGGAACAAGAAGTCCAAAGGAGAGCCGGAGGGGCCGACCAGGGGGGCCTGTAGAGGTCCCAACCTTTAATAAGGTAGAGATCCTTGTGTTTACAATGCTAGTCCCTGGATCAATAGCTAGCATCCACAGTTAAGATGTAATATCAAGAAACAAAGGTCATAATACAACTTTATATCCAGGAATAAAATAATTCATTACATCTTACATATCACATTTGGCTATCTCATTACAATGCAGCAGAAATAACTATATAGCATGGAGTCCTTCATCTTCAAAGTGCCACAGGTAATCATGTTGGTTGTAGACTTGTAATCCTAATCAACACACTTCACTAACATCAAACAAACCTGCAACATAATAAGTTACAGCCACAAGGGTCAATACATTTGAATTGTATTGACAAGTGATACTATGGTAGTATAGTGGTATCTATCATCTATATGCATTTGGCTAAGTGGATATTAGGCTTGATTTGCTCAAAATAGATTTTCCTTATCATTTGAAAACACTAAGTTTTTGTTTGCCAAAATCACCCAATGCATCTACCAATAGAAATTGGTGATCCTTTAACCCTTGTTCAACCACAAGCTTTTAACTTAGAAAATTTGGATGAGGAGATTCTTGATAGCTTCCATGTCTTGATGCTCAAATTGTCCATTGTCAGGGACACGGCTAAGTACTTAGATTTTACACTCTGCAGAGGTGGTGCACTTTCCCCACAAGACTCGACATGCATCGAGACAAGATCTTTTAGAAGCCTTCCCTTAGACCAAAATGGACGCGTTCCATCCTATCATCTCCTACCACCAACTATCCATTTGGCTAAGTTATTGCAACCTATATGATCCAGGCAGAGCCCATAATGCCATGTGGCTGCACTTGAAGCTTCTCAACATTTGACATCTCAAATCTCTTTGTTTCTGGGTGGCATTCCACAAGTGTGATACACCAGGGTAGTCCATTGAAATGGGCCCTGAGTAACCACTCAACACAAACCATTCTCACCATTCCACCCAGGTGATTCATTCACATTGTTGTTTTATTAAATTAAACACAAGTCATAGACTTAGAAATATTCCATAGCATGAATATAATCCACCCTTGTTTTCTACTAGCTAAGCTAAGCATGGTAGTAGTAGGAATCTTGACTTAGGAAAATTATACTAAGGTTTCATCTACTAGGATTTCCCATGGCATAGTTTATACTTAGCAAAAATTCCATGGAAGACCTACTTAGAAAATATCACTAATGCATAGTGAAAATAATGGGACAAAAGTATGAAGCACCACTTGCCTTTTTCGTAGAGAATATAAGTTCAATCCTTGATCTTGCAATTGTCATACTCTTCAAATTTCACTACAATTCAATCAAGGCACAAATTCAATTTACCATTTACCTCCAGAAACACGACGATGGTAGCATGGTGGACACACCCCATTTACCTCCAGAAACACGCCGATGCAAAGAAGTGGTGAGAGGAGATGTGGGGTGGATCGCACCGCCAAGGTAGCATCCCCCTCGCCCTTCTTAGGAAAAAAGATGTGAGGAAATGATTTATTTGTTCTTGCTTGTAATGTTATTCTTTACTTCGCCCTTTGGAGTCTCCCTTCACTTAACTTCATGCTCTCTTGTGTAGAGAATAAAGACAGGTTGTAACATCCCTAAAAATCATGTTTCAAAACTCATTCATATCATCTTTGCATCATTCATCCATTTAGGGTTTTTCTCAAAATCATTTAGAAACACAAACTTTGGCTATGATTTCATGTGGGCAATTTATCTCAATTGGCCATCACCCTTTGAGATTTGATTGTCCATGATCTTGTTTGCTTGCCTCCATGGTTGGAAAGATTAGGAGTAGCATTTAAACCCAAGTTTCCAATTTAGAAATATTTTCTAAACCCTATTTCAAATATTTGCAAACTAGAGCAAATCTCTGTTTTCTTTGAAACCTAAGCTTGACCAAGCCTTTGCAAGGTAACCACTAGGATATTTGATTGTTTGTGAACCCACAGAACCCTGCAAAAATCCCCAAAGCAGTTTGAATTCAAAAGGATTTGAATTCATATCAAATTCTATTCAGAAAATGGAATTAGAAAAAAAAAGGCTTAAAGAAAGGAAAAGGGCCGAGCGGCCAGAATCTGGCCCAGCAGCGAATGAAGCCCAGCAAGCCCACCCGAGGATCTCCTTTTTCTTCTCACACGCGCGAGCACACGCAGACAGACGCTGACAGCCCGACCCCACCAACACCTTGCGCGTTTCGCTGACGAGCGGGCCCGGTCCACGTCGTCCTCGTCTTCCCCAGACCGCGCCTGCGACCACGTCGCCGCAGCAGTGATGGCCGGTAATGGCGCGGCGTAATTGGGCATTTAACCGCGAGCGTTTCCTGTCGATTCCCCGGCTATAAGACCCTCTCTGCCCCGCGATCTTTTTCCCCTAGACACCTCGCTCACTCCGCCACCAGGCTGCCCTCAATCAGCTTTGCACTGCCGCAGACAGAGCCTCTCCGGCGAGCGATTCCGGTGAGCCTCATGTTCCCCTCTGCCTATCTTTCTTGCTATCCTGTTCAGTGAATCCTTGCGCATCTCCTGACCTCACTAGTCCGTCTTGTACTGCCCCAGGTCGCCGGTTCCACCTGACACCGCGAGCACCGACGGCGACATCAACTCCGACGAGTTTTCCCGGTAGGTACAGACCGCCCCGCGCCTTCTAGTTCACGCACCCGACTCTGCCTTGACCCTGTGAATCTAACCGTGTCCTCGCTTTGCCTTGGGGTGATCCACAGCGACGTCCACGACGACCACCAGACGCACCCGACGCCGCCACGAACTCCGGTGAGCAATCGCAGCCGTGCCCGAGCGCCCCTTGACCAACCGCGAGTACGACGAGCTTCGCCGTGACCCCTTGAGCCCGGTGAGCTACTCCTCCTTCTCCCTCGCCGTCTGCATCATTGGCAACGTCATCGACCGACAGTTCCGCCGCCGGTAGCCACGCCCGCCGATTCGGCGGTCGATAGGAACCGTTAGATCTGCATCGGATGGCTTAGATAGAATGACTAATCGAAGGGGTACGCGTTGATCTGAGCCGCACCTGCCCCTTTAGATCCAGCGGTCTGTATTGCTCGATCCAGACAAACCGGTATGGGCGAATAAGAACATGACGCGTGGCTAGGTTAGATCTGAAAATAGAATTTAAAAACAGATTTTGATCCAGATTTCAAATGCCTATATCTTTTGATTTCCACGTAGGAATTTTGCAAACTTTATACCGTTGGATTCAGAAAAACAAGACCTTTCTGCCTATCCAATTTGTTTAGCAAATAGTAACCATTAGATGTGCTTAAATTGCAGAGACTTGTTTGAGGCCTTTTTGAGTATAGATTTAGTTTAGTATTTTTGTTTTAGGGCTAAATAAGTTGTCTTGGCTTTTTTTTTGTGACTTGTTTAGATTCTGTAAACATGCACTTGCTTGGTTGAAGTTTTCAAAAATCATCACTTGGTAGATTCATGCATGCATGCATTCATAATACTTTTTTTTGTATATATTTGTGTGTAATTGTATGCTACAACTTTGTGTGTAGATTTTGCTAGTGATTGTGATTGTGACGAGTGCTACTCTCCACACTACCAAGGCAAGTGATATCATCATGAATATTCCATTCCTATATTTTATTTATGCATTAGTAATATTTTTCTAAGTATAGGACTTGCATGGTTATTTGCTAAGAACAAGCTATGCTTTGGGAAAACCTATTAAGTGAAGCCTTAGTGAAAATTACCTAAGTCAAGATTCCTATTACTATCATGCTTAGCCTAGCTACTAGAAAACAAGGGTGGTTTATATATTCACTATGGAAAATTTCTAAGTCTAAGGACTTATGTTTTTGTAAAATAAAACAACTAAGTTAATGAACCACCTGGGTGGAATGGAAGGAATGGCTTATGTTGAGTGGTTCACAAGGCCATGGACTTGGCTTGTGTATCTCACTTGTGGATGGCCACCCAGGAAACAAAGAGATTTGAGATGTCAAATGTTGAAAAGCTTCAAGTGCAACCACTTGGTAATATGGGCTCTGCCATGATCTTAGGATGCTAGAACTTAGTCTTTTGGACAGTGGGTGGTAGATGGGATGATAGGTTGGAACGCGTCCATTTGACTAAGGAAAGGCTACTGAAGGATCATGTCTTGGGAAACCAAGGCTTGTGGGGAAAGTGCACCACCTCTGCAGAGTGTAAAACCTAAGTACTTAGCCATGTCCCTGGTAAAGGACAATTTGAGCATCAAGACATGGAAACTTCAAGAATCTCATCACTCCAATTTCTAAGTAAAACTGGTGGGTGAACAAGGGATAAAAGGATCTTCATTCATTGATTGGTAGATGCCCTGAGTGGATCTAGAGTCTTTGATTGATAGATGCCTTGGGTGTTTTTGCCAAGTAAATCTTCATTCCTTGATTGGTAGATGCCCTGAGTGGATCTTCAGTCTTGGATTGGTAGATGTCTTGGAAAGTTTTTGCCAAACAAAACTTAGTATTTTCAAAAGTTAAGGAAAAATCTATTTTGAGCAATGCAAGCCTAAGCTCCACCAGCCAAATGCATATAGTATTATAGTCCACTTATATCATACTAAGGTATCACTTGCCAA
This sequence comes from Avena insularis, assembly GCA_023614405.1. Taxonomy (NCBI): domain Eukaryota; kingdom Viridiplantae; phylum Streptophyta; class Magnoliopsida; order Poales; family Poaceae; genus Avena; species Avena insularis. The sequence goes on along the minus strand of CM042691.1, from coordinate 325,883,590 downwards.
TACTATTCCAAAGTATTGACCCTTTGTGGCTATAACTTATGATGTTGCAGGTTACTCTGATGATGAATAGGAGTCATGAGTCTACACTCAACATGCTTGCCTGTGGCACATGAAGATGAAGACTTATGTTTATTTACTTATTCCATAAACTCTTGTATTAGGCCTTTGGCCATGAGTTGTAAAAGACTATGTATTATCTCTGGAATGACTGTAATAAACGACCTTTGTATCTGTGTACTTCATCTTAAACTGTGGATGCTAGCATTGATCCAGGGACTAGCATTGCAATCACAGGGATCTTTTCCTTTACAAAGGAGGGATCTTACAGATGGTATCAGAGCACTGTGTTGCCTGTAGGATTATGACCCTAGGATTGGAAACCACTAAGGAAAATTTTAACTTCTTCTACACTTGTCTATTCTTCTCGTAAACTTTTCTAATCTTCTCATTCTCATCTCTATTTGTAGATGAACTCCATCAACGAAGCCGTGAAAAAGGGACCACTCATGACCATGACCTTGGAGTGTGAGACTGAGTTTCCCAAAATTCTCAAGGACCTCATGGAGACAATGGGAGCACATGGTGCAGCAGTGTACAAGGGCTTTCCAGTGATGGAGGATGGAGTGGAGTATTGGTGGGTGCAACTTCACTTGTACAAGAATAAGGAAGACAACCACAAATAAAAGGGCTTCTGCATGTACACCAACACTTTTATGCACACCACATTCTTTGAGTCAGCAAAAGAAGCAGCTTGGAAGACTATCAAAGAACTAAGTGCTAGAGTCAAGTGCAAGATGCTCAACCTCCAAAAAGACTTAGAGAAAGAGAAGGAACATACCCAAGAGTTGGAAGTCACCAACCAATCCTTAAGAGGAGATATTATAGACTTAGTGATAGAAGCATGTGAACAAGATAGGGTGATTGCCACTAGGAACATTGTGTTAGCCACCATATCCAATGAGATAGGATTGTAAGCGCACTTCGTTAGTTGGACCACCACCTATCACCTTATTTTCCAAAATGATACCTTAAATAAGTTTGAACCTTGGTTGATGTAATGGATTTATGTATGCATGACTTGTGTGATTTTTGTGTACCATGGTTATGCTTGAATGTTTGCCTTGTTTAATTTAAATTTGTGTTGTTCTAACTCTTCAATCTTATAAATAGATGCCTATTGCCATCAGCACTGTTGAGGAGTTCCAGGCTACCCGTTTTGGTCCTCGTATCGTAGAGCTTACTACTTTACTCGATCTCCCTCTTCCTATCATTACGGTGCACCCACTCACCAAGTTTGAGAGGAAGGACCTTTGGGGCTTCAAGGTGAACCAGCCAGGACGCCAGGCTGAGCCTACTACGGAGGCCATCGTCTTCAAGCTTATGCACGATGACAGGGAGAGAGGCATGGAGGTTGTCATGCAGGATCTGATAGGACGACTGTTAGGCCGTCACTCCCGACAGGTTAGAGGCACTCACTTCCACGCTTTCGGAAGGCGTGATGATGACGGAGAGTCCATTGACTTTGAGGACGACTCGAGGATCGCAGCAGAGCCGATACGCCTGTACCTCCAGGACTTAGAAACTCTTATTAGGCACGTGGATACCGATAGGACCAACGTCATGCTTAGTAATGACGAGCTCCAGGTGTAGCTTCGCGAGAAGGACAAGCTCTTTGCGCAGCAGGACGAGATAGTCAAGGAGATGGAGGCAAAGTTCGAGACCCAAGACCGTAAGTTCAAGAGTCAAGAGAAGCGTGTCCAGGATAGGAACAAGAGGATTCGTGATATGACCGAGGAACTGCAGTCCAAGGACTTCAAGTTAGAGCAGCAGCAGACAGTGATTGAGAGGCTTCGTTCCCAGAAGAGGGCTCTCAAGGCCAAGATCGACTCTTTGACCACTACCATCGAGGAGAACAAGACCGCAATGGAGAACGCAGGTCTTACCTTTGTCGAGGAGGAGATTGATGCCGACGAGTAGATTTGACTACTCAGTTATCTTTATTTACCGCACTTGTTATTTGTGAACTTAATGTTTGGACCATCCGACATGTGGATGGCTTGCCACTTGTGTGTATTTGCTTTGGGACTTTTGATATCTTGTTGTTGAGCTTTATCCTTGTGTTGCATGCTATGTGTTTGTTTGTGTGATGTATTGTGCATAAATCATGTAAGGGTATCTCATTCTTATCTCTAAATGAATAAACCACAGATGCCTCCCCGTCGCGCAAACACCAACCCCAACCCCAACCCCAACCCCAACATTACCCCGGAAATGCAACAAATGATGAATGCGCAGACACAGCTTATGCAAATGATGACGACGTTCATCCAGAACCAGAACAACAACAACAACAACCCCAACAACAACAATAACAATAACAACAACAACAACCCTCCAGGTTTTGATATGCTCACTAGATTTCTGCGTCTGAGGCCAGCTAAGTTTTCAGGATTGACTGATCCCATGGTGGCCAATGATTGGCTACGTTCTGTGAACAAAGACTTAGTGACCGTAGGATGCACAGATGCTGAAAAGGTCAGGTTCGCAGCACATCTGTTGGAAGGACCAGCCGCAGCATGGTGGGACAATTTCCAGATCACCACGCCTATTGATGAGGTGACTTGGGCTATCTTTGAAGATGGATTCCGTACTACTCATATCTCACCAGGAATGATGAGCCTGAAAAAGAAGGAGTTTCACAACCTGAAGCAGCGCCACCACAGCGTGGCTGAATATATTGAGGAGTTCAACAATCTGGTGCGCTATGCACCGGATGAAGTTGACACTGATGCCAAAAGGAAGGAAAAGTTTCTGGAAGGCTTGAATGATGAGCTGAATCTGCAGCTGTCTGTGGCATATGTTCCCACTTATCAGTCATTGTGTGACAAGGCAGTTATTGTGGAGAATAAAATGAAGCAAGTCGAGAGTAGGAAGAGGAAACACTCCGACAAGCACAGCTCGGGATCGTCTCATAAACGATCTCACTATGATGATAGTGTCAGCTCAGGATCCCACAAGCATGAGAAGTTTAACAAACACCACAACCACAACCGTCATGACAACAAGCATCATCGCAGTCATGACAATGATAAGTACAAGAACCACAAGAGTGGACATAAGAACCACCACAGTGGAAGTGGAAGTGGAAGTGGAAGTCAGCCTAAGACGGACATCAGCCAGGTCGAATGCTACAAATGCAAGAAGCTGGGGCATTATGCTAATAAGTGCCCTGAAAAGAAAGTTGAAGGACCTAACAAGCCCAATCCTTTTCAGAAAGGACAAGTTAACCATATCAATGTGGAGGAGGTCTATGAAGAGCCTGATGCTGTTGCCGGTAAGTTCAGACTCAATTCCATCTCAGCATTTGTACTCTTTGACACTGGTGCATCTCATTCATTCATATCTAAAGCATTTGTCGAAAGAAATGAACTACCGGTAGAAACCATTGGGTGTCCTATAAGAGTAAGTTCTCCTGGTGGAGAAATGATAGTAAACTCAGGATGTCATGACCTAGTCATAGAGTTTGGAAAACATAAGTTTCCAGTGAACCTAATAATCCTAAATTCCCAAGGATTGGATGTGATTTTGGGAATGGATTGGATGACTAAGTATAAAGGAGTACTAGATTGTGCAAATCATACAGTTTCACTCACAACCCCTGAAGGTAAGAGGATAATATTCAAGTCCAACTTTAAATCTAAAGGGAGTAAGTTGAATTCTCTTAAGGGGGTTAGCATGGACACGGTGCCAATTGTGTGTGAGTATCCGGATGTGTTTCCGGAAGAATTACCAGGAATGCCACCAGATAGAGATGTGGAGTTTATAATAGATTTGGTACCAGGTTCTGGACCAAGAGCAAAGAGGCCCTATAAAATGTCAGTTGACGAGCTTAAGGAACTCAAGAAACAACTTGGAGAACAATTGCAGAAAGGATTTATCCAGCCAAGTTCTTCGTCTTGGGGAGCTCCAGTTTTGTTCGTAGAAAAGAGAGATAGAACTCAAAGATTATGCATAGATTACCGTTCTCTCAACGAGGTAACCATCAAGAACAAATATCCTTTGCCAAGAATCAATGACTTGTTTGATCAGCTAGAAGGAGCTTGTGTGTTCTCGAAGATTGATCTTCGGTCAGGCTATTTTCAACTCAAGATAAGAGAGCAAGACATACCTAAAACAGCCTTCACCACAAGGTATGGATTGTATGAGTACACTGTGATGCCTTTTGGTTTAACCAACGCTCCAGCATACTTCATGAATATGATGAACAAAGTGTTCATGGAATTTCTCGACAAGTTCGTTGTCGTTTTCATCGATGACATCTTAGTCTACTCCAAGAGCAAGGAGGAGCATGAAAGACATCTACGCATGATACTTGAGAAACTAAGGGAACATAAGCTTTATGCCAAGTTCAGCAAGTGTGAGTTTTGGTTAGAGGAAGTTGGATTTCTTGGTCATGTTATGACAAAGGATGGTGTAGCAGTTGATCCTGCTAAAGTTTCGGCTGTGACAGAATGGGAATCTCCTAAGAACGTAAAAGAGGTTCGTAGTTTCCTCGGCTTAGAAGGTTACTACAGAAGATTCATTGAAAAATTTTAAAAGGTTGCTAAACCAATGACAGAATTGTTAAAGAAGGATAAGAAATTTGCTTGGTCTGAAGGATGTGAACTCAGCTTTCAAGAACTAAAGAAGAGACTTGTGTCAGCACCAGCTCAGGTTTACCAGATTTGGAAAAGGATTTCCAAGTGTATTGTGATGCTTCGCATCAAGGATTAGGAGCCGTACTTATGCAAGGCGGAAGGGTTGTGGCTTATGCCTCGAGACAACTCAAAACTCATGAAGTAAATTATCCTACTCATGATTTAGAGTTAGCCGCTGTTGTCCATGCGCTCAAAACATGGAGACATTACCTTTTGGGAAAACGTTGTGAAGTATTCACCGATCATAAGAGTTTGAAATATATCTTCACCCAGAAGGAAATCAATATGAGGCAAAGGAGATGGCTAGAACTTATCAAGGATTACGACTTGAGTTTGCAATACCACCCCGGTAAAGCAAATGTAGTAGCAGATGCTCTAAGTCGTAAAGCGTTTGTAAATGGTCTTACCAAAGGTGAATTGCCAGATGAATTGTGTAAGCATTTCAAGGAACTCAGGTTGGAAATTGTGCCAGAAGGACATCTTATGTCTTTGGATGTTCAACCCACTCTGTTGGATAAGATTAAAGAAGCCCAAAAGACGGATAAAGAAATCGAAGAGATTAAGGAAAAGATTAGCCAAGGGAAGGCTAAAAGTTTCCATATGGACGAACAAGGTACTTTATGGCACGAGAAACGTATTTGTGTTCCACAAGATCCGGAATTGCGGAAATTGATTCTGCAAGAAGCCCATAACTCTCCGTATTCTATTCACCCGGGAAACACCAAAATGTACATGGATATGAAAGAAAGATTTTGGTGGAACAATCTCAAAAGGGACATCGCCGAACACATTGCCTTGTGTGACGTGTGTAGTAGAGTGAAAGCGGAGCATCAGAAACCAGCAGGTTTGCTTCAACCAATTCCTATTCCTGAATGGAAGTGGGAAAATATTGGTATGGATTTTATTACCAGATTACCAAGGACCAGGTCAGGGTGTGATTCCATATGGGTAGTAGTGGATCGCCTAACTAAAGTGGCTCATTTTATACCCGTAAAGACAACTTATACTAGTGCCAAGTTAGCCAAAATCTACATGAGCAGAATTGTATGCCTTCACGGTGTACCTAAGAGTATTGTGTCGGATAGAGGAACTCAGTTCACTTCTCACTTTTGGAGACAACTTCATGAATCTTTAGGGACGAGATTGGAATTCAGCACTGCTTTTCATCCTGAAACTGATGGACAAACAGAAAGGACTAATCAAATTCTTGAGGACATGTTGAGGGCATGTGCCCTAGACTATGGAGCAAGTTGGGATGAAAGTCTGCCTTACGCAGAGTTCTCTTACAACAACAGTCACCAATCTAGCATTGGGATGGCACCATTTGAGTTTCTATACGGAAGGAAGTGTACCACCCCATTGCTATGGAATGGTGTAGGAGAAAGAAGTTTGTTTGGACCAGATCTTATCAAAGACGCTGAAGAAAAGGTCAAATTGGTTAGAGACAGATTGAAGATAGCACAGTCTCGACAGAAAAGCTACGCAGATGTTAAGCGTAGGGAAATCACCTACGAATTTGGTTATAAAGCTTATCTTAGAGTATCACCACTTCGTGGAGTGAAAAGATTTGGAGTCAAAGGAAAGTTAGCACCAAGATATGTTGGACCATTCAATAGTCTAAGTCGCAAGGGAGAAGTTGCATATGAAATAGAATTACCAGCATCTCTATCAGCAGTCCATAATGTTTTTCATGTGAGCCAACTTAAGAAATGTCACCCAGAAATGGAAGAAACATCTTTGAAGGATACCATACCATTGGAGGAAGTTCAACTAGAAAGTGATCTCACCTATGAAGAAAAGCCTGTCAAGATTCTTGAGACCACAGAAAGAGTCACAAGAACAAAGACTATCAAGTTTTGCAAAGTACAATGGAATCATCATTCCGAAGAAGAAGCAACATGGGAAAGAGAAGATGATCTTCGGAAAGACCACCCACACCTATTTGCTAGCCAATCCGAATCTCGAGGGCGAGATTCATCTTAAGGGGGTTAGATTGTAACATCCCTAAAAATCATGTTTCAAAACTCATTCATATCATCTTTGCATCATTCATCCATTTAGGGTTTTTCTCAAAATCATTTAGAAACACAAACTTTGGCTATGATTTCATGTGGGCAATTTATCTCAATTGGCCATCACCCTTTGAGATTTGATTGTCCATGATCTTGTTTGCTTGCCTCCATGGTTGGAAAGATTAGGAGTAGCATTTAAACCCAAGTTTCCAATTTAGAAATATTTTCTAAACCCTATTTCAAATATTTGCAAACTAGAGCAAATCTCTGTTTTCTTTGAAACCTAAGCTTGACCAAGCCTTTGCAAGGTAACCACTAGGATATTTGATTGTTTGTGAACCCACAGAACCCTGCAAAAATCCCCAAAGCAGTTTGAATTCAAAAGGATTTGAATTCATATCAAATTCTATTCAGAAAATGGAATTAGAAAAAAAAAGGCTTAAAGAAAGGAAAAGGGCCGAGCGGCCAGAATCTGGCCCAGCAGCGAATGAAGCCCAGCAAGCCCACCCGAGGATCTCCTTTTTCTTCTCACACGCCTTGTGAGCACCTGTGACAGACAGCGACCCCACCAACACCTTGCGCGTTTCGCTGACGAGCGGGCCCGGTCCACGTCGTCCTCGTCTTCCCTAGACCGCGCCTGCGACCACGTCGCCGCAGCAGTGATGGCCGGTAATGGCGCGGCGTAATTGGGCATTTAACCGCGAGCGTTTCCTGTCGATTCCCCGGCTATAAGACCCTCTCTGCCCCGCGATCTTGTTCCCCTAGACACCTCGCTCACTCCGCCACCAGGCTGCCCTCAATCAGCTTTGCACTGCCGCAGACAGAGCCTCTCCGGCGAGCGATTCCGGTGAGCCTCATGTTCCCCTCTGCCTATCTTTCTTGCTATCCTGTTCAGTGAATCCTTGCGCATCTCCTGACCTCACTAGTCCGTCTTGTACTGCCCCAGGTCGCCGGTTCCACCTGACACCGCGAGCACCGACGGCGACATCAACTCCGACGAGTTTTCCCGGTAAATGCAGACCGCCCGCGCCTTCTAGTTCACGCACTGCCTTGACCTGTGAATCTAACGTGTCCTCGCTTTGCCTTGGGGTGATCCACAGCGGCGTCCACGACGACCACCGACGCACCGCGCCACGAACTCCGGTGAGCAATCGCAGCCGTGCCCGAGCGCCCCTTGACCAACCGCGAGTACGACGAGCTTCGCCGTGACCCCTTGAGCCCGGTGAGCTACTCCTCCTTCTCCCTCGCCGTCTGCATCATCGGCAACGTCATCGACCGACAGTTCCGCCGCCGGTAACCACCGCTCCGCCGCCAGTTTCTGGCCAGGTCGATAGGAACCGTTAGATCTGCATCGGATGGCTTAGATAGAATGACTAATCGAAGGGGTACGTGTTGATCTGAGCCGCACCTGCCCCTTTAGATCCAGCGGTCTGTATTGCTCGATCCAGACGAACCGGTACGGGCGAATAAGAACATGACGCGTGGCTAGGTTAGATCTGAAAATAGAATTTAAAAACAGATTTTGATCCAGATTTCAAATGCCTATATCTTTTGATTTCCACGTAGGAATTTTGCAAACTTTATACCGTTGGATTCAGAAAAACAAGACCTTTCTGCCTATCCAATTTGTTTAGCAAATAGTAACCATTAGATGTGCTTAAATTGCAGAGACTTGTTTGAGGCCTTTTTGAGTATAGATTTAGTTTAGTATTTTTGTTTTAGGGCTAAATAAGTTGTCTTGGCTTTTTTTTTGTGTGACTTGTTTAGATTCTGTAAACATGCACTTGCTTGGTTGAATTTTTCAAAAATCATCACTTGGTAGATTCATGCATGCATGCATTCATAATACTTTTTTTTTGTATATATTTGTGTGTAATTGTATGCTACAACTTTGTGTGTAGATTTTGCTAGTGATTGTGATTGTGACGAGTGCTACTCTCCACACTACCAAGGCAAGTGATATCATCATGAATATTCCATTCCTATATTTTATTTATGCATTAGTAATATTTTTCTAAGTATAGGACTTGCATGGTTATTTGCTAAGAACAAGCTATGCTTTGGGAAAACCTATTAAGTGAAGCCTTAGTGAAAATTACCTAAGTCAAGATTCCTATTACTATCATGCTTAGCCTAGCTACTAGAAAACAAGGGTGGTTTATATATTCACTATGGAAAATTTCTAAGTCTAAGGACTTATGTTTTTGTAAAATAAAACAACTAAGTTAATGAACCACCTGGGTGGAATGGAAGGAATGGCTTATGTTGAGTGGTTCACAAGGCCATGGACTTGGCTTGTGTATCTCACTTGTGGATGGCCACCTAGGAAACAAAGAGATTTGAGATGTCAAATGTTGAAAAGCTTCAAGTGCAACCACTTGGTAATATGGGCTCTGCCATGATATTAGGATGCTAGAACTTAGTCTTTTGGACAGTGGGTGGTAGATGGGATGATAGGTTGGAACGCGTCCATTTGACTAAGGAAAGGCTACTGAAGGATCATGTCTTGGGAAACCAAGGCTTGTGGGGAAAGTGCACCACCTCTGCAGAGTGTAAAACCTAAGTACTTAGCCATGTCCCTGGTAAAGGACAATTTGAGCATCAAGACATGGAAACTTCAAGAATCTCATCACTCCAATTTCTAAGTAAAACTGGTGGGTGAACAAGGGATAAAAGGATCTTCATTCATTGATTGGTAGATGCCCTGAGTGGATCTAGAGTCTTTGATTGATAGATGCCTTGGGTGTTTTTGCCAAGTAAATCTTCATTCCTTGATTGGTAGATGCCCTGAGTGGATCTTCAGTCTTGGATTGGTAGATGTCTTGGAAAGTTTTTGCCAAACAAAACTTAGTATTTTCAAAAGTTAAGGAAAAATCTATTTTGAGCAATGCAACCCTAAGCTCCACCAGCCAAATGCATATAGTATTATAGTCCACTTATATCATACTAAGGTATCACTTGCCAATACTATTCCAAAGTATTGACCCTTTGTGGCTGTAACTTATGATGTTGCAGGTTACTCTGATGATGAATAGGAGTCATGAGTCTACACTCAACATGCTTGCCTGTGGCACATGAAGATGAAGACTTATGTTTATTTACTTATTCCATAAACTCTTGTATTAGGCCTTTGGCCATGAGTTGTAAAAGACTATGTATTATCTCTGGAATGACTGTAATAAACGACCTTTGTATCTGTGTACTTCATCTTAAACTGTGGATGCTAGCATTGATCCAGGGACTAGCATTGCAATCACAGGGATCTTTTCCTTTACAAAGGAGGAATCTTACACAGGTCAAGAGTCGTCCATGTTTGCCGTTTGGAAGAAGACACGCACGTTGGACGAGCCTAGGAATGGAAGCCTATGGATGAAAGAGGGAGCCAAGCTTCAGGGTGAGAAGTACCCTGAGAAGTACAAGGAGGTGCATGGCGAAGATGCCAACCCTGAGACCGCCCCCTTCGACCCTGAGGTCGTCGTGCTGGTGGGTGAAGGCCATAAGAATGGTCGCCTATGGATCGGTCACGGGTCCGTCGACCCTAGGACCATTCCATCTATGTGCAATGTCCGGCATGGTAGGACGAGCGACCATCCTGCTATAGAGACCCGCCCACGGCCTTCGGTTGTAGCTCTCGACCAGTTATGGGTATGTTCTTCCTCGGTCATCTATGTTTTACTACATGTTTTGCGTTGCAATGTTCATCACATCGTGGCGAAATGACGTAGGAGGAGATGGCCGCTGATAGGGCACGTAGAGAGGCGACCGAGCAGCGGCAGCAGCAGTTGGAGCAGCAGATGGCCCATCAGCAGGGGATGCTAGAGCAACAGGGGCAGATGATGCGGTGGATGACACAGCAAATGCTCATCAATTCTCAACCAGGGACTCTTCCTTCTCCTCCTTTCTCCTTCTCGTGGGTAAGTGATCTGTCTTATTGTCAAATGCTCGCAATTTTTAATCTTGCCTTATTGTCTAATTCTCACAATTTCCCATGTTGTAGATGGACAATGCGATGCCGACGCCTGGTGGATCAGCGGGTGGATCGAACATCCAGGTGCCGCTGTCATTCATCGTCAACAATCCGTCGGTCGTTTGGAGGCTGAATCAGAGTCCTCCAGGTTTGTTTTCTTATACTTGTCAAATTTAGCCATGTCATTGATACGTTGGAAACATATCTATAATTTTTGATGCTCCATGCTTGTTTTGTGTCTACTTTGCTTTGCTTGTCTACACTTTGAGGTGCTTTTTACATGTATTTTGGTACTAACCTATTATCAAGTTGCAACAGTGCGAGATGCCTGTTTTCTGCTATTTTTGGTTTCAAAAAAGTTAGTAAAGAAATATTCTCGGAATTGGATGGGATGAACGTCAAAGTCAATTACTTTCCATGGGGAACAAGAAGTCCAGAGGAGAGCCGGAGGGGCCGACCAGGGGGGCCTGTAGAGGTCCCAACCTTTAAAAAGGTAGAGATCCTTGTGTTTACAATGCTAGTCCCTGGATCAATAGCTAGCATCCACAGTTAAGATGTAATATCAAGAAACAAAGGTCATAATACAACTTTATATCCAGGAATAAAATAATTCATTACATCTTACATATCACATTTGGCTATCTCATTACAATGCAGCAGAAATAACTATATAGCATGGAGTCCTTCATCTTCAAAGTGCCACAGGTAATCATGTTGGTTGTAGACTTGTAATCCTAATCAACACACTTCACTAACATCAAACAAACCTGCAACATAATAAGTTACAGCCACAAGGGTCAATACATTTGAATTGTATTGACAAGTGATACTATGGTAGTATAGTGGTATCTATCATCTATATGCATTTGGCTAAGTGGATATTAGGCTTGATTTGCTCAAAATAGATTTTCCTTATCATTTGAAAACACTAAGTTTTTGTTTGCCAAAATCACCCAATGCATCTACCAATAGAAATTGGTGATCCTTTAACCCTTGTTCAACCACAAGCTTTTAACTTAGAAAATTTGGATGAGGAGATTCTTGATAGCTTCCATGTCTTGATGCTCAAATTGTCCATTGTCGGGGACACGGCTAAGTACTTAGATTTTACACTCTGTAGAGGTGGTGCACTTTCCCCACAAGACTCGACATGCATCGAGACAAGATCTTTTAGAAGCCTTCCCTTAGACCAAAATGGACGCGTTCCATCCTATCATCTCCTACCACCAACTGTCCATTTGGCTAAGTTATTGCAACCTATATGATCTAGGCAGAGCCCATAATGCCATGTGGCTGCACTTGAAGCTTCTCAACATCGACATCTCAAATCTCTTTGTTTCTGGGTGGCATTCCACAAGTGTGATACACCAGGGTAGTCCATTGAAATGGGCCCTGAGTAACCACTCAACACAAACCATTCTCACCATTCCACCCAGGTGATTCATTCACATTGTTGTTTTATTAAATTAAACACAAGTCATAGACTTAGAAATATTCCATAGCATGAATATAATCCACCCTTGTTTTCTACTAGCTAAGCTAAGCATGATAGTAGTAGGAATCTTGACTTAGGAAAATTCTACTAAGGTTTCATCTACTAGGATTTCCCATGGCATAGTTTATACTTAGCAAAAATTCCATGGAAGACCTACTTAGAAAATATCACTAATGCATAGTGAAAATAATGGGACAAAAGTATGAAGCACCACTTGCCTTTTTCGTAGAGAATATAAGTTCAATCCTTGATCTTGCAATTGTCATACTCTTCAAATTTCACTACAATTCAATCAAGGCACAAATTCAATTTACCATTTACCTCCAGAAACACGACGATGGTAGCATGGTGGACACACCCCATTTACCTCCAGAAACACGCCGATGCAAAGAAGTGGTGAGAGGAGATGTGGGGTGGATCGCACCGCCAAGGTAGCATCCCCCTCGCCCTTCTTAGGAAAAAAGATGTGAGGAAATGATTTATTTGTTCTTGCTTGTAATGTTATTCTTTACTTCGCCCTTTGGAGTCTCCCTTCACTTAACTTCATGCTCTCTTGTGTAGAGAATAAAGACAGGTCAAGAGTCGTCCATGTTTGCCGTTTGGAAGAAGACATGCACGTTGGACGAGCCTAGGAATGGAAGCCTATGGATGAAAGAGGGAGCCAAGCTTCAGGGTGAGAAGTACCCTGAGAAGTACAAGGAGGTGCATGGCGAAGATGCCAACCCTGAGACCGCCCCCTTCGACCCTGAGGTCGTCGTGCTGGTGGGTGAAGGCCATAAGAATGGTCGCCTATGGATCGGTCACGGGTCCGTCGACCCTAGGACCATTCCATCTATGTGCAATGTCCGGCATGGTAGGACGAGCGACCATCCTGCTATAGAGACCCGCCCACGTCCTTCGGTTGTAGCTCTCGACCAGTTATGGGTATGTTCTTCCTCGGTCATCTATGTTTTACTACATGTTTTGCGTTGCAATGTTCATCACATCGTGGCGAAATGACGTAGGAGGAGATGGCCGCTGATAGGGCACGTAGAGAGGCAAATGGCAGCAGCAGTTGGAGCAGCAGATGGCCCATCAGCAGGGGATGCTAGAGCAACAGGGGCAGATGATGCGGTGGATGACACAGCAAATGCTCATCAATTCTCAACCAGGGACTCTTCCTTCTCCTCCTTTCTCCTTCTCGTGGGTAAGTGATCTGTCTTATTGTCAAATGCTCGCAATTTTTAATCTTGCCTTATTGTCTAATGCTCACAATTTCCCATGTTGTAGATGGACAATGCGATGCCGCCGCCTGGTGGATCAGCGGGTGGATCGAACAACCAGGCACCACTGTCATTCATCGGCAACAATCTGTCGGTCGTTCGGAGGCTGAATCAGAGTCCTCCAGGTTTGTTTTCTTATACTTGTCAAATTTAGCCATGCCATTGATACGTTGGAAAATATCTATAATTTTTGATGCTCCATGCTTGTTTTTTATCTACTTTGCTTTGCTTGTCTACACTTTGAGGTGCTTTTTACATGTCTTTTGGTACTAACCTATTATCAAGTTCCAACAGTGCGAGATGCCTGTTTTCTGCTATTTTTGGTTTCAAAAATGTTAGTAAAGAAATATTCTCGGAATTGGATGGGACGAACGTCAAAGTCAATTACTTTCCAAGGGGAACAAGAAGTCCAGAGGAGAGCCGGAGGGGCCGGCCAAGGGGGCCTATAGAGGTCCCAACCTTTAATAAGGTAGAGATCCTTGTGT